>JAFFSR010000310.1:1500000-2092500 GCA_017163975.1 Anastatus disparis
TACAAAATTTTTTATGAAGGTTGTGAAATAATGATACCAAAACAATCAAGACAAAATTTTGCGTGATCAATGTTGTCAAATAATAATTGTTCATTAGCATTAAATATTTGGAATAAATATAAAAATTATTTTTGTGAAGAATTCTTAAATATTAATGAAAACAGAGCTTTAAATGAAATTAATAAAATTTTGATGGTAGAAAATTTTAAATGATCTGATTTTGGGTTACAAAACCCAACACCTATAGAAAATAATAAAGATTTTGAATTATCAAAAACTATACAAATTAACGATGAAAAATTAAAAAAATTATTGCCATTATTAAATAATAAAAATTATTTTTAATTATATAATTAATGAAAAAAAAGATAAATGTATTTTTATCAATGGACCTGGAGGTACTGGAAAAACATTATTATACGATGTTTTAATACACTACTTTTTAAGTAAAAACAAAAAGATTTTAGCAATGGCTTGGACAGGTATTGCATCTATTTTATTACCTGGTGGTACAACGAGTCATAAAATTTTCAAATTACCTTTAGATTTAAAAAGTACAGAAAATTTGAGTGTCAAATTGGATTCAGATAAAAAAAAAATTAGAGAATGTGATGTTATTTTATGGAATAAATCTTCTATGGTTCCAAAAAAAGTATTAGAACTTGTTGATAAACTTATTCGAGATATTTGTAGATTAGAAAATTACTTTTCTGGAAATAAAATACTTATTCTTGGAGGTGATTATATGCAAACACTTCCAATCATTAAATATGAAACAATACAAATAATTATAAATAAAACTTTAAAATTTTCAGAATTTTGGAAGAATTTTAAAATATTTAAATTAACAAAAAATATGAGAAATAATGATGATAATTATGCAAAAATTTTATTAAAAATTGGAAGTGGTTTAATTACATCACTGGAAATTCCTGAAAATTGGGAAACAAAAGATATATGTACAAAAATATATGGTAAAAATATAGATATAAAAGAAGATTTATCTGATAAAATTATACTTTCATCACATAATGAAGACATATATAATATCAATGATAAAATTTTAAATAAAATTAACTCAAATGCAGTAGAATATTATAGTATTGATTACGCAAAACACAAAGGTATTGATCGAACTGAAATAGATGTTGAATTAAAGTTTCCAATTGAATATTTAAATACATTACGATTTCCAGGGTTTCCAGTACATGAATTTATTCTTAAAAAAATGCGATTGTGATGTTAATAAGAAATTTAAGTGTGAGTGACGGACTATGTAATGGTACTCGGTTAAAAATTATTAATTTATTTATATTTAATATAAAAACTGAAATTATTACTGGTAATAAAAAAGGTTCAATTGTATTTATACCAAGAATAATTTTAGATGCAGGTGAACATACATTGTTACCATTTATATTATACCGTAGGCAATTTCCTATTTGTTTAGCATTTGCAATGACCATTAATAAAGCTCAAAGCCAAAGTTTTGAAAACGTAGAAGTATATTTAAATAAACCTTTATTTTCACATGGTCACTTATATGTAGCGTTATCAAGTGTAAAAAATAGTAAAAAAATTTTTATACAAAATGGAAATGAAAATGAAAATGTTATAAAAAAATAATATTGTATGGGAAGAATTATTATAGAAAAAGTTATTAAAATAATTATTAGTTGAATTCCTCAATATTATTTTCAATATTATAATAAATCCTCTTTTAAAAAAACGATGACCGAATGTTGTGAAACATTTTATACTAAGAACGTGATTGGTGCGTTGAATAGAATCATATGATTGGCGAGAAACGAGATTTGATTTACTATAATATGCTTAAACAAAATCATCGATATAAAATTTAATAATAAAAATTATTGATAAAATAATTAAATTATAATTATTGAGTTATAGTTTGATTTTTTAAATAAAATTATTAGTAGAAACATCGCTAACTTCCGCTTACAAAAATTCCTTTTGTGTGAAGTTGTCGAGAGTGCGAAGTACCACTCTATATTCATTTGTTATTGCATATTTCAAATTAGAACATGGTAACAATCCTATGCCATTTACTTCTGAATTCTCTTTTTAAAAATTGTACTATAAAATAGTATATTAAGCAATAAATTTAGAAAATACAGATGTTATGAACTTTTTAGCTCATAACAATATCATAAAATATTTATCTATGAGCCTGGCAAGTAATTTGGTAAATTTAAAATAAGATTTCAAATATTTCGGAATATTTTTAAATAAATAATAAAAAAACGGATAAGTAATACAATTTCGATACTATAATTTAGTATATAAAATATTTCTAGATTGACAGCTTAAAAATTTTTTTTTTAAAATATAGTATAATATTTGCCAAAAGAAAATATAAATTAGAATTTTTATTTTTATTTGTATTTTAAAAATAGGAACGATATACATATCTTTAAGAATTGATTTGAACTATTTTATTTTTTATATATTTTATGGATTTCGTATTGTTGAAAATATTAATTTTTAAATAACTTCATTCATTAGTTACTGAGAATTTAGAATTCCAATATTATATATTAAAATTTTTCTGGTACCAGAAATTAAAAATTCATAAATGCTAATTAATAAATTTATTTAAAAATTTATACCATCTAATGCATTCCTTTTCCTGAAATTTTGCATTAAAATGTGGAGATAGTCAATATTTATGAGTGTAGGTGTAGTGTCCGTTTTATGTCTCCTTAAATGTGAAATTTTAATTGATGATAAAACTGGAAAAGTCGTTTTTATAAACCACATTACGTTGTGTTAAAAACAGATGTTTTTCATCATGGATAATTTTACATGACTATGTCCAGAGATTGGTCTTGGAATTCTCATATCTTGGAAATCAAATACGTTAGATTGATATTAAAAATTATGTGTATAAAAAGCTATATATTTGTAAAATAACTTTTGATTTTGTAATAGTTTACGTTATTTAAATTTTGAAAGATTTAGGAAATGTCTAAAAAATAATTTAAAAGTTTACTATTTCTTCAATTTTTTAAAATAATAATAAGAAAATGAATATAGTGATAATATATCTTTTAAATGGGATTTATTTTTCTCGAAGTTTTCCGTGTCTATAAATTCATTGATGCCGCGTAAACTGCTCTGATACATTAGTATATAACATCAATTTCTTTACTGATGCAGATATTAATAGATATGAAATTATTATTATTTAATAATGAACAGAAAATAATAACACTATATTAACAGTCAATCATTAAAAATTTATATACATTTAAATTAGATATAGTGCGCGCTTGCGCGCATGGATTTTCTAGTATATAAGAAAAATAAATATTTACATTTTAAATTTACATACTAATAAAATTTTATTAAAGTCACTAAAAATGTTTTAATTATTTATAATATACAATTTACAATAGATACAATAAGTGGGTTGGCGAGCCCCCTTTTTATAAAAAATCATAATATTATATATAAAGAAATTCCCACTTTTCCTAATTTAGAATGAAATAGCACCCTTTTTTCATGATCATGATGGGCCCCTATGATTTTGTAGCCCCGGGCCCTAGGTATTGTCCCAATAAGCACACATCTGGAAAAAAAGAATTCTTTAAGAATTCACGAATGTCCGCTCTGAAGTTAAAATATATTAATAAAGTATTCATAAAATATTCACAAAGTATTCTTCCACAAAATTTAAATAAAAAATAACTCTTCAACGTATCTTTATAAATATTTTAAAAGGGTTAAGAAAGTATTCATAAAGAATTCTTTTTTGAAAAAGTAATCATAATCCAAAGTATTCATAAAGTAGTCAAAAAGTTTACTTTTGAAACACTGATTTTCTAGTAACTTAGTCACTTTTAAAAATCGAAAGATGTAATGGATATTTTATCGCTTTTCAGATTGTTTTAAAATCATTTTTAATTTTGATTTTCATGAAATTCAAAATTGAAAACTTGAAATTCCTGATAATTTTATAAATTGTAAAAATTCAATTTAATTAATCATTTAATAATTTAAATATTTTTTATCTATTTTAAACGGAAAAATTGTTAACATTTTATGAAACAAAATATATAAATATTTTAAGTGTGTTTTAAATAAATTCTCATTTTGAGAATTTAAACAAATATCTAAACATTCTTCAATTTAAATTAAATTAACCATGACTTCACAAAAAATTTCTTTTATTAAATTAACGTATCTCTTGAATATTTAATAAATTTTTACTTAAATTATTCAAATAAAAATGTAGTTTGGCTAATATTATTAACCATGAATAATTAATTAACAAATTTACTAACATTTCTTATGCTTATACCAATGAACATGTACAAGTTTCGAGAATTTATTAACAGATGAGTTGGTAGCCAAGTAGGCTAAGTCATGGGCAACAGTTTTTTTTATTTTGTTTGACATCCTCAAGAACCGTAGTTCGAATCTCGAACAAATAATTTTTTTTTTTTTTTTAAATTTAATAGCTTATTTTTAATCAATTATAACATTTTTTGTTTTTCATAATCATGTAAAATAGAAGGATTATTTATAATTTGATGATTAAAAAAAGTATTTTGAGAATGTGATTCAATCAAAAGAATTGTTTAAGAATACTTTGTGAATACTTTAAAAACTGAAGTGGTCGGACATTCGCGAATAAACAAAGCAATCATTAAGAACTCTTTATTGATACTTTCGTTTACGAAAGTATACATAAAGAATTCTTTTTTAATTCTCTCTTTGACACCCTTTGCTTGTTGGGGTTAGACCGGGCCTGTTCGCAAACGAAATATACCTGGAGAAGCTCTCTGATTGGTCAAAACAGGTCGTATCGCATGTGAGACGCTTACAGAATAACCCGGTAGAGTCAATAATCACGCAAATACAACACGAATACAGCACGCGGGGTATTTAAATTAATCTACCCTCCTGAAAAAGGTTGCACAACTTTTAGCGCTGAAGTTAGTGCTAGACTTCTTTCTGTACTATATTTTACGCTATTTATTGTGTCGCTTTATCGAGCTAAAAGTGACGCAACCTTTTCAAAAATATTGTATAAAAAAATATATTTGTAATTATAATTATTTTAAGTGTTTGGCTGATTCCATTTCAAATCGAACAGTCAGTATACACTCAAGTCACCAATTACTGCGCTAATGGAGTATGTTATTCTACCCTAAAAATAAGGGTATACGTATTTTTTTATTTTGCTGAAATATCAAAATTGCATCAGATATGCACTTTTGAAAATTGCATACCAAAACTAAATGTTAAAACTGAAAATGTTGAGAATAACTTTAGAGGGCTATCGTTTTACCAATTTTCAATGAATTTTGGTAAACCTTATTTTGTTTTATTATGTTTTAAGCCCTCTTTAATTCAGTGCAAGAAATTTCAAAAAAGACTAAAAAATGACTAAGATATGTGCATTTTACCAAAAAATGCACTTTTTATGCACATGCATTTTTCTCGAAAAACCCATTTTTTTTTTTTGCTGAAATTTTTTGTGCTCATAGAGGACCAAATTACCTATCTAATGGTACTTGGTTGATCCCGTACTTATTTGTTTGAAGCGAGAAAAAAAATTCACAAATTTTATTGGTGAAAAATTTTTGTATATTCGTCCGAAAGTCTTAAGCAATGTTCATTCCAACGCTGTCGCATGTTTCGCTCATTATTTGTTTACCTTTGTATGTATGTATATATCATCAATAGTGATATATATATATATATATATATATATATATATATATACAAAAATTCGTAATATAAAAATAAATATTAAAAAATGGAAAATAATAATTCTATTCGTGTATATCTATATTATGTATGTTTCGATGTACAGACAATAGGAGGCTCATTCGCGGACAAATACCTCGCGTAACCAAAACAGCATATTAGAATTGTTATATACAAGCTAGTTATTCTTACGTCTGCTTTGAAAGGTACTTTTCGGACTTGTGAAAAAGTAAACGAAACTCTGAAATTACGATGTCCGAAATTCACTCTTCTACAAGAATTCGATGTCCCGATTTTTTTCAAATGCATAAGAAGGTAGTTTATAAAAGCAGAAATTTACGTTTTAGACCGTTGGAAGATTTGGCCATTAATTTGGCACAGCTTTATCCAGATTTAAAGATACTGCCCTTTACTAATTGTAACGTTTAGCTTTTCGGGCGGTTGCTTTAGACAACTCGTTGACGTCGGCGGCATCAGACTTTTACTTTTACCTGAGGGTTGATGCTGGAAGATGGTCGGTCGGAGGTTCGAATAAGCCAAAGTTCAAACTTACAAACTAAATTGATTTTTACTGAATTTAATAATAAAAATAAAAGTGACTTTAATAATGAAAATAAAAGAATTGTGTATTAATATTTGTAATTAAAGAAAAGAATTTACTATTGCGTTTAAATACTAATTAAATAAATGAAATAAGCAAGGTGGTAAACGACGGGGCGGATTTACAGGAGAGGTTTAGCGGAACTGGTAAATGAGTATGAGTCGTGCAATTATATTTTTCACAATAAATATTCCTTTGCATTTATTGAGTTGAACTTATAACTAATACAAGGTTGAATTAATCAATTAATGATCTCGGGAAAATAGCCGGAAACGGCGGCACGCAAAAATATGAATAATCAAATAATACTAGGATCAAATTATACCTTTAGGCGGTCGGTATTATTTTTACCGGTAATGCGGTTTAATAAAATTATACTTAAGAATAAATTCCGAACGGTATCGGTTACAAACTAGGATAAAAGAAAATAAACTATTTACAGGCTTCAGTATTATCGACGGCGGTTACGGTCGGAATCTACTTTACCGGCGGTAGATAATACGAGCAGTATCTCGATGACACCCGGTATAGGCTGGAAGTAGGTCAGTGTCGCAGGAAGCCATGATAATGCTACCTCCAAGCCTCAGGGTAGACAAAGAGAAGATGAGCTAGTCGTGGAAACCCCATCGACTGGCGGAGGAACTACCTCGACCGAAAAGGTGGAGGTAAGAGATAGGAAACTATGCATAGTAAACCCCCTTATACATAGTTGCTGGGAATAGATGGAAAACTTAGTCAAGCTAAGCCCAGGTAGGAACGGTCTACAATGTGTATAGGAATCCCCCTTATACACATTGAAACACGTAGGTGAACTCTCACTATGTAAAGCATAACTTCTCTACATAGGAGAGGGGAGAGAGTCCGTTTTAGCCAGCCGTGTTACCGACTTATATGCTCTGGAGCGCGCTATTCCCATTGCGGGAGTAACGCCTCGTAGCGGTTGAGCGCGGAACCCGTTTTAAGCGTGATGCTTGAAATAGCATCGTCGCATAATGTATGCAAAAATTGCCATGAACGCATATCAAAAATGATTTTAAGTAATCTTGAATCTACATCTGAAAATGAAATCACTGAACTTTTTAGCGGAAAACATGATGATTTTATCCCCAAGACACCCGAACGAATACAGGAATTAAACGAGAATATTAATACAATTTTACCTCAATGCGTCTCGCCGCTAAAAAGAAAAACTGCAATACCTAAAAATTTAACAAAAAATTACGTACCTAAAAAGAAAAAATCTTCAATTTCAGCTTTTTCTGCTACTGTCGGAAGTAAATTAGAAGATGCGTATGGCATTTCAGTTGAATCAATAGAATCGGACAAAAGTTCGACTGAAAACTATTGGAACGAATTTGTAGAAAATTTTAAATCGGCTTTAGAAAAATGTTCTTCTGTTTCGGAGAAAATAAAACTTCTAACTCTACTACCTTCAAAATTAGGCGAAATAAAAATTTGCTCACTATTCCCGAATATAAGCGAGTATATGATAAATAAATCAAGAAATCTCGTTAAAAATAAAGGAGTTTATTCGGAGCCAGATTCATATACTGGTCATCCTATTGATGAAAATACAAAAAATATCGCTATGGAATATTTTTTAAATGATGATTTTAATTGTAGTAGACAAAGTCCAAATAAATCTGATGTTGTTACTGTCAAAGTTAATAATACAAAAACTAAAAAAGTTTAACGGTTTCTTACTCGAAGCTTAAAAGAAACATATAGTCAATTAAGACAAGAAAATCCAAACTTACAAATAGGAAAATCGAAATTCTATAGTCTAAGACCAAGTTTCGTCTTAAGAGGCGGTTGGAACCAAATCGGTGACTTAGTTCGGTGCTTGTAATAAATGCTTATAATAATTTATTCATTTATTAATATGGTAAAAATATAGTCATTTCCTCTAGTCATGTATATAAAGAATAATTTAAAATAGTTAAAGCCACAAAAATATACAAAATATTATTATAAAGCGAAAGATGCCACCTAACAATCGACACGACAGTTTTTTGCATGCGGTATATGTCAAGTCAAAATATAGTCATTTTCTCTAGTCATGTATATGAAGAATGATTTGAAATAATTTAAGCCATAAAAATATACAAAATATTATCGTAAAGCGAAAAATGCTGACTTGATATATACCGCAAGTCACCGATTTGGTTCCGACCGCCTCTTAACAAGCCCTGTGAAGGAAACTTGTCTTTGTGTACATTGCGAAAATTTTGAACTGTTTCTTACAAGTTTAATTCATTTTAGAGGCGATAATGATTCTGAATTAGATTTAATTCGTTCAGAAATAACTAACGCAATGTTGTGTTCTGAACCATCTGATTCGTGTTTCTTGCAAGAATGCAATTATTGCCCCGGTAGTGAGGGTATCACATTAAAATTGTTAAAACTTAAAGAAAATTGTGAAGATGAAATTACGTTTGCTTTGTGGGATAATGGTAATCTTATCAAACAAACAGTAAGCTTATCAGTTTTTAAAGAAAAATTTTCGATCTGCGCACTAAAAGCAAGTACTCACGTATACATAAAAAATATTCAACGTGAAGCTATAAAAAAAGAAAAAGAAGAAGGTAAAGCTGATCCTACTAAGTTAATTATCCACGTTGATTTTGCAGAAAATTGGTCTGTAATAAATAATAAAGCGGTTCAGGGAAATCATTGGGTAAATAACCAAATTTCTATTTTTACTGCAAAATTGGTAAAACGATAGCCCTCTAAAGTTATTCTCAACATTTTCAGTTTTAACATTTAGTTTTTGTATGCAATTTTCAAAAGTGCATATCTGATGCAATTTTGATATTTCAGCAAAATAAAAAAATACGTATACCCTTATTTTTAGGGTAGAATAACATACTCCATTAGCGCAGTAATTGGTGACTTGAGTGTATACTGACTGTTCGATTTGAAATGGAATCAGCCGTTTATTTAATTATTTTACTAACGTTAATTTATTTATTAAATAATTTTTGCTAGTATTTTATTAAAAAGATTGGATATACATAATTTAAATTTATTGGTAGAATAAATCGGTACAATTTTCAAATATACAAATTAATAATGTAAACCGTTCGGCACAGGGGGGCTGCTCCGGAGCAATAAACTTAGTGTATCGATATATGCTATCTTTGTTCAGCACATTGATTTCATATCTCCTGTCTCTGTAATACAGAGTTGTGCAATTTTCTAGAGGAACCCCCCAGGTATAATAAACATTTTTTTATGAATGTTAAGAAATACACATATTCCAAAGATCTGATCGCTATCTGGTGATCTGGTGTATACATATTCGATGATTAACCGTCAGAGGGCTACCACGCTTTCTAGCTATTGACTTCATTATGACAAGCGAGTGCGCAGGAAAAGAATAAGACAGTTTAGAGTATATGAACTTACAGTTTTGTTTGGTCTAAAAGAATGATCAGTCAGCCTATTTTCTCACGTTCTATTTTATTCAATAGACATAGATATTTTTGTAGATTGCTATGAAAAACAAAATATTATCGTGTATTGCTTATAAATTTTCTTACAAAAGCAGAAAAATACGTATTTTTGACCCAAATTCATCACAAAGTACGTACCAAAATTCTGTAATTTTTAATGAATTACGTATTTTTGTTTCGTAAATCATTATTCATAACATAATGAAATTATGTACTCAATATCAAATCAAGTGATAAAATTACGTATTTAATATCAAATTACATAATAAAATTATGTGTTCAATATCAAATTACGTTATAAATATACGTATTTCATATCAATTATGTAATAAAATTACATATTTAATATATAATTACTCGATAAAACTACGTATTTATTAATAAATTACGTAACCAAACGTTCAAGTTTGGTACGTGAAAAAATACGTAATCCTGTTATGTAATTGTCTTAGATAACAAAATTACATAACGGAATTACATATTTATTTTCAATAAAGAATTGTTTAAATTTTTCTCAAAAAAATGACGTATTTATTATCCAATTTCATCACAAATTACGTACCAAAATTATGTAATTTTCAATAAATTACGTAATTTTCTTTTCGTGAATCATTATTTTCAATATAATGAAATCACGTATTCAATACCATTTTAAGTTATAAAATTGCATATTTTATATTAAATTACGTAATAAAATTACGTATGTAATATCAAATTATGTTATAAATTTACGTATTTTCTATCAAATAATGTAATAAAATTATATATTTAATATTAAATTACGTAATCAAAAGTTAAAATTTGGTGCGTAATAAAATACTTAATTCTGTTACGTAATTTTCTTTACGTAACAAAATTACATAACAGAATTACGTATTTCTTTTCAACAGGGTAACTGAACAAATCGTCCATCACGTAACTGTGTGCAAAATTATCACATGAGCGTCTAAGGTAAAAGTACCTATCATTGGCCACTGACCAGTACTTGCCCACATAAAAAAATATATTAATTTTCAAGATTGTAGTGGAAAGTAGATTATAAACTACTGTAAATTATTGTTTTGTATACATTAAATTACTTAAAGAAACAAAATTTGAACTATAATAATTATACTTCAAGCAGAAAAATCGACTTTAATTTTGTGATTTTTAACCTAGGCGAGTATCCATGTATTTCTTACGTACTGATGAAGAAAAGTGCGTTCACGAGTAAGGAAATAAAAATGTAATAGAATTTTTTTATGCACCTCAAATTAGTTGCTACATTATTTATGTACATTAAAATATATTTCACATTAAAAAAAATGAATTTTATACATATTTTATATTAAAATTTTGTATGAGCATTTATTGGTAGGGTAAAACAGCCAGTGAATGACCGATTTAGCAAAACTCGTTCTTTTGATGTCAATAATTAAATAAATATGACGAAAACATATGGTTATTATTATTAAATATAATTAAAATTATATTAATTTTTTTTAAAAGTCACTAGAAAGTGTTGATTTGTCCATTAAATATTTTTAATTTAATAATTTCTTAAAAAATTTGCAAAAGGCCAGTGAATGACCAGTCATACCTAATGAATGACTGTTTGTCGGCCAGTGAATGACCATTTCATTTACATCAAAGTTTTACTCCAAAAGGAATTTCAGAGGTTCTTTTGAGTAAGAATTAAAATTAATAATTGGTAAAATGATTAATAACCCTAACAGCACAAAACGTTTCAAATACGTTTTAAAAACGTTTTCTGGTAAACTTATATACGTTTATAAATTTCGACAAAAATATGTATTTAAAACGTTTTTAAAACGTAAAATATGTCCGCATATTTTAGATTCTCAAGAGTAATGTAACGTTTATGGAACGTTTAAGAAACGTTTAGAAAACGTTTTCTCGGTGAAAAAATACATTGGCTTAAATTTCCAAACGTTTCTAAAACGTTTTTTAAACGTTTTATTTTATTATTCTAAAAAATTATTATATAGAGAAAAAAATTTTACCAAATAAAACGTTTTTTAAACGTTAAGGAAACGTTAGGATATTTGAGCTTGCGTAAATTTTCATCGAGAAAACGTTTTCTAAACGTTTCTTAAACGTTCCATAAACGTTACATTACTCTTGAGAATCTAAAATATGCGGACATATTTTACGTTTTAAAAACGTTTTGAATATGTATTTTTGTCGAAATTTACAAACGTATATAAGTTTAACGAAAAACGTTTCAAAAACGTTTTTGAAACGTTTTTGTGTTGTTAGGGAAGAAAGTTTATCTATTCAAATACTATACATAAAAAATTTTAAACTAATTTTTGATGTATAGTATTTTGAGGTTAAGTTTATCGAGCTTGATATTTAATTTTCATTTAATGTTCATAAAAAAATAACAAGTTCAACTGAATTTTTATTTTAACAAAAATGATTATATTAACATAGCTTTAGTGCGTGCAAGTTATTATATTTGTTTACATAATAAATTTGAGAAGATATCAATAAACTAAAAGAAGCAAAAATTGTTTACAGCAGTTCCGATATCTCGTTATGTAATTTTTAAGCATATTTATTAAAAATAAACTTTTTTAAAAATCTAACAAAATTTATTAAAAGAAAAACTACATTATTATTTATTCTTAGAATTTTTAAGAACAGTCTTGTAGTTAAATCATTAAATATAACTTGATTTAGATGACTAGAACTAACAAATATTTTATCTTTTTTAGGATGATTGGTGACAAAACTTAATAACCTTTCAACCTTTTCTTTTAGAAGCAATACAATTTGTGCTTCTTTTTCTAATTTTTTAAAATTAATTAATTGGTTTATATTCCCGTATCTTCGCAAATAGAAAGCATTTGCTCGGTCATTCATTAGCAAACCTTCAAAATAGGTACGGCCAGTGAATGACCGTCACAATTTTCTAAATATTTAATATTATTATTAGTTTTAATGCACCTAAGTCGTTATATTACTATTTTAAAATCACTTTTATATGTTGGAAATAAATTATTTTACAAATTTATGTATATATTTAAGTTAATAAGTAATTTGTTAAATCTCAGTATTTGAGGTTAATTACTGAATAATAGTGCTTTTTTGAAAAATTTGCATGTTTAGTATCTTTAACAATTGTTATTTTGCTAAAATAATTGAATAATAGTTTTGTAAACTATGTACATTATTGATTTTAATAGAGAAAAATATGTTAAAACTTTTCTAAAATCTTTTTTTTAAATATTTGTCATTTTAAATAAGTTTAAAAAAAACGGTCATTCACTGGTAGGTTGTCATCCATTGGCTGTTTTACCCCATTGATAAATCAGTTCATAATTTAACGTCTCAGGAATTGGCACGGGGTCATCTACAGCAAGAATCATATGATATCAAACCCAACCTTAAAGCGTACTCTAATTGATACACTTGAATAATTGATTTTTCATTCTATCAATGAATTATAAATTAATTGTAAATTAATTGTAAATTTTTAATTAATCTATAAATAACTATATATAAAATAATTAAAAATATTATAAAATAAATATAAAATTATAAATGTTTGGATATGCAAGTAGCCAATAAATCGTACCAGTATTTTGGGACACTAGGACATCATTATTTTGCTGGTCCAAGTACTGGACCTTGAAATGATAATACTTTTACGTTTATTTCACTATTGTTGTTGATTAAATGACTTTTCTTCATTTTCAATAATCACATAAATCAACCTTTGTCTATATATCTAAAAATTTTAATCATTTATGAAATTTATTTCAATAATAATCTTATCAAATGTTCCTCGCGTCCTTAGACGGCCAATAATAGGTACATTTACCTTATCAGTTTTTCCTACCGACCTATAATTGAGTTGTGTGTTCTTGGAATACTTGGAGTAGCATGTTCTTGGGTACTTTATAAGTATATTTTGAATAATTATTTTTTTTAAAGTATGTATTTTATTAAAAAATACTCATTTTTTCAAAGTAGGTACTTATTAAAAACATTTTAGTAGGTACTTTTTTACAAGTATATACTTTTCAAAAAGTACGTACTTAAGTGTTCCAAAAAAAATTACTTTAGCTACAGTACATACGTCAATATAAGGTATATACTTCGTATGAAAAAGTATGTATAAAAAAGTTCTAAAATACATACTCTTATATAAATACGTACTCTTATTAAAATATAGTACATAATAACTTGGTAATTATTTTCTTCCAAAAGGAAGATATAAAAATAAGGTAAGCATCAGCTATACGTAGATCAAAAGAGCGAACAAGCTAGGGAAGTTATAACCTAATATATTTGCGTCTCTAAAATTAGGGTTGGCGATCGCAAAATTAAGAAAAACGCCGCCTAACAGTCAAAGACAATTATTAATTGATTCGAAAAATTTTTTCAGTACTTACGTTTCTAACTGTTAGGTAGCGTTTTACTTAACTTTGTGATCCCTTATCCAAATTTCAGAGATGCAGATGTATAAGTTATAATATTTCGTGTTTGTTTGCAGTTAAAAATTAGTACATACTTCAATTATTAACTTTGAATACGTACTTCAAGTATGCCCTACTAAAAAATCTCAGGTGAGAAATCACCTGATTTCTCAGGTGATTAATCATGCCAAAATCTCATGTGATGATTTTTTAGGTTTTTACACGTTTCAAAGCATACTTAGTCAATTGCGAACTATTGTTAAAAATTTTTGAAAAATTTGAACTTAGAAAATTTTTTAAAAATTTGGTCTTAGAATAAATTTTAACTCATTTTACAAAAAATTTTCTAAGTTCAATTTTTCCAAAATTTTCAAAAATAGTTCGCAATTGACTAAGCATGGTTTGAAACGTGTAAAAACCTAAAAAATCATCACATGAGATTTTGGCATGATTAATCACCTGAGAAATCAGGTGATTTCTCACCTGAGATTTTTTAGTAGGGTGTACTTGAAGTATATATACTTTAGCTTAAGTATGTATTTTTTTGGAACTTTTCAGTAGATACTTTTTGAAATATTTAAAGAAGTACTTTTTTGGAACATTTTGATAAGTACTTTTTTAGAAAAGTATACAGTAAGACCGTCTGGAAACCAAACATAGGAGCCCGCCCCTCACTTGCTTCTAGTCCCCACTTTGCGACTATATAATGTGCTAGCAGTTCCATGCACAACACTTCGACTTTGTTATGTTGGCCAAAGTGGCAGAATTAAAGAAGGAAATTCAAAAATATAGAAAACAAAAATAGTATTAGCATTTTTCCTTATGATAATTAAGATGAAAAAAATTTCCTTTGTTAAAGTGACTTTTTATCTCTTATTTTTATCTTTATTATCATAAGAAAAAATGCTAATACCATTTTTAGTTATTTATATATTTTTGAATTTCCCTCTCTAGTTATACCACTTTGGCCATCATAACAAAGTCGCCGTGCTGTGCTTGGAACTACTAGCTACTAGCACATTAAATAGTCGAGAAGGGGGGGCTAAAAAGCAAGTGAGGGATGGGCAGTCTTTCTCTCTCTCACTAACTGAATTCCCATGTGTCAATCATTTCCTATGTCTGGTTTCCTGGCGGTCTTACTGTATACTTTTCAATAAGTACATACTAAAGTGTTCCAAAAAAAATTACTTACTCTAGCTACTTCTATGCGAAGATACATATACTTTTCAAAAGAAAATACCTACTCAAATGTTCCAAAATAGTGTGTACTGAAGTAAAGTATATACTTAAAGTACATACTTGAAGTACATACTTATTTTTAAGAGGGATAGATTTAAGAATATACAATTATTTACTATTTTATGCTAATCCCCAACGCACAAGATAGAAACAAGCATGCGCTTGAATACGTGAGGATCTTTGCGGATACTTTTAAAAAAAGCGAAAGTATCGCGTGATAGGGGTGCGCAGATCTTTCATAGAATTTTCCGGCATGCATACAACCGTATTCGTAAGATAATTCTCAAAATTCTCAGAACGTCAACGAGCATTGAAAAATAATACTTTTAGAATTTAAAAAAAAATTCATATCCATAATATTTAATACATGATATTTATAAAATCTAATATGCAGTATAGTAAAATTTGCTAAACGGTATAGAAAAATTTAATATATAGTATAGTAAAAATTGATGCTTTGAAATTTTACTATATACATATACTAAAATTTAACACATATCGAGTTTGTCTCTCCGTTGGTATACAGTATAGTAATTTTTTCATTAAGTTTGTGCTAATATTTAATCATACATTTCTCTCCGTGTATCGACCTATAATTGAGTTGAAATAAATAATTAACTAACTTGAATAAATACATGTTTTAATAATTTATCTTCACGTATACTTTTATATGCTTTTTCATCAATATATGTTGAAATCCCTACTGAAAAAAGCCAAGTGATTAATCACTTGATTCATCATCTGATTTATCATCTTACTTATTATATGATTAATCACCTGATAAATCATCTTGTAACGTACCCAAATTTTTACGTAAATAATCCTGGCAGGATCGCCATTTGTAACGTACCCAAGTGGGTAATAGTTACTTTTCAAAAAAAAAAAAAATTATGGTCCAAGTTTGATGCTGGATTAATTACGGTGTAATATAAACGCGATGCCAATCTTAAGTTGATTTTTAATTTTATGTACGCGATTTATATATTTTTCTTTAATGTATTTAATAAACCACGCAAGCTACGTTCGGGCAGTAAGCCAGATTGGAGGGTAGCTATTACATACTTCACTAGCAAACTACAAAAAGCTCCGTTCCAGCAGTAAGCCCGATTGGAGTGTAGCTGCTAGGTCCCTTTTTAAACAAACTACACAAGCTCCGTTCGGGCAATATGCCAGATTGGAGGGTAGCTGTTAAATATTTTATTAGTGAAACGCCAGCTTATTCATAAAGCTAGGCGTTTCCTTTGTTAGTATTTGATGTATTATTATTATTAATAATAACAGGAAATATATATATATATATCTCCCTATATTATATAGTTATATGAACCAAAATTCAGTCGGTGCCCCCCACATCCCCCCACGCCCCCCTACAGCCCCCCCACAGCCCCCCCACAGCCCCCATATGATTTTTATTAATTAAATAACGTAAATTTACGTTATTTTATGTTATCGATTATTACCCCCCCACGCCCCCCACGTCCCCCCCACATCCCTCCATAGACCCCCACTAACCCCCTCTTGCCCCCCCCACAACCCCCCACAATCCCCCCCACAATCCCCCCAACAACCTTTTAGAACCATCAAATATTGCATAATATAGTTTTATATTTTTTTATTATATTTTAAGTATAAAATTACATAAAAATATAAAAATTTTAATTTTTTTTTTGTTGAAAACTCGAAAGTAGTTGCATAAAATTACAATTTATTATATTTAAAATGAAAAACATGTGCCTCATCAGATATCTTATTACCATTTTTTACATAGTTTATCTGAAATTAATAAATATAAATTTAAATTAATTCTATTACAATTCCTCAACACTATAATTAATTCATTTGTTGAAAACATAATGATTTTTAATAATTTGTTCATATTATAAATATTTTATTGTATTAAAATAAAAATAAGCATATAGTGTCGAGGATTCAGATTTCCACACCACCTTACATTATAAACCTTTAATAGTATTGATTTATACAACTTTTAAAATTAATTGATATTAATATTTATGTTTAAATTTATATAACTTTCAAGATTAATAACTATTTATATTTGTTTTACAAAGGTGTAGATCAAACGGATGATAATATTCATTTGAATTATTCAATAGAAATGTTAAATAACATAAGAGAAGGATTACCTCCACACGAACTGAAATTAAAAGTAAATACCATAATTATGTTAATTCGAAATTTAAGTATAAAAAATGGATTATGTAATGAAACGCGATTAAAAATAACTAAATTATTCAAATATAACATAGAAGCACAAATAACTCTTTCACGTTGTAAAAATGTAAATAAAATATATATTCAAAATGAATCGAAAAACAGAGATATTGTACCTAACATAGTTTAGAAAGAAATATTAAAAAAATAATACGCGAACCAATAGCAGAATATTACTTTAATCAAAGTCATGAAATTTATTTTGAATATTTATTAAGATTAGCTAACATTATTAATAAAATATGAAAAATTAAAATAAATCATAAATATTTCAATATATAATAATAAATTTAAAAAAAATTTTTAAACATTATCAATATTATTAAAAATAAAAAAAAAAATAAAATATTTAAAAATTAACTAAAATATTTAAAAGTTATGATTATTTAAAATTTATAAATCGAAATTTTAATAAATAAATAATTTAACTACTAACAACAATAAATAAAAAAAACATATTCATAACTTTTATACAGGTAAATGTAATATAAGTAAGTATAAAATAATTTAAAATTATTTTATTTATTTATTTGTTATATAAATAACTAAATTTTAAATAAAATATGATATAATGATCATGTAATAATTTCATTTACAATATCATAATAAATTTATAAATTTTAGTATGAATTTTTGATATATCTCATAAAATGTTTAAAATGAGAAAAAAGATATAAAAAAGGAATTATAACAAAATAATCCTATAAATCTTATAAAACTCAAAATCATTACGATATATCAAATAATATACTAAATTATCAACGAAACTAAAATAAAATTGATTTAAAAATTTAAAAATGATTTAAATGTTTAATATATAATTATATTTATAGCACAACTGGGGGTTGGCAAGCAGTGCGAGCAGGGGGTACCCCCCCTAGTATATATATATATATATATATATATATATATATATATATATAAGTTATCGTAAATGATCTTTTATTTAAATAAATATATATATAATTACAAAAAATGAAAACTCTCCGGTAAGAGGAAAAGAGAAGCTTTTTAGAGACGTAAGCTCAATGAGATTTATTTTATTTTATATGATAGCTCCTGATATTAACCTGGGGGATTAAGCCTAGAGCGCTTGTATGTCCCTAAAGTCAATAGAGCTCAATTTAAATTTCTTTTTTTCAATATAAAACCTTAAATAACAAAGGGCGTTAAGCTTAGGCGCTTATATGTCCTAATTGTTATTGGTTTAAAAATTAAGTTTTATTTTTAATTTTGGCTCTAAGAAACAAAGGGCGCTAAGCCTAAGCGCTTGTATATCCTGATGTGTTACCCGTCAGATTTGATTTAAGAATAAGGCTCGCGAGTCAGCGAGACTCGTACTTTTATACGCGCAGAGCTTCTCTCCATCCCTCTTACAATGGTGGGGAGCTTTTAAAGTTGCGCGCGCTTACAGGCTTTGTGAAGTTGCGGAGTTTTATTTCTCCATCTCACTCGCTCTTATATGCTTAAATATTAAGACATAGTAAGCGCGCTGTGAGGTTGCTTCGCGCGCTATGTTGACCTATATACAACCTTGTATATAGGTCACGCGCTTACTATGCCTTAATACGTTGAATATGCTTTTATGAATGTAGATTTTTTAATAAATTGAATAAAATTAAAATATAAATAACTAATAATTCATTAAATAAAAAAATAAATAAAAATATATTTAAAAAAAAAAAAAAATAATTGGAAAATAATAAGAAAAAATATATTTTTTAAAAGAAAATAAACAATTGGAAAATAATAAGAAAAAATTAATTAAAACTTCAATGTAATTAAATGAAAAAAAAAATAAAAATTGTAAATAATTAAATAATAATAGTAGAAAATATAGCGAAAAATAAGAAAAATAATTAAAAAATTATAACAATTAATAATAAAGAAAATAAGAAAAAGGAAAAAAAGAAAATAGGGCATTTTGGGGCGTCAGAACCTGACTTTATGACATGATCTGACAGGTGATTAATCAAGTGAAAAATCATGTGATTAATCAGATGAAAATCAGGTAATGAAATCAAATGAAAAATCAGGTGATTAATCAAGTGAAAAATCAAGTGATTAATCAGATGAAAAATCAGGTAATGAAATGAAATGAAAAATCAGGTGATTGATCAAGTGAAAAATCAGGTAATGAAATGAAATGAAAAATCAGGTGATTGATCAAGTAAAATATCAAGTGATTATTTAGGTATCATGATTCATTCTATAGGTTTTATTTGTATCTATATTATATTTTTATTAGTTGACCAATATAACATAGTTTTAATAATCGAGGATTTCGATGGTAGAAATCAAAGATACAATCTTAAATGTTTTTAACATCTATTGAATTATAGAACAGATGCAAAAATAATACATAAGAATATATACAATGCCGATACATTTATCATATTCATATCACCAAGTTTGCATTAATTTTAGGAAATAATTGGGTACATATACACATGAAGAAAGCCAAAATTTCAGACTTTAATATTACCATGGTAATATTGAGGTCTGAAATTTCGGCTAATAATCACAATATTCTACTTGATTAATCACCTGATTTTTTATTTCATTTTATTACTTGATTTTTCATCTGCTTAATCACTTGATTTTCCACTTGAGTTGAAGACTTATATAAGAAAAAAAAGTATTTATAAGAAAAAAAATGATACTTTAATTTTAAGCAAAATTTATTTTAAATTAATTTTTAATTATCAAAAGTATAAGGACAGTTTAAAAAAAAGAACAAATAAAAAAGCATTGAAGGGAATTGAATTTTTTTAAATAGATAAGTCTAAATGAGAAAAAAAAAATAAATAAATAAAAAATAAATAAATGAAGTATTAAAAAAATTTTTTTTTTATAAATTAAAATATTTTCTTTTAGAATTTAAGTATTATATTTAATTAATATTAAAAATGAAAAGGAGCAGTTAAAAAATAAAAAGAAAAACAAAAGATTATGATAAAAATAGATATATTATAAAATTATATTGTACAATTACATTATTATTATTTTTTTTATATAACAAAAGATATAAAGAAAAAAGAAAAAAAAGAAAACTAATCCCATTGTTCTCCATAATTAAAAACTGGCTCGCAATCTATTGGAACCCACCCAGGGTGCCCCATTACAGGGAGTTGTGAGACCAACTCGCTTCTTCTTATAAACAGATCGCCAACGTACAGGAAGAAATCATTTTGGAACACTTGCATGCGCATCTGCGTACCATTAACGATTACTGTGCACTCTTCATCCCTAAACAGGGCACAAAGGTCCCAAACATCAAACTCTCGTTGAGATCCCAGCCACCATGCATTATTTTGATAACGGTCCATCAGCCGGAACACACGTCTCAGCTGCCAATCCGCAAACTGAAAAAAGAGAAAAAAAACAAGAAATTTATTTTTTTTTCAATAAATAAATGAATAAATAATAATAAAGGTAATAATAATATTAATGAAAAAAAAAAATCCATAAAAATAAGAATATAATATTGAACTCGTAATATTAAGATAATAATAGAGATACTTACACAAACTCGGGTATACTGCTTCCTTGGATACATGATGATGATTGGTATAAAATAAATAAAAACAAGCTCTTAAATACCCGAAAAGAACAACGAAAAGCAATGGTAAAAAGAAAAAAAAATTTTTTAGACGTGTTAGCAGCATACATTTTTCTCTTCGTTGACTTTGCTGAATTGTTATTACAATGTCATTCTATGTTTTACAAATTAACAACACGAATTGTATAAAACTTTAATCCATGCTAATTGTAAATAGATTTTTAAGATTTATTAATCAGTAACTGTTTTCAGGTTTTTATGTTGCTTTTGTTTCAATAAGCAACATCTTTGAGCTCCAAGGTGTTACGTCATAAACGTATCGTTTTTTATCAACATCGGTAAATCAAATTCCTCAGTTATTGAACAGTCGCATTATTTCATTGTTAAGCAAAATAAAGTAGATCATAAGAAAAGAAGCGAAACGTATGTTTCGAAATTTCAAAATGAATTTTACAAATCCTAAAAACATTACGAAACATATTATCAAAATTCAAGAAAAATTATAAATAAAAATTGATGTAAAAGACAATAAATCTCATAAACAAAATAAGTATAAAAACCAAATGAAACAAATGATATTTGGAATATTACCCCAGGTGTCTTATTGGTAATACGTTTACACTGCCCGTCAAGTTTTATATTTCAAAGCAATTGTTATTACTATATATACATATATCAATTATTAAAATATATACGCGCATAAAAATCAATTATATTAAAAGTGTTAAAAGATATCAATAAACTCCGAGGATCTATTTACATATTGTGCCTATTCATTTGTCTGCCCATACCTAGCACCAATCTACTGAGAAATATTACAAGGTAAGAATATATAATTATTCAATAAACTCTTTATTTTCAAGAATCAAGTTTATCCTTTAAAAATATTCAATCGTGAGAGCGATTTCGTTCAATTAAATATTGGTGGAGTCTTTCCACCACTAGATTCATACATCTTTATCTTTATACATTTTATAAATAAATTCAATATTTTAGACGTACATAATTTATATATATTTAATACAATTAATTAATGTAATTAAATAACATATCCACAAATATTCAGTCCTGGTGCAAGCCAGGACTTAACATTATTATTATTATTATTATCATTATCATTATCATTATCATTATCATTATCATTATCATTATCACTATCACTATCACTATCACTATCACTATCACTATCATTATCATTATCATTATCATTATCATTATCATTATCATTATCATTATTATTATTATTATCATTATCATTATTATTATTATTATTATTATTATTATTATTATTATCATTATTATTATCATTATCATTATTATTATTATTATTATTATTATTATTATTATTATTATTATTATTATTATTATTATTATTATTATTATTATTATTGAGTTTTTGCACTTCCTTGTTGAAGGAAACTTTTACTGTACTTCGGGTGTAATCGCACCAAGATAGTACAGCTCTGATGGAGTCCGTTCCAGGTTATAGGACTCTTGTTGTTGATGTCTTTGTTTCTGCTACTGTTGATTCAGTGTTCTTCTCATGATGCTACAAGTTTCCAAAATTACAATTTTCTGCATTTGTATATACATTTTTTCCGGTACATTCAATGTTTTTAAGGACCCGAATAGTGATCGTGGGATTTCTCCAGTTGCTCCTATTATTATTGGTACGATGGTCACCTTTTCACTTTGCCACGTTTGTTTAATGTCTTCGGCGAGCGGTGTATAATTTTGAATTTTCTCTTTGAACTTTTTCTCTATGTTTACTGGGCAAGGTATGCTTATGTCGATTATGTAAATCAAATTATTCTTGAAGTCATGGTATGTTATATCAGGTATGTTATGTATCACAGTATGATCTGTAAGTATTTGACGATTCCAGTAAAGCCTTCCTAGTTTAGTTTTGAGGACATTGTCCGGTATGTATTTGTAGTATGGGGTTGTTGTTTCTATCGCCTCTATTTTTAATGCAAGACATTGATGGATGACCTTCCCTACATTGTTATGTCTTTCTGTATATTCTTTTGGAGCTAGTATTTTGCATCCACTCAAAAGATGTTCAATATTTTCAGTCTTTTCGTTGCATAGTCTGCATTTGTTATTTTCAATTGTAGCATCTTTTAAAATATATTTTTTATAGTTCCTTGTTGGTATGACTTGGTCCTGTATTGTAAACATAAATCCCTCTGTTTCAGAATAAATGTCAGTCTTCGTTAACCATGCGTGGGTGGCTTGAAAATCAATATTCGACTGTATTATATTATTTATATATCTTCCATGTAGTTCTTTCTCCATCCATAGTTGCTTTTTCTGTTGAAGGTTTGATGTCACTTCGCTTTGAGTATTGGAGCTTAAATTTGAGGGCGTGAGGTTGACGTCATTTTCCTTGTATTACTTTGTGAAATTCACTTTCGTTACTTTTTTCAGTAAAAAACTGCCTAAGATTTTGGTTTTGCTTCTTATGGATTTCTGTAAGGTCTGCTACACCTCGACCTCCCTCTGTTCTTGGTAAATGAAACCTCTCTATTGAGCATTTCGGATGATGACTCCTGAATTTTGTAAATAATTTACGAATTTCTCTATTTAATTCTTGCAGTTCCATTTGTGTCCATTTTATGACTCCAAACGTATATGTCATCACTGGAATGGCGTATGTATTGATCGCCTTAATTTTTTTGTATCCAGATAGTTGGGATTTGAGGATCTTACTTATCCTTGTACTCATTTTCTTTCTCGCTATTTCTTTGGCTTCCTTTTGAGCAGTACGTGTATCCTGATGAACTCCCAGGTACTTGTAGAGTTCATCATGACTCATACAGTCAATTGTTTTTGTTGGGTCGTTCCTAAGCTCATATGCCTCTATGCGTTGCCATTTTCCACCTTTTAGCGCATTGATCTTGCATTTGTCAATCCCAAATTCCATTCCTATGTCATCACTAAATTTCTCTACGTCTTGGAGTAGCTTTTTCAGGTCCTGCTCGCTTCTTGCAAAGAGCTTTATGTCATCCATATAGATGAGGTGGCTTATATTTAGCTCTCCTTTATATAGTGTGTATCCTCTGTTTTTCCTGTTCAAGATACTGGATATGGGGTTAAGTGCTATACAAAACCATAGTGCACTTAGTGAGTCACCTTGGAATATTCCTTTGCATATTTTTATTGGTTCTGTTTCCATAAGGGCCTGATCCAGTCCTCGTATCTTCAGGTTAGTTTCCCACTGGTCCATAGTTCTACTTAGGAGGTCGATGACTAATGGATTTACTTTGTAAATTTTCAGAACCTCTAATAACCACGAGTGGGGAACACTACCGAAAGCCTTCTTGTAGTCGACATACCCTATGTGTAGGTCGTTCTTTTTCTTTCTTGCTTGTTCTGTTATGATGGTATCGATTATGAGTTGTTCTTTGCACCCCTGGCTCTCCTTTCTACAGCCCTTTTGCTCTTCATTATTGATGTTGTGCTTTTCCAGATGTTCATATATTCTACTAGTCAATATTGAAGTAAGCAGCTTATAGGTTGTTGATAGGCATGTTATAGGTCTGTATTTTCCTGGTTCAGGTTCAGATGGTTTCGATTTCGGTATTAAATGTGTGACACCAGTAGCGAGAAATTTTGGAAGCGGTTGCTCATCATACACTATGTTATTAAAGAGTCTACTTATGTGAGCGTGTGCTGTAGTGAATTTCTTTAACCAGAAATTGTGTATTTTATCTGGCCCTGGTGCCTTCCAATTAGCCAATTCTTTTGTGCGCTCCTTAATTTCTGCTTTAGTGATAGCATCCATAGGCATTATTGGCACACGGCACATTTTCTTTTTTTCATCCTTAATCCACTTGGCACTACTTTTATGAGTAATTTTCTCAGACCATATTTGTTTCCAGAACTGGGTGACTTCCTGATTTTCAGGATATCTATCTTCTATTTCATTCGATTTCATGGTCTCTAGTGTTCTATAGAAGGATCGTTGGTTGGTATCAAACATTTTATTCTCGATTCTTCTTTGGTTACTTCTTTTATACCTTCTAAGTCTAGCTGATTTGACAGCTAATTTTTGCTTAAGTAGATCAAGAACTTCGTGGGGTAGGTTATTGTTTTTCTAATTATTTCTTTTGCCTTTCTTTCTATTTAAGCTCCCTTGTTCTTATTGACATACTGTGTAAGGATTCCAATTTCACTTCTTACGTCTAATATGTCTCGTTCCAATCTTTTCTGCCATGGTGCCGTCCTATTTGTTACTTTCTTTCCATTCTCTTGATTTCTAGTTTTGTAGTTCTGATTTAATTCTAGGACAGTTCTTGCACCCACGTATAACAGCGTATTCAGCTCCAATAGCTGTCGAGTTATAAGGTTTTTTACCAGAGCGTTCCGCGCTTGCGCTACGTCTCTATGTTTTTTAGCAATATATTTGCCATATCTCTGGTTCTAATTATCGAATCGACATGCAACAAGAACGATTTTTTTTTGTTTTTTTATTAAAGAACAAGTTTTTGCAGAGAAAATTACTGCATCTATTGTAGTTCATAAACTATAGCCATTTAAACAATTAATTTGTTTATAACAAATTACTCGACCACTTGCGCGAAAAGCAAGTTGCGAATTCGGATTCAGCGGCTCAAAATACATATAAACCACCTACTTGCTTGGTGGGACCTCTACTTCATACGAAATCCTCTGGGCACCTAGATTATTTGTGCAATTTTTGCTAATGTGCTCTCTCGCCTAACACTCATAGCATCTTACTGGTTTGGCTGCTGCCAAATTCGCAGCTCGTTACGCACCTGCACCTGAATTCGCGCCTGCAGCTTGATTTTTTTCAGCTTCGTTCTGCATAACAATAGATTTCAATTCTTCAAAAAAAGTGCTTTTACCTTTGGTATTTTTATTGATAAATTCTATTGTTTGAATGGATGGCATAGAAATCATAACTGCATTATAACATGCAGCTCTTTTTTCTTCTTCTGTGAGAGAATTATCTGTGATATTATACAATTGTTTTCGCACCGCATAAGACGTGACATTAACCTCGCATCTTTTAATTTCTTTAAGTTTCTTTAAAATTTCAATTGGATCCTTTAAATGGTTAATTAACACATCTCTGACTTTGAACTTTTGATCAGAAAGGACCTCATCATTTATATCACAGAGGTCAGAGTTTGATTCAATTATATGTAATAAATTTCGTGATTTTAATTCTAAAGACAAGAAATCATAAGAAAGTTCAAATTTAACATTACTAGTTAACTTATAGTCACAATTCACGCCTGCGCTTTTATCAATTAATTCAAGTTTGAAAGCTTTATGAATTTGATTTTTAACAGAATCAATTTTACCAGAAGGATTAGTATTTTTATTATTTTTTGAATCTACATATTCTTTAATTAAACTAATGGTATCTTTCTGAGAAAGATTTGACGTGCCATCTATATTAGCAGAATTTATTTTACTAAATTCATTTCTCACCTCAAAACTAGTCTCAACTTCCATACTTTCAAGTCTTTTTACTATTTCGTTCACCCGAGTGATTTGTAGAGCGTAGTCATCTCTAACAGTTCGCATCAGATTTTTAAATTTCTGATGCTGCTTCTTCCTTTCTTTTTTGCTGGTTTCCATCTCCTTTTTGACTACTTTTAGAACTTCGTCAAGAGTACCACATATCTTTGACACCGTTCCTTTTAATTCATTCACCGTCTTTTCACACCTTTCTATTCGCTCCATTACTGCGAAATCATTAGGCGGATTAATAAATTTATTTAACCAATTGTTGCTATTACTGAGTGGCATGTTATTTTTAATGGGGTTAATATTCTTAAATATTATTACATTTTTAATTTGAGGTAAGTTTTTACCATGATTAAGCGTATCAACAGTATTCTTTTGCTCATTTATTTTCGCGCCGTTTGAATTATCCGCGCCTAAGTTCGCATCTTGAGGATTTCCTGCCGCATCTCCATTTCCATCAGTCTCATTTGTCTCCTTCTGAGCCCTCGTTAAGATCATCTGAGTTCCTTTGTTTGCACACTCTTCACTTCATTTTAGTAGGCTCTCCCAATGTACTTCATCCAGCATTCGTTTTTCTGTAATTGTTAGTATATGTCAATAGAATTCTATTTAAAATGAGTGCTAATTGAGGTACTCATGTATTTAAGATAGTTAACCGAACACAAGTATACTACCTAAAAGATGAGCGGTTGTATGATGAATCGAACAACAAGCTCTATCACACAAAAGCTCAAACTGATCCAGGATCGAAATACCGAACAACAAGTATACAACCCTAAATCAGTTAGGAGTTCACTTATATATTTTATATATAAAAGTAATTTACATAAATTATTTCACTCAATTATTAAAAAATTGTAATACATCAAAGGTGAACAAACAAGCTAGAATGTTTGCTCATTCCTTGTGATGTAAAGAAATAATTTTGTGTTGACTAGTCAAAAATAAACATAAAATCAAATAAAACAATATGTAAATAAGTACTTATATCGCGCCATCTATCTATACACTCCATCATAACTATGCGCGCCAAGATAAAATTTAATTCTCAATTTAAATTCATCATTTCATTTAAGATAGGACATCTTACTGGAGTAATATTTATGACCTTTATCAGAGGTTATGGTAAGTTTGTCCTCAGTTATCAATAATTCAAGACTCTCGCCTACTTGCAATAGATCCAGCTTGAAAACCTCTGTAAGATACGCAATTACTCCTTCCAAGCCTTTGTCAGCTGAAAACATTTTATTATAAGAACATAATCAAATACATTTTTATATATGCATTGGTAATTCGCGTTATAGAAGTTTAAAGCATCTTTTTAATTTCTCATCATTTTCATTTTTTTATTTTTTTATATATTTTTTATTTTATATTTCTTTTATATAAAAAAAATTTGTCAAAGGAAACGAACAATTAAAACAAACGATATAAAGTATACACATGTATATTCATGCACACTCGCACCATTGTTTAGAAAATATACATTCAGCTATATATGCACAGGTGGAGAGAAAGAAATAGACAGCAAGTGAACAAATATTAAGTACGAACCGAACGTTGTACACTATCTCTCTCGCATCAGCGCGCTATATTGTCATCGCCATATTATCTTCTCTCTCTCTCGCTCTCTAAACATGTTCGATGCGAACCGGCCGGCTGATTCTCGGAATTGTACAACACGCCATGCTTGTCGAAAAAGAAAAGAGCCGCACCTATGCCTTTCCACGAACCTCAGAACAAATTAATAAAAAAAAACGTACATTTTTACCATATGATTTATTATCGTAAGCTTTCTCTTAATTTCACTATATTCATATTTAATTTTCAAAATACAAAGCAAGATATATGCGCTACTCCATTAAAGGAAAAAACTTAGCTTAACGCGCCGACTTTATCCCATTATATTCAAAAACTCTTTTCTTCTTTTTTTATTCTTCCGATAAATAAGAATAACGATATTTTCTGTATATTTGATTACTTACTTGTACCATCAATCCTACTTATCTCATTTTCAACAACGCACACTTCTTCACCAGAATTACCACCCTTCGCGCCTTCCATCATGGCTTCCTTTTCGTCATGAATGTCTTCCATTGCAGAAAAAAAATTAGGACAACAAAACTTCCAAAAAAAACACACGCCAGGTTTTACCCTTCCACTCAACTTTTTTTATTAAATAATTAAAAACGTCTAATGTCACGGTATTTTACCGTGTTCAAATCTTCCGCGCTCAGGTGAAATAATATGACACGCGCTTTGTCATATAACTTGTCTAAGTTACGTAAAGAAGCACGTAACCCGACGAGCAGTGCGCGCGCGAGGAGCAAGAAAGCCACGAGGCAAATCAGATCGTTTCTGGCTACCGTAGCGTTAGCATTAGGCCTGCGCCGTGCTATTATTTAAGAATAAGTTTTGCCACGTGGTTCGCTATTCAAGTACAGAATATAAATCGTCGTGTATAATACGAATTAATTTCTTGAAAATACCAGTCGTCAGTGTAAATCGACTGTGGTATTTTATTTAGTTTGCTCATTACAATATTCAGGATTTTCCTGATTGCTTCGTGGCCGCTTCGTGCGCGTCTAAGCGGCCAGCTATTTTGTGCGAGCAACTGTCCAAGTCGACCCGTGGTGTGGCCTACCGATCCACTTGAGAGCATCTACGTATCTTCTACACACAGGGAGGAAGTTCCGATAACGAGCGAGCGAGGATTACGTGCACGTAAGGAAGTAGTGTTAGCTGGCCAGTGCGTTATTGTAAGTAGAACTTATTGCGGCATACACGAGTATCTTCTTCTCGAGAGATACTTGTTCGGTTGAAAAGTGTATCTTCGGTTACATAACCGATCAGCGACGTTTTAGTTCGCGACGCGTCCCCCCCCCCCCCCCCTCATATTTGCTTCTCTATTTAACTTCTGTCAAGTCAAGTTATGAGGCTTATAAAAGCCAAAGTTCAACGCGCATTATACATACTTAATTACATATCTACACCTTTTTCTTCATTTCCAATTGTAGCTTAATTATTTCTAATAAATGTTATATGTTTTACGTTAATACGGATTTAATACTTTACTTAAGTTACAAGCCTTATCAGAAGTAACCTGTTCTTATCGCTTACCCCGACGCCTCCGCGGTCCTTGTGAGCAGGTATAGATTAATTTTCTAGTTATATTAAGCAGTTTAATAAAACTCGATTTTGAACCTGCATCACAAAGGAAAACTGCGCTACCGACAACGCGTCTCTCGACCAGGTAAGAGAGAGAGAGAGAGAGAGAGAGAGACGCAGTGTGTGCAGCAAGCGACAAGTATATCGCATAATATTCTGTTGTTTATCAATAGGATTGACTAGCTAGCACAATCGGAGTTTGTTACGTATAATTTAACATATTTATGATAGTTTTCAGTAACTCCACAAATAGTAAAATTTAAAGACTTAGCCAAAAATAATATTTAATTAAAAGCTAATTCTTTTTTTTTGTAACGGGCAAAATAACCGTTACACTAATCAGAGTTAGAGAAAAAAAAACGCGCGCAGTGAGAAGCGTATATGCACTACACGCCTGGGCAAATAACCTGTTAGAAAATAGTAAAGTATATATGTATAAAAGGTACAGTTAATGATAAACAAAGATTGACTATAAAAAGATCTTTATTATAATAGAAACGTTAAACGTTCAACGCGCCAGACTACAGAAACTCTATATGAAACGTCCGTGCAACAGAAAGTCGTAGAACAAAGTGTGTCGTGACAAGCGAAAAGACTCTGAGTATGTATAAGAGGTAGAGGGGATAAAGTCTCCTATAGGTGGCAGCCGCATACATTTTACATTTTTCGATTCTTATATTTTTTTGGGCCCAATATTTTTTTGAATCTTATAATTTCTTGGAATCTATATTTTTTTGGGTCCAATATTTTTTTGATTTTTGTATTTTCTTGGGCTCTATATTTTTTTTATTCTTATATTTTCTTAAACTATATAGTTTTTTGGCTCTATATTTGTTGGGCCCGATATTTTTTTGTTACATATTTTTTTTGGGTCTAATATTTTTTTATTCTTATATTTACTTGGACCATATAGTTTTTTTAATCCAATATTTTTTTGGGTCCAATATTTCTTTATTCTCATATTTTCTCGGGCTCTATATTTTTTTGGATCTTATATTTTTTTGGGCCTAATTTTTTTTGTTTCTTATGTCGTTTCGGGCCTAATTTTTTTTCATTCTTATATTTTTTTGGGCTATATAGTTTTGTGGGCCCAATATTTCTTTGATTCTAATATTTTCTTGGGCTCTATATCTTTATAGGCCCAATATTCTTTTGAATATTATATTTTTTGGGCCTAATATTTTTTGTTTTTTAGATTTTTTTTGTTTAATATTTTTTTATTCTCTTATTTTCTTCGACCATATAGTTTTTTAGACCCAATATTTTTTTGATTCTTATATTTTCTTGGGCTCTATATTTTTTTAGGCTCAATGTTCATCCATTTTTATATTTTCTTGAACTCTATATTTTTTTGGTCCTCTTTTTTTTGTTTCTTATGTCGTTTTGGGCCTAATATTTTTTTTATTCTCATATTTTCTTGGGCTATATAGTTTCTTGAGCCCAAAATTTTTTCGATTCTTATATTTTCTTGGGCTCTATATTTTTTGGGCACAATATTTTTTTGGGTCCAATATTTCTCCATTCTCATATTTTCTTGGGCTCTATATCTTTACAGGCCCAATATTTTTTTGAATCTTATTTTATTTTGGGCCCAATTTTTTTTTGTTTTTTATATTTTTTGGGCCTTATAATTTTTTTATCCTTACATTTTTTTGGACTATATAGGTTTTTGGGCCCAATATTTTTTTGATTCTTATATTTTCTTGGGTTCTATATTTCTTTGGTTCTATTTTTTTTATTCATGTTTTTTTTGGACTTTATATTTTTTAGGCTCACTATTTTTTTGAATCATATTTTTTTGCGCCAATATTTTTTCGATTCTTGTATTTTTTTGGGCTTTAAATTTTTAGGGCTTAATATTTTTTTGTTTCTTATATTTTTTGGGCCTAATATTTTTTTATTTCTATTTTTTCTTGGACTATATAGTTTTTTGGGGCCAATATTTTTTTGATTCTCATATATTCTTGGGCTCTATATTTTTTTTGGTCCAATATTTCTTCATTCTTATATTTTTTTGTGCTATATATGTGTTTAGGCCTAATATTTTTTTGAATATTATATTTTTTAGGGCTCAATATTTTTCTGATTTTTATATTTTCTTGGGCTCTATATTCTTTTTGGGCAGAATATTTCATTGATTCTTATATTTTCTTCGGCTTCCTTTATTTTTGGGCTGAATATTCTTTTGATTCTTATATTTTCTTGAATTCTTTATTTTTTCGGGCTGGATATTTTTTTGACTTCTATGTTTTCTTGGGTTCTATATTTTTTTGGGCCTAATATTTTTCCGAATCCTACACTACCGGTCAATTGCTTTTGCCCACCCTAGAGTAAAATTTATTAAAATGAAAATTCGTATATCTTTGAAACTAATAATCGCATCTTTAAAATCCAAACGGTGTTTGAAAGATTGATAAAAAATCTTTAAAATACAGTAAGTACGGTATAGAAAAATTCATTTTCTATTTGCTTATAGCAATATAAAAATAAAATTTTATCACTAATTTTTCTTGCTTACATAAAAGTGAAAACTATTTTTATAGAAATTATTATATCGAAAAAAAATCAATTGGTTTTCAAAGTCCTAATAATCCTCTTTAAAATGAGCTCACTAAAATGTTCCTATGACTTTTTAAACCACAGTTGTGATGATTTTTCGAAAAAAGACCTATTTTTTCAATCATGATTATTCTATAAACTAAGAAAGATAGAAAATTCTACAGAAAAAATGTTTCATTTTTAGTCTAGAATATATATATATATTTAGTAACCAATAAGTTTGGAGAAAAAAATTTTTTTTTCTCATTTCTTTAGGGAAAATTTATGTAAAATTAGTAAAAATTTTTAACTAAACAAGTGAAAAAAATTTTTTTTCCTTAACTTATTGGTCACTTAATATATATATGCTAGACTTATAGTGAAACATTCTTTCTATGGTATGAAATTCTCTATCTTTCTTTGTTTATGAGATAATCATGATTGAATAAATAGGTCTTTTTCCCGAAAAATCATCATAACTGTGGTTAAAAAAGTTATGAAAACATTTTACTTAGCTTATTTTGAAGAGGACTATTAGAGACTTCAAAACATATTTGGTTTTTTTCCGATATCATAATTTCCATAAAAATGGCATTCACTTTTATGTGAGCAAAAAAAGATTGGTGAAAAACTTTTTTTATATTGCCATAAGCAATAGGAAATGACTTTTTTGTACCGGACTTACTTTATTTCAAAGATTTTTTACCTATCTTTTAAATACCGTTTGGATTTTGAAGATGCGATGATTATTCTCGAAGATATAAAACTTTTTATTCTATAACTTTTTATTTTAAATATTACTCTAGGGTGGGCAAAAGAAATTGACCGGTAGTGTATATTTTTTTCATTCTTATTTTTTCTTGCTCTCTATATTTTTTTAATTCTTATATTTTTTTAGGCTCAATATTTTTTTGATTCTTATATTTTCTTGAACTCTATGTTTTTTATGCCTAATATCTTTTTGATTCTTATATTTTCTTGGGCTCTATATTTTCTTGGGCCCAATATTTTTTTGATTCTTATATTTTCTTGGGCTCTATATTTTTGGGCCCAATATACAATACCTCTTGTCTACCTAAATAGTTTTTTGTATAAATTATGTTCTGATTATTTTTATTTTCTCCGTTGACAATAGCGTTGTTATCTAAAAATTATTATGAATTATTCTTATATTTTGTCCTTGAAAGAACAACATATAATTGTATATGACTGAAAACTGGTGACGGCAAATAAACACCAACTTTTTCATAAGATTTTTCTAAAGATTTTTTAATAGTCATCGCAAAACCTAAGCTAATAAGAAACTATTTTCATTGCATGTTAAAGGGGATTTATTCCGTGGATGGAGATAAACTTATTCTTGGAATGAAAACTAATTTACCTTCGTTTTGTCCACTTGCTAATTCCGCTTGAATAGAATATTAGAACAATTTTTTTACTATCAACCTTGTTTCATTACAAAGTCCCTCATTGACATTTAAATTTCTTAAGAGTATTATGATAGCCCCTACTTTTAAATGTAATTTATGTAGTGGAAGTCCATTAGGAGTTAACTTTTTTAATTTAGATATTAGGTAATATAATATCTAAATTTTCTTTGCTATCATCTTCAGCTGTATCAATACTTAAATATTAAACATGGTTTTCTTCTATTAAATTCAATACATTATTATTGATTTCAGTAGCATCATTATTTTTAGGAGTCAAAATAACTTTCTCCGTTAGATTCGTATTGTTTATTGAAGTCAAACTTCTTTACCGACGGTATTCACTTTCCATAAGAGACGTATAAAAAAAATTATACGAGAGTGAACTAATTTCATGACGGTACATGCAACGGAACTAATGAAACGGAAGTGTATATATATAGGAGGAGCGTCCGTATATGTAAATCAAGATACTAAATACGTATAAAGAAAAATTCGCGGGACTGACTTGATGTCAAACGTACAGATATAGTATATGTATTAGTTATATACGCCATTTGGGAGTAAGAAGGATGAATATGGGGCGAGTTTGTTGCGAGAAATGTAGACAGTCAAAGGCGAAGCGCGCCTGAGATTGATTGCTTTTCGAACAACAAATTCGCCCCGTATTCATCCTTCTTACTACCAAATGCCGTAGATGATTTTATGTCGTTGTAGCCGGTATGAGGGACTATAAAATTATAAATTTGTAAATCTGCAATCCTTTATTCTTTTGATTTAAATTTGAATAAACATATGGTAACAGTCTAGACGCGGATCGTTTGCGGAACCGTCATTGATGTCACAAATTTGACAAGCTGACCACGCATATTACGCACATTTTATATTTAATGTTTTTTCTTCACTGTCTCACTTTCACTATAATAATTATTTTTTTGTTATTTGTACTAATTTTTTTATCTGCACTAATTTTTTTTATGATTAATCAATTTGTTTTTTTTTTCATATTTTTTAAATTTATTAAAAGGCAAAATGTCAAAAGAAAAAACAAAATACGCTGATTAAACTAATCAATTTTACGACTTCGACGATCGCTTCATAGCTAATTACTACCTTATAGTGTGACGTATAGATGACTCCATACGTCACCATGTGAGGTATGGAATTATCTATATTTTTTTATGTGAAGTATACCAAACTGAATATAGTTGTGCTACCAATTAAAATGTACGCAACCTCAATACCCATTTAACTAGCTTTGCACATACAACGCCGAATACTTGGTACGACGACATAAGCATGTATACTACATATGCAATACAAATATCTGAATCTGATCTGAATAAATAAAGAAAGCAATAGCACTCGTTTTCTCTTTTTCTTTCTTTCTCTATAATGTTTTATGGTGAACCCCTCTCTTCCCTACATCTTTTGAATTCTATTTTTGTAAAATAAATATTATTAACAAAAATTTTATACACTATCTCATTTAAAATTAAAAAATAATTAATTCCTTAAATAAATGAAATTATTTTAATTAAGTTTTATCTAATTTTATAATTATTTAGTTTTAAAATTATTTTAAAATTAAATAAAACAGTGATAGAACTTAAATAAACATTTATGAGTTTTGTAATTTTTTTATTGCTTTTCCGAATATTTCTTCGACAAGATTTTTTTTAATTATAAAATTATCTGGTATAGCACTTAGTTCTTTATCATCTTCAAAAACATTGTGGCGTTTTCCTTTTCCGATATCTAATAACCATTGTTTAAAATTATTATCACTATCCGAAACTCGCAGATTTTCATTTAACTTCCTTTGCTTAAAATTCTGCCATAATAAACTAAATTTAACTGAATTTTCAATAATCTTCATACGGCTTTCATGTCGAATAATTGGTAATGTTTGCCCTGAAATCTCCTGATACAATTACAGTTTTACCACCGAAAGGTTGGTTTACATCGCATAAATCTTGAAAAAGACGATCAACTGCTTCAAAAGTAAATTTTGAAGTCATGGATATTTCATCCCAAATAATTATTTGTGTTCCCTTTAATTATTTGCCTTCTGCAGAATTATGCTTAATATTACAAGTTGTACAATTTGTTATATTTAATGGTAGTTTAAATGTTGTATGTATTGTTTTTCCATCGACTAATGAATTTGCTGCTATACCTTGTGAGCGCCCGAGTATGTACGGCCCTGAAACCGTACGATACTGGAAGATGCGCGCGCAAACACCCAAAAAGACCAAAGTGGTTGAACATGCAAGCGCGCGTATATACGTACACGCGTTTGCATGTGTAAGTACCGCTGAAAATATACGGCGACTCTCCCTCTCTTCTATTAAGATAGAAGAGTGGGAGAGAGACCTAAGAGAGCTGAAGCAAAGAGTGCGAGGAGCTCGCGACTCTGGCACTCTTGGATCAGCTCTCTTGGTGTGAAGACACGCTTGCTCGTAGCACAAGTGGCGAATGGCCTGACACGTGCTACAAGCAAGTATTTCTTTATTAAGCGCGAGATTATTCTTAGTTTTTACATTGTAAATTGATTCGATTTAAGTTATTAATAAAGAGCTTTTCCAAGATAAACCCTCATCCAATTAACCCGGTGTAAAGCCCCGAATATTAAGGCATTTGGTCCTTAATAAGAACGGGCTTTACACATAATAACCCAACATTACTAATAAATATATTTCAAAGTCAGCTATAACTAGGCAAGGCGTCCTAGCTGTAAACGACTTTAACAAAACAACAAAAACACACAAAGAGTCTGCACAAGCTAGGCATGGTGCGCTAGCTTGTAACGATTCTCTAAAACGAATCGTCATTTATAAAGCCACAGCCGCGCTCTCAATAAATAAGATAATTATTAAAATAAATAATAATTAAACTAAATAATAGGAAGGAAGGTTACATTGGCGCCCACTGGTTCTCAACCGTCGTTGAGAAAACCCACGCAAGAGTACAGTCGCGTGTTAACATTGACATTAATTAATAAAATGTTTATAAAATTATTATAAAATAAAAATGAAAAATAAAATTATAAAAAATAATAGAATAAAAATAATAAAAACTTAAAAAAAAAAAAATATATATATATATATATAGAAATAAAAATTGATGAAATTCAAAAATAAAAATAATAAAACAATGAGAATAAAAAAAAAGGGCATGAAAATGCACAAAAAATGGTATATAAAACACCATCAGTATAAAATATAAGAACATAATTATATAAAAGAATTTCTTTTGTTCTAAATAAATGCGAATAAAAGGTTGACCAAAAATTTTACTTGATATTAATATTGAATAGAGTATTCGTAAATGAGAATAATAAAAAGACTTGAAGGTCGCGAGGTAAAACAAGAAGATTGAGTGTTACAATGTACACATTAAATTTTTCTTAAAATCTTTTGTTATAGCCGCGCAAACTCAAGTCTAAAGCGCGAATATGTTTAAAGAATGTCAAAAAGCAAAGTTAAAAGGTCAATAGCTAAGAAATAGACAGAAGGAATTCTTAAACATAGGTTCTCAACGCGAATGAGAACAATCATTGTAATAAAGAATATGCTCGTTAATAAAAATAAAATAAAATATATTGAAAAATTAAAAGAGCCAAGATAAAAAATAATTGTAAACGAAATTAAAATTTTGAAATTTAATTTTGGATAATTTAAATTTATTAAAATTAAAAATAGCTTATTCAAAAATTAACTTAAATAAGAAAGTATTGAAATAAAAAGAGTTAAAATTTTAGTTTCGGAAATACGTAAATATTGTAATAGCGAATAATAATAAAAATAAAAATGGCGAAAAGAAGGTCAGAGATACTAATACAAGAATTAGATAATCTTGATGGGACCATAGAGGAAGATGTTAACACAAAACAAAATGAATGGATGAAAGCTGTGTCATATGAGCTGACATTGTTGTTTAATAAACAACAAGAGTTGGATGACAAAATTACAGCTAGTCCAGACAAAGCTATAGTCTTTAATTTAGAAAAAACCGCAGATGCGGGAACAATAAATTTCAAAGAACAGATAAATGAATTGTCAAATAAGATAAAAAACTTATTAGAAGACAATATTATAATTAAAAATCTGTTAAATAAATATAAAAAAGAAAATGAAGACTTAGTCACTAAAAATGAATCCCTAAATGAAGAATTGATTAAATTAAAAAAAACAATAAATGACGATGAAGCCATTAAAATGGTTCGTGATAATTTAACTCAAAAAATAGACGATACTGCTCAAGAACAAGAAATAAAAATTAATGAGTTAAAAGAAAAAATAAAAAATAATGGGATTCGAACGCAAGGTCTCGAACCATATGTGAACAAAATAAAAATTCCTTTGCCAAAATACGAAGGCACGGAGGTTGAAAGACCTATGAAATTCTTAAATGAATTCGAAAAATATATTGCATTAAAAAAATTAGAAGAGGAAGAAACTCTCGAACTTTTGCATACTGTTCTACAAAAGGACGCAAATGAGTGGTGGTACATCTATCAAGATGATGTACTGACCTACGAAGGTTTTAAAAATTTATTCCTGGATAGATATTGGAATGAGGATGTCCAAAGAACAACTCGAAGGAAAGTTGAGTTCGGACAATATTATGAGAATGGCAAACTAAGTCGTATGGCTTATGCCACCCAAATATATGGTTTCGTCAAAGACTTAAATCTTCAATATTCTGAAGAAGAACTAGCTGCGAAAATCAGCAAACATTTCAGCAGAAATGTTAGGCAAGCCATGCAATTTTCTCAGAGAAAAGATAAGAACACATTATTTAAAATCTTGTTAGATTTTGATAATGATGACAGAATTCAAGAGAAAAGAGCAGCTAATAGAAATGAATCTCATAGAAGCAATTCAAATCAACAGAAATTCTTTAAGGAAAATGATAATTTAGAGAATAAAGAAAAAGCTCTATATAATCAAAATAATAATAAACAAAAAGCTGTAATGCGGGAAAAATTAAATGCTCCTGTCAGCAATAAAATGACAAAAAGTTATAATGATATTAATGTGTCTCAAATAGATATAGACTCAGTATCACTAGAAGAACTTCAGGAAAACTGAATAAAGTTGCACCTAAATTAAAGAATATAAGGGGTAAGGTTGCAACAAATGCTAATACCCCAAAAACACAAAAAATTATAAATTCAAAAATATTACCTGAAAAGGGAAAATTAATTAAAACAATCAAAAAACAAAACAGGTTAAATATACATATAAATGCAAAAAGAATAAATGTACACTTTAAAATTCCAAATGTTATTAAAGAAAGTAATACAAAACATGGTTTTCAGGAAATGTTAAACATGATTTTGAAGAGAGTACATGAAAAGATACTTTTATACATAGATGGTAAATATGCTAATCTAAAAAATCCTGAGCAAAAGCTCAAATCAAATGAGTATACTCAGGTAAAAAATATTGAATCACATGAGAGCGATAGTGACTCATATTCATGTGCATTCACCTCGAATGAAAATAAAGAAAATTTATTTCATGAGGAAAATAATTATGAACTCACCAATGATGAGATTCATAAAGGTGCAATAATATCACCAAAACAAGAAATTGAACTAATAGATTTAATTTCTAAACATAAAAAGTATCTAGCAATGTATCTGCTCAATTGTCAACGTATAAACATGGAACGAAAACTATTAAAAAAGCACCTCTTTATTCTTCAAATGAAAGAATAGAGAAAAACTACAAGTATGGTGGCAAAAAGTTATTCGGAAATGCATTAAAATGTTATTTAACAAACAATTATGAAAAATCTGAGTTATGCAAAAATGAAGATAAAACATTGAATAAATCCATAATAACCTATGCATTAATAAGAGATGCACAAAACGAAATAAAAAAAAGTTATGGCCATAGTGGACCAAAAAATAAATATAAAATAATTTGATAAAAAGGTTCATCTCGAAAACAATAAATTACAAATCTAAAAAAGTACAAAGGGGGGCATAAAAAAATGTAGAACATGAAAAGTCCCATATAGAACACTTATAACTGTTCTGTAATTATTTAAGGCAAAAATAATATAATCAAATATCATTTTAAACAAAATAAAAATATTAAAAAGCAAAAAATGCAGAAAAGATAAATAAGTAACGCATAGTACAGTAGCTATATAGTAATAATGTATTTATGCGCTCTTACACTTATAGTACAGTAGAGGTCAAAGAAAAAAACCAAAAATGTACTAAGACAAAAAACAATGGAAGAAAAAGAAAAAAGACAGAATAGAAGAAAGAAGTGAAAATTAAAGAAACAAATTATTTTTTAAATTAAATTAAATAGAATAGAAATAATTAGGTTAAGTTGTAAAATAAATAAATTTAAGCTTATAATAAAAAGAAAGACTTTATTTCTTGTCAATTAATGATAAATGTAAAAATCAAAAAAGGAATTGAAGCCATTAAATATAGAAAAAATTAAAACTAAATTAAAAAACAATTAGATGAAAAAAAAATTTTTTTTTGGTTTAAATGAAATAAAGTAATCATATTTTCAAATTTGAATAATAAAGGAAAAGAGTATATTTTATTTTTACCTCTATGAAAAAATCCATTTTATTTTGGGGGGCAATCCTCTACACCTAGGGTAATATTAAGTGCGTAATTGGGTGTTTGTACGCGCATCTTCATAAGTCGCGTCATTAAAAATAAAATAGATTTTTTCTTTGAACTAAATCAATTAAAAAGCAAAATCCATTTTAATTTGAGGGGCTATGTGAGCGCCCGAGTATGTACGGCCCTGAAACCGTACGATACTGGAAGATGCGCGCGCAAACACCCAAAAAGACCAAAGTGGTTGAACATGCAAGCGCGCGTATATACGTACACGCGTTTGCATGTGTAAGTACCGCTGAAAATATACGGCGACTCTCCCTCTCTTCTATTAAGATAGAAGAGTGGGAGAGAGACCTAAGAGAGCTGAAGCAAAGAGTGCGAGGAGCTCGCGACTCTGGCACTCTTGGATCAGCTCTCTTGGTGTGAAGACACGCTTGCTCGTAGCACAAGTGGCGAATGGCCTGACACGTGCTACAAGCAAGTATTTCTTTATTAAGCGCGAGATTATTCTTAGTTTTTACATTGTAAATTGATTCGATTTAAGTTATTAATAAAGAGCTTTTCCAAGATAAACCCTCATCCAATTAACCCGGTGTAAAGCCCCGAATATTAAGGCATTTGGTCCTTAATAAGAACGGGCTTTACACATAATAACCCAACATTACTAATAAATATATTTCAAAGTCAGCTATAACTAGGCAAGGCGTCCTAGCTGTAAACGACTTTAACAAAACAACAAAAACACACAAAGAGTCTGCACAAGCTAGGCATGGTGCGCTAGCTTGTAACGATTCTCTAAAACGAATCGTCATTTATAAAGCCACAGCCGCGCTCTCAATAAATAAGATAATTATTAAAATAAATAATAATTAAACTAAATAATAGGAAGGAAGGTTACAACCTATCCAAGCTACACATAAATAATGTATAGTGTGATATTTAAAATAAGCTATTAAAACGTTAAGTAAATAACTTTTTCCACTTCCACCTGTTCCATCTATGAGAATATATTTTTCTTTACTTTAATTGTTTGAACTTTTTATAGTAGAGTTGAATATTTGCCTTTGTTTATCATTTAAAGAATTTATTTTCATTTCTAATTCATGAAAAATATTATTATTATGATTTAAAATTGTTTCATTAGTATCTTCTTCTATAAATGTGCTAATGTTAGGTGAATTAAATCCGTTTAAAGAAAATCCATTAACTTGTAAATTATTCTTAATAACATTCGATGCAAAATTTTCACCTACATTTTTTTTCGTATTTAGGGTGGTAAAACTTATGTTTAGATTTTTCATATAAATCTCGTGCATTTATAGGATTATGAAAAACGCAAATGAAAGCAAATAATTCACAAAGAGCATAAGGGGATTCTGTTGAAGATGCTTCTTCCAAACGTCCATCGCATTCTTCATCTTCATTAATTAATTGTTTTGCCTTAGCTGCCTCATAAAACGAATTGTGGATCACATTATCAACAGTACGCAAAGCTTCAAAAGATGTGGCTCCTTTAACATGTAATAGTAATAACCTAATAAAATAACGTTTTCTATTTTTCAGACTTACCAAGAACATTTTACTAACCAGGAGAGTGTCTAAGTTGTAGGTCACAGATCTTGATGAAACTTCCGGATAAGTATTTAGGTACCAAAATATGAGTAAAGCCGCAACGGTACGGTCTAACGCTTCGAAAAACTGAAATTATGAACGATTATAGTCTTATTTTCGGAAAAATATAAAAAAGAACTCCTAATTGAAGTGTAAATAATTCTGTCTGGAAATGTCTTTAATGAATCCACAATAACTAAAATGAAAGCAGAGAAAGCAAGCTTTAATTTGCTAGTTTCCGAATTGAAAAATAATAATTAGAACTAAAGTTATGCTTGTTTAAAGTTGAGCATTAAGAGAATACCAAAAATAGTCTAAATTTTGAAGGATGGTGATTTTTAGTACTCTTTTGTTGTTTAACTTTAAATAAGCATAACTTTAGTTCTAATTATTATTTTTCAATTCGGAAACTAGCAAATTAAAGCTTGCTTTCTCTGCTTTTATTTTAGTCATTGTGGATTCATTAAAGACATTTTTAGACAGAATTATTTACACTTTAATTAGGAGTTCTTTTTTCATATTTTTTTAAAAATAAGACTATAATGGTCCATAACTTCAATTTTATCGAAGCGACCGTACCGCTGCGGCTTTACTCATATTTTTGTACCTAAATACTTATTCCAAAGTTTCATCAAGATCTGTGACCTGCAACTCAGACACTCTCCTGGTTAGTATTTTCTAATTATTCTTTATATTTTTCTGGTTGTTTTTCTTTAATTTTTATAAATGCTTCTTTTTTACGTAAAGCCTCATTCACACGTATTTGTTCCAATTTATCAGTACTCATTTTTTACTTGAATTTTAATTTTGTTATCTTAGTAATTTCTGTTTATATTTATTTGGTTGGCTTTTTTCATTTTTGTATAAGCTTTTTTCTGACTAAAGCTTCTTGAACATGTCTTTAGTTCTAATTTATCATTACTTTTTTTCCTTCCATTTTCATAATGTCTTTTTCTGATTTTTTTTTATATTTATGTGATTGTTCTGTTACCATTTTCCTATTAAATCCTGTTACAAATAAAGCTTCTTTTTTATCTATTTCTTTTGATTCTTTTTGCTTTCTCGTAGAGAAAGCATTTTATCAAAAAAAAAATTTTTTTCTATTTTTTCATCAATTTTTACATATTTGAACTCAGGGAGTCAAAAAGTGGTTTCCAGTAAGTGTCTGTATGCATGTGTGTGTGTGTGTGTGTATGTATGATGTCAGTTAGTAAATTGTATCTCGAAAACTTATTTTTTTGTATAACTTGGTGGGAAGCTATTAATAATTGGTTCTTCCAGCGTCGTTTTAATTTCAAAGTCGTTTATAAAAAGAAAAAAAAATTTTGATTTTCCATTTTTCTGGTTTTTTTCGTTTACTACTCGATGAATTTGCTTTAAAATTTGTATGGAAATTATTTGCAATTACCCAAATAAAATAAATTTCTAAAAACTGATTTTCTTAGCTAAGTTTTAATTTTAGAGCATTTCGAAATTTTTGAAAAAAATTTTTATATTTATTAAGCCAATAAAATCTTAAAAACTACTCGATGGATTTACTTCAAATTTTCCATACAATTCAATTTTTCGATCAACTGGTGCGGAAGCTATTGAAAATTGGTTTTTTTAGCGTAGTTTTAATTTTATAGCTATTTTAGTTATTATAAAAAAATTTTGATTTTTCATTTTTTTTGTATATGATGGATGTAGGTGGGTGGAAGGTGGGTTATGAAATAACTATACACAAACACTGTTACTGTTACTCTTAATAATTAATATATTGTCAAGCAATAATTAACACTCAAAGTAGCCTTTGAATTCTAAAGTACTCTATGCAGTTTACTCAATAGAGGCTACAGAGAGAATGACCATAGGGCTTATGACGCCTATAACTCATAATACCAGAAAAGGGACAAAAGGGTGGGGAGAGTAATAAGGCAAAGCAAACCTTACACTCCCTCCCTTTGCCTTGTTAGAATTAATCTCATTTATATTTTATTTTACTCAAAAAATGTCATACGACATATTCAAAATGTAATTGGTACTGTAGACAGAAAACTTTAAATTTTTCTTATGGTCTTCTCAATAAGAATATTGAATTCCTCTATATTTCTTTAAATTATCTGTAAACAGAAAGAAACATAATGTGTTAAATTTAAATATTTATATTTTATAATTCTTTTAATCTCTTAATTCTATATTAGTTATTTTATTTCTTAACGGCATGTCGGAGCTGCAGCAATTGAGTTTTTCTTTTTTTATTTTATCAATATCTTTTTAAATTCATAAATTAAACAAATATAATGACTTGTCCGCACTAAAACTATATTAGTACAATAATTTTTGTTAAAATAAAAAATCATTTGGACTTGTTATTTTTTTATGAGCTTTGATTGGAAATTAGATATTAAACTCGACAAACCTAACCTTAAAATACGATACATTAAAAGTTTTTATTATAACTTTGTATGTATAATATTTTTGTGGATTTCTTGGGTTGTCCGCACTAGAGTTTAATCTTACAAATTTTTTCTTTGTAGTAAAAAAGTCGATTAAACGCATCGTTTCTTCATAAGTTAGGATCGGAAATATTATTAGAAGGCGGACAGCTTCGTCATGCTCTTAAATATTTATGTACTTCTAAGGGTAAAGGCTTAGTCATTATATCTGCTAAATTCTCTTTGGTTGCGATCCATGTAACTCTAACTTTGCCTTGATCTACACATTGTTTTATAAAATCGCCATGTGTATCTGCCATATGCTTTCTATTGCCACTCTTTTCGCTTTCATTTAGATTTCTCTGTATTTCCATTAAACTATCATCAAATACTTTTAGTTTATGACTTCCATCCATTTTTGTACAGTCACCTGCTGAGCGATTATCACACCAAATTGTTACTGGAAACAGTGTTTTCCCCAAAACGAATCGAGTTGATTTATCTAAAGAAATCAATTCTTGACATGCTTCACTCATCGCTAAGTACTCTGCTTGGCACGTTGATAAGGTCACATATGATTGTTTATGACTTTTCCATGCAACTGCATCGCCAAATAATTTAATTATATATCCTCCTGTTGAAGTAGAATCTTGACAATCTCTAAAACTAGCATCTGTTAAGGCTTCTAACTCTTCTGCTTTAGATGTGAATTTTAATCCTAATGTAGATGTTCCTCTTAAATATCTAAATATTCTTTTAACATCAATCCAATCTTCTTCAGTAGGTTCTAACTATTTTCTGGCTAGGTAATTTACTGCAAATGTGATATCTGGCCGCGTTGCATTTGATAAATACATAAGACTTCCTATAGCCTCTCTATATGGTACATTTTTCAATGAATCATTTTGTAATTTTATTTCTTGAACATCCAATTTGCTCTTCTTATATCGATTGCTCACTTGCCTAGTTACCATAGGTGTATTTTGAGGCTTGCAGTCTTTCATGTTGAACTTCTCTAAGATGCTTTCTATACATATTGCTTGATGTAAAATGATATAATTCTCTTCTTTATTTCTTTCTATTGTCATCCCTAGAAAGTTTTTTTGATTCGCCAAGGTTCTTCATTTCAAATGCTTTCCTTAAACCATGTGTTATTTCTTTTAATTTATTTGTATTGTTGCTTGCAGCTAACATATCGTCTACATACAATAATACAAGTGCCATTTTTCCTTTTTTTTCATGTGAAAAGACATGGTTCATTTAAGTCATTTTCTAATCCAAGCTTTTCCATCTTCTTTGAAAATCTTTTATTCCATTTCTTGGGGCTTATTTTTAATCCATACATAGCCTTTTTAATTTACATACCATTGTACTCTTTATTTTATTATTTACCTCTAAATCTTCTGGTATCTCCATATATATTTCTTTCTCTAATTCTCCATTCAAAAATGCTGTCTTTACGCCTAGCTGACATGCATATAAATTATATTTGTTTATTATGGTCAATATTGATCGAACAATTGACAATCTTGAAACTGGAGCGTATGTTTCTTTAAGATCGTTTTTATCCTTGAAGCCTCTAATAACCAACCTTGCTTTACATCGCTTTGATCCATCTGCCTCTAATTTTGTTTGAAAGACCCATTTTGAGTCTATTATATTAGCCTTTTTACCATCTAACATTGTTTCTGGTCTCCTTACTAATTCCCATACTTTATTATCATTCATGGATTCTAATTCTTCTTTTATTGCTCTTAGCCATTCTTATTTTTCTTTAGTCATCATTGCCTCTTTGAATGATGCTGGATCTTTATGTAGAAAAGATAAAAGAATATGTCTCATATCGTCTTCATGGATTTGTTTTTCAATTTTATTTAAACTTTTGTTAATTGGTTTTGTTATAAACTCTTTTGTGTGATTAAAATAATTAAGAAGGGGCCGAACTATCTGTCTTTGTCTAATAGCTTTTTTCATCATTTATGTAAGCACTATCCGGTATAACAAGAAAAAAATAGCAGCCCCCGCTAGATATTAGTATAATAAGTAAATTTTGTAATAACAACCAAATTTTTTTACTGCGTAGTTTTTGAATAATTAGAGACCTACCAAAAAAAGATAGGTTATATTCTAGATTGCTAGTAGGTCTCTAATTAGTCAAAAACTATGCGGTAAAAAATTTGGTTGTTATTACAAAATTTACTAATTATACTAATATCCAGCGGGGGCTGCTATTTTTTTCTTATTATACCGGATAGTGTTTACATAAATGATGAAAAACGCTATTAGACAAAGACAGATAGTTCAGCCCCTTCTTAACAAAACTTATATCTTTAATTGGCCTTTTAGTAGAAATATTATCTTTTAAATCATCTAATTTTTTCTTAGCTTTACCTCTAGTTACGGGGCCTTTATTTTGTTTATACTTTGTTTTTGTATCTGTTGTTTAATTACTTGCTTTTTCGGTCTTCCTCTTTTCTTTGGCATTTCCTCTTTACTTGACTTTATCACTTTATCTGTCTCGATATCATCTTCAATTTCTTTTAACCATTTCCAATTATTTGTTTCTACCTGACTTCTTTTATAAACATCTTTGTAAACAGCTTTTTTCATTAAACTTCACATGACGAGATTCTATAAACTTTCTTGTAATTGGATACCAAAATATGTAACTCATAGGTTTATATCCAACTAATACAGCTTTGATAGCTCTTGAGTCAAATTTCGTATTTGGTTTAGGAATTTTAATATATGCGATACAGCCAAATCTTCGTAATTGGTCAAAATGACAATTTTTATTTGGTGCAAATTTATTTAAAGGGATTGAATAATTTATCGTCTTATGTGGAGTTCTATTGTAGGCATGAACAGCAACGTCCAGTGCTAATTCCTACATGCTTTTGGGTAATCCTAAATCGAACATGTATGCTCTTATTTTTCTTTGGACAGTCTTATTAAACCTTTCGGCTACTCCATTATGCTCTGGTGTGTATGGTGGGGAAAATTCTGCTTCTATCTTTTCTTTAACCATAATTTCTTGAAATTTTCGTCCTACAAACTCTGTTTCTTGATCTGCTTTGATGTAGCAGACTTTTTCGCCTTTACTTAATAGATTTCTAGCAAAGATTAAATAATTTGCTAAGGCTTCTCCTGATTCATCTTTTGTTTTCAATGCATATGCTTTAGCTGATCTATAATAATCATCTATAAAAGTAATTATAAATCTCTTAAGTCCTAGATATGATATAGGTTTATTAGACCCATGATGTCCATATATATAACTTGCAATGACCTTTGCGCTCTATCTCTAGTTTCTTTAAAAGGCAGTTTATCCATTTTAGCCATTATACTGATTTCGCAATCTCGAATAGATGGGTCGTTGAAATTAACTTTTTCGAATTTATTATCTATTTTCTGTAATTTTTTCAGGTAATTCATAGATGCATGTCCTAGTAGAATGTGCCATAACATTGCCTCATTTTGCTTTACAAACTTTCGTGTATTTTCTTCAAGTAGACTTTTCATAAACAGTTCTTCTATATCTTCAAACATTTTTGAATCATCTGTTTGAATCACGTATTTTTTCATTGGACTATTGTCTGTAGTCTTATTTTCATTGTTCGCAATCATGATTTCCTCTTGATTCTCCCTCCCAATCGCAGAACTGGTATTATTTAACTCTTTATTTACTCCCTCCGAAACTAAATCCCTCGTTATCATCAGCTTGTATCTGCGATTGATGTGGAAATTCATGAAGCAAAATTGCTCTTGTTTTGCAACTATAATTTTTATGTAAAAATTCTTTACCATCTTCAAAATTATTCTTTTTCACTTTGAAACGTATAATTCATTTAGGCTTGTTGTACGATTTAAATATTGTTTTATTTGTCTGTTTATTATATACTCTAAGAATTTTTCCATCCATATAAATGCTTAGACCTGCTTCTGCTAGTCTTCTTGATGATATATCATATTAGATTTTCAGAAACATCTTTTGTGGCAGTTACATCAGTTAATTTGATGATTTTCTTATCAGGTGCATCTGTTTATAATGGAAAATCACCTTTTTCATCTATTACTATGTCTGCAAATTTATTTACATTTGCACTTTTAATACTGTTATTCTCATACTTCTTAAAATCAGTTAAAATTAAAGATTTAGTTATTACATGATCGGTTGCTCCTCAATCAGCTGTAAAATTTGAATGCTCGTTTGAATCGTGTAGATTTTTAATATATTAATTCTTATCGGTTATATTTTTCAATTCTTGAACTTTCCTTGGTTTATTTTCATAAGTATTTTATACTGCTGCCTATCTTAATTTTTTATTAACATTTCGTTTTTCTCTAATGGTTATTTTTTCTCTATTATTTAATTTGTTAAAAATCCTTTGTTGATACTTAAAATTGTTATTTTTCTTGGTTGCAGATCCATTTAAACTTCTATTTTCTTGGTTAGATTTAAGATAGATTTTATTTCTGTAACCTTTATTTTGCTCATAACCTACATTACTCTGAGAATTAACATAGAAACAATCTTCACCATCTATTGCTTGTTTTTAAATAACAGTCATTTGTCCAATGACCAATTTTATTGCAACTATTACATCTTTCATTTTTACTGTGTTGCGTAATTACTCTTTGAGCTATATGTTTTCTTTATTTTCACTTTTCTTTTCAGCTACCTAATTAAAATAGAAAAGATTTTATTTATTCTATATTCATCTCTTTGAAATTTGTTTGTCTTCTGATTGGGTCTGCGCTTCTTAGTTCGGGTGTTATTGGCGAAACGGCTTAATAGAATGCTGCTTTTATTTCTTGATCTGTCAGTGGTATGGAGTATTCAAAAGTTCCATATGCTCTATTAATTGATTCGAAGCGTTCACAAAAAATCATTTACTTTTTCACCTTTTCTCATTTTTATTTAATATAGCTGGGCTCTGACTGAATTGTGCGTGACGTTTGTTTTAGTCTTTTTATATCCTCTTAACTTTTTCGAGATTTCTGCAGGTTCTTTTAAATTAACTATCCTCTTATGATAAGTTTCATTCAGATGATTAATGATTATATCTCTAACAAGATTTTACCTCTTGTCTGCTTGAATTTCTGATAAATTTTCAGGTGTTTTTACATTGGGATCTATTAAATCCATTAAATCATTGCTAATTAACTCTGACCTTAAATAATCCATCCAAAGATCAAAATTTGATTTTTGTGAAAGTTTGTAATCCCTTTTGATATTTATTTTGATTTGTGAATTTCATCTTCTAATTTTTTAAATAATTTAGCAGTTGCTCCAATGTTGTTTTCAGTATTAATATTTTCTTGATTATTTTGGATCATAGAATCTTCTAAACTGTTTTGAATTATAGGATTTTCCGAATTATTTTTAGAACCTTTGCTTGTTGTCTCTAATTGTTGAATTCTCATTCTTTCTGTTTCTAAATTAGCTTCAGCTACTCTCGCTATTTGGCTCATCATATTTGTCAGTTGACTCGTGACTCCTTTCATTGATTCTAATATCTCTTGTTGCATCCTTGCAGTTGATTCCATACTGTTAGCAGACATAACAAATTCATCCCCAATCATTTGTAATTTTGAGGTTATCTCAACCTGCCTATCTGCATTTATTTTCTCTATATTTGTAATAACTGGCTTCGTTATTGTTGTTATATTTTGAACACTTACAGTATTCGTATAATAACTTGAAGAGCCTCTGCCCTCACTCTTATTATTTGATGAATCTGTGAAATAAAATTCTAAATTATTACCTGGATTTTAATTAAATATTATGTCAGGCCCGACCATCTAACTCTTTGTTCTTTTGAAGTTAATTCTAAATAATCAAATTATGTAACTTCAAAAATTCTAACTCTTTATTCTTTTGAAGTTAATTCTAAACAATTAAATTATGTAACTTCAAAAATTCTAACTCTTTATTCTTTTGAAGTTAATTAAAAAAAAAAATTAAATTATGTAACTTCAAAAATTCTAAATCTTTATTTCACAAAATTCAGTCAAATCCTCAAAATTTATTTAAAAATAATAATTTTTTTTTTTTTCATTATTTATTTTTAAATATTCAAATATTTATACTCAATATTTATTTTAAAATACTCAAATATTGCTACTCATTATTTGTTTTAAGGTACTCAAGTATCAACTCTCAATTGCATATTGTTCAAATAAATTATAAAATTTGATTAATAATCAAGTTTTTAGAATGAAATAAATAAGGAATAAATGGAATTATTCCTCATTTATGTAATAGACTTACATATATCTGAATTATTTTCCAGTATCTCACCAGCTTCTGTATAGACAGATGTGTCATTCATGGAGTCATCACTGTCATAATTGACAAGTGAATAATTTTTCATCACTTCATGATTGTGCTCCATCTATTTCGGGATTTTGAAACATATTTTAATTAATATTCAAGAAATAAGTATTTTCTTTAATTTAATAACTCTTAAAATAATCTCTAATGAACCAGGTAATAATTCGATAAAAGAAAATGTTTCCTTTTCCTGAATCAAGAGAAAAGCACTGCAGTTTCTCTTAACTCAGAACGAAAAATCAAGCTTTCCCGCTATGACTAACGCGCATGTGCACACCGTTCTCCAATATTTGATTTTAATCGATTGGATTTAGGTTGATCAAGCACACATACGGGACATACACAGTACTACTTTGATATTTCTAGTCAATGATTCAACTACACCGCACTGCAAGTTTTGTTTAATCATCAACCCCGAAATTTCAGCTGAATTTTAAAAAATTTTAACTTGGTAAAATTTTGGCAGTAATCAGATTTTATTATTTGTTATATTCAACAATAAAATTCAGCCTCTTTTTTTTATGTTAAATATAACACATCTCAAATATAATAAATATGCAATTGAATTCTAAAAAACTTTTATTTTTAATACTCTTAAGGCATATATGTGTAATAAGTATATATACAAATATAAATATATATACAAAATTAAATTTTAACAAATTTAATTTTACTCTTAATTTTTTTTCTTTTTTTTCAATTTTATTTTTTTCTCTCAATTTTTGTTTTTTATATTTTTCATTATTCTATTTTTTCTCTTCAACTCTAAGTAAAGAAATATGACATACACTGCATTACTAATATTCGAAAGGAATTTGCAGTGCAGGTATATGAAGTGTTTTCCTTTACCTTTTTTTTTTATGATACTTACGACTCCGTAGGTCGACAGAGTTGAGATATGTGCAACATATGTGCGAGTACGGCCGTGGAAAGAAAGAGCTTGCCTATGCATCATAGACGAAACAAATAGTTTCACTTCTACGGTGCTCAATCTTTCATTCTAAATATTCTTTCACTCATTGTATTCTAAAATATTTTTATTTATTTATTTTTTTTTTCTTTTCTTATCAACAACAATGGCGATCTTTTTATTTATTTATTTATTTATTTTTTTTATTTTCCTCTTTAATAATTCTTTATTTTAATTAAATACATTCAATCAAATCTCTTAAAAACGGCCGCACTTTTTTTTTCTTTTTTTTTTTTTTAAAAACTCTCAAGATATTTTATTTTTCTTTCAATTAATTAATAATCTTAATTGACTCACCTCTAAAATATATGCCTTATAAGTATTTTGTAGTTTTTACTCTCAGTTTTTAAAACAGTTCGGATTGTGTATCTTCCACCCGTTATTTTGAAAAACTTGTGGCGCGATGGAAGCGTGCCCTGGGCCAATAACCTGATGGACGTATGTGGGTGGAAAGTGGGTTATGAAATAACTATACACAAACACTGTTACTGTTACTCTTAATAATCAATATATTGTCAAGCAATAATTAACACTCAAAGTAGTCTTTGAATTCTAAAGTACTCTATGCAGTTTACTCAATAGAGGCTACAGAGAGAATGACCATAGGGCTTATGACGCCTATAACTCATAATACCAGAAAAGGGACAAAAGGGTGGGGAGAGTAATAAGGCAAAGCAAACCTTACAGTATATTACATAAACTACTTGAAGAATTTGTTTGAAAATTTGTATGGAATTTATTTTCGACTGTCAGAAAAAAAAACTTCTGAAAACGGATTTTCTTAGCGCACTTTTAATTTTAGAGCATTGTTAACATTTTTAAAAAAATTTTTTTCAATTTTTTTTTTATTTTACGAAAATTATTTAATAGATTTGCTTCAAAATTTGTATGCAAGTTATTCGCTACTGTCTGGAGAAAACAAGCTTTGCAAAACTAATTTTCTCAGCACAGTTTCAATTTTAGAGCATTTTGAAAATTTTCAAAAAAATTTTCATTTTTCATTTATTTTCTATTTTGCGTAAACCATACTATAAATTTTCTCCAAAAGTTTTATATAATCAATTCGCTATAGTCTGAAAAAAATAAGCTTTTGAAAACTAATTTTCTTAGCGTGGTTACGATTTTAGATAATTTTAAAGATTTAAAAAAAAATTTCGATTCTTCTTTTCTTATTTTTTTTTATTCTACGTAAAGTACTCGATAGATTAGTTCTAAAATTTGCAGGGAAATAATTTGTGACTGCCGAAAGAAGGGGAATTTTCAAAAATTGATTTTCATAGTGTAGTTTTAATTTTAGAGCATTTTTTAAATTTTGAAAAAGAAATTTTAAAAAGGAAATGTTATTTATTTAGCCAATTAGATCTCGAAAATTTATAGATTTGCTTCAAATTTTGCATACTGTCTATGTTTCTGTATAACTAGACGGGAAGTTATTAAAGATTGGTATTCATAGTGTAGTTTTTTTTATAGAAGCATTTTAAGAATTTGAAAAAATTTTCGATTTTTAATTTTTTTTGTATTTTACGTAAATTACTTCATGAATTTGCTTTGAGATTTCCATGGGAATAATTGGCAACTGCCAGAAAAAGGATAACTTTTATAAACCAATCTCCTTAGCGTAGTTTTCATTTTAGAAAATTTAAAAAATTTTCTTAAAAAATTTTTATATTTCAGTTTTTTTCCATTTTACGTAAAGTACTTGATAGATTTGCTCTAAAATTGGTATACAAGTGATTTGCTACTGTCTTTATAAAACAAGTTTAAAAAAAATATTTTCTTAGAGTAGCTTTTTGATCACTTTGTTACGTTTTTACGTATATGTATATTTATATTTAATTATAAGATGGTGGGTATCTTTTGTATCACGACTAATCTTGGTAAACCCAAGCAGTCAGTTTGCGTGAAGAATTAAATAAATACTCAGTAATTATGATATGAATATAAGTTTATTAATACTTTAGTCTAGAGAGATATGTCCTATTATTAATTCGTCGTCTAATACTTTCCTTGCTGCTTGCTTCAATCGGGCGTACTCCCGTCGTTCGTGGCTAAAGGTTGGTTGCTTACTCTCTCTACATCTCTCTATTGATGGTCTACTGACTGCCTCCTCGTGGGATGTCCGGCTGTATTTACACTCGCCAAATTCGTTGTTTCCACGTGCCTATCCTTCTAGAATATTCGTTATTGATTGGAATTTGCTGATCAGTCCGTCAGTGACTTTTCGTTCTGGCCTGTTGCTGGGTGGTCAGCTCTTTTTCTATGGTGCTCGACGCTTTTCGTTGTTTCCAGGCAGATTATAACTTGTTAGTATGACGGTCAGCGTTTTCTGTCTTTACTTGTTAGAACGTGTATTCGTCGCATTCTTTGTATATTGCTGATATTAATTCTTATTCATTTTATAGGATATAGAATCCGTAAAACGTCTGAGGCCGTGGTATCAGCGCCCTCGACGATTAATACCTTAAAAAATTTATTTTTTGTTTTACCTAAGGCTCTATATAATTCAATGAAATTTATTTAAGCTTGCCTAATTGTGTGTGTTACATTGGTTTACGTAGAGTAGTGTTGTGTACCTATCAAATACATTTCTATTCTGACTATATATCTCTCTTTTTTTGTACATTGAAATTTACATAAGATTATGTTTTTAACAGAAAATGTTTTGTTCATGTTTTCCTTGCATTTATCGTTGGATTAATTGCTTTTGAATATGTTTATTCTTGACTTCTCTGGATACGATTTTCATCCTTTTTGATTATATATATTCCTCAGAAACTGTACTGGTACCTGAAAATATTCTTTAACAATTAATTACAAAGGGGCCCCAATAGCTGGAAGCTTCCAATTTTTAATGCAAATTTTAAGTCAGTTATTATTGTTATAATCTTAATTTTTCTTGGTTTATTAATCCCTGTATGCCTGCAACATGTTAGGCAGGAATCTTATCTACTTTTTACCTTGTTATAAGGTGACTGTATGTTTCATGCTTATTTATGATCAATAAGTTCAGTTAATTATATGCACTTTATTTAAAAATCTTTTTCTATTTAAACATGTTTATTTTATTAGTTTTATGGTTTTTTCCATAAATGTCCCGTTATTATAATATAATATTCAAATTTTATTACATCGTATGTTTTTCTTACATATAACTTGTTTATTAATAATTAAAGGTTATAATAACTCTTTTCATTTTTTAATTATACTTAATTTATGCCTTTAAAGTTTAATAATGATTTTCTCATGTGTCCCGATATTACAATATGGTTTATATATGTGTCCCGAAACTGTAACATGATATGTCCCGAAATAGGGTCATGCGTTAATTCTTAATTTTATTGTATAGTCATTATTTATTGTTTAATTATTTATATTTAATAATATTAAGTGACTATATGATTATTATAACGTTTATGTATGTTTATTAATGATTATATAATAATTTTATAATTATTATTAATGATTTTCCTATTCTTGTCCTAATATAGGTATGTGAGTTTAATCTTATTTATTGTTTAATCAATAATGTTTAAGAATATCAAGTGATATTATAGTGTTTATTTATGTATATTATATAATAAATAATTTATCATCTTTGTTTATTATTATTTATTGCTTAATTAATTATAATTATTGATATATGTACAAAAATTAATATAATCTTTTAATAAATATTCTTTATATTATTTTAACTAGAAAAAGTAACGTATAAAGACTCCTAAAGTTACATAGAAAATACAAACATATTAAGTTATAATCTCTAAGAACTGTATATACGAAACTGATTGTAACATTCATATATACTCACACACTCATATACTATAAACAAAATAATAATTTAGGATAAGGTCCATAGAGCACAAAGTGCATGGCCATCTAGTTAGTTCAAGTCTAACAGCATAAGAGAGAGCACAAAATAAAGACTTATAAAAATTACTTGTTTGTGCTTTCTGACTACACCTTCTTCCTTTAAATTCCAACAATAATTCTTTCTTTTTTTTTGTGAGTGGCCCGTCTATGTACTCTTATGTTCATGCCTATAATACACGTGCTTTATTCCTCTTTGTGCTGCAATTCGTTGCACACACTGTTATACAGTTCGTATACCTATTACTTCTGTGTGCGTCTGAGTGCTTGATCGCTAGCGGTGGGGGCTCTTACTGTTTGAAGTCTTTAGGCTGTGTAGGTGCATACGTGATTACGTACGTGTGAATTTGACTGCAAAGTGTTTGTATTCTTTTCACTGTGAATCGTATATGATTACGTACGCGTGAATTTGACTGCAAAGTGTTTGTATTCTTTTCACTGTGAATCGTATATGATCACGTACGTGTGAATTTGACTGCAAAGTGTTTGTATTCTTTTCACTGTGAATCGTATATGATTACGTACTTGTGAATTTGACTGCACAGTGTTGGTGCTATTAGGAGCGTGACGCGCGTATTAGTATGTGCTATGAGTATCGTGGCACGTGTATTAGTGTATATGTGAGCCATCTAATAGCTTGATACTTATTTTCGTTTTTATATATTTTTATTCTTTCTATATTTTTATTTTATAAGTTTAAACATTTCTGTTTTGCTGTTGTTAGTTATTTATTTGAATAATTACTGTATATTGTTATTAAGCTTTGGATATAATTATTTTGTAGACTCTAGATAATTTATTTAAATTATTACCGTTAAATATTGGTTATAATATATAGATATATTTTTGATAATTTCGAGCATATCTATATTTACATGCATTTAATCAGCATTTCTAGATAATTTTGTATTTTAATATTTTTTTTGTTAATATTTAATGCGCGTATTTTCAGACTTCTTTACGTTTATGCAAGTTTTCACTTAACTCCCTTTCTTCTATAATTATATAGTTATTTGTTCCTTCTTCTTGCATCGTGTGTTGTTTTTATCTTTATATATATTTATTTCTTCGTCTTTTTCTTGTTTTATTTGTTCGTATTTCTTTCCTTTTACTTTTATTTCTTGGACGCATGCATATACATATATACTTTGTTTTTAATCCTATTATATGTCTAGTTTTTACATTGCTATAAATATTATTACTTTTGTCAATGTTATTATTCATATTATTCCCGTAACCAATTTTGATAAGGTTTTTATTATAATTTTGTTTATAATTTATAATCCGTCCCTTGACTAATTAAAATTTTATTCTCGTCCTTTTTTTGTTTGGTACAAGGTAAAAAATTTGTTTTCTCGCGGGCATTACTGCCCTTTTTAACACATAGAAAATTTCATTTTAATACAACACAGTTTGACGTATTATTTAACGTGGTGTCAGTCCATGGCAGAGACAGCGAAAAAGCGACCAGACGGGGAATCGATCCCGCGCCAACGGGAATACGAGTCACGCGCCTTAGCCACTACTCCACTGAACTCTTCTTTTTTTTTGGACGCATATTTTTTTTTGCGTTCCTGGTTCGATAATTTCTTAACTTTTTATTGTGAATTATGGTGGACATATCATATACTCTTAGTGTATGGTGCTATTTCTTAGAGAAATTTTGGGATTCCACTTGTGGATCCTCTTTGCCATGGGCATTCATCAGATAGCACGTATGCAACCTGAGAATTATTTCTCGAATACTTGTATCAGGAATTTTCCTGACAATAGTTAAGCATTAGTGTGCTTATAATTTTCTTTTTTCTTTTTTTCTTTCTTTTTATATATTTCAATGCTTTCGAGGGAGGGATTATTTTATATTTGCTATTTTGATAATTTAAGTCTTAGTTCTTGATTTACTTATGTAATGATCTATCCCTTATTTAATTAATCGCGGGAATATTCTTTATTTAATATAATTATTAAATCAATTTTCTTTACTTTTTCTCGACATATATATGTATATTTTGTTGTTCAATCTATATAAAACTTTTTTGTTTAGGTTTGTTTTATTTTAAGATTTGATTTCTGCTCCATCGATTGTTGCGAGATTTGCGCTTTGGAATTAAGTTTTCTTCTTAATTATATGTGTGCGCTCTTTATTCCTTTTCTTATTTATTCTTTATTCTTCTCTTTTTATTATCTCTTGATGATTTTATTATTTTTCTTATTTTCTTCTGCTACTGTTCTCTGTAAGTTGACCAGGACTATTTCTGTTTCCCTGATGTATGGTTTATCTTATACTATTCCGTGTATTACTTTTTTTTTATAATGCAAGGAAAAGGATATTTAAGAAGGGGCCGAACTATCTGTCTCTGTCTAATAGCGTTTTTCATTATTTATATAAACACTATCCTTTATAACAAGAAAAAAATAGCAGCCCCCGCTAGATATTAGTATAATTAGTAAATTTTGTAATAACAATCAAATTTTTTACCGCATAGTTTTTGACTAATTAGAGACCTACTATCAATCTAGAATATAACCTATCTTTCTTTTGGTAGGTCTCTAATTATTCAAAAACTACGCAGTAAAAAAATTTGGTTGTTATTACAAAATTTACTTATTATACTAATATCTAACGGGGGCTGCTATTTTTTTCTTGTTATACCGGATAGTGTTTACATAAATGATGAAAAACGCTATTAGACAAAGACAGATAGTTCGGCTCCTTCTTAATAGTTAAGTATAGCCATATTAGATGTCTTTATATAATCATAATTTGTATGTATTATTTACTTTAATATAAGTGAATTCTTGAATAAACGAAATAATTTTATATCTCATTTCTTTTATTCTCTTTATTTCTTCTAGGATTGCTGATTGTAATAATATCTATTATTTTATTATTTATTTAATTAAATTCTCTTATAATACATTTTACGTTTTTTTTTATATCAAAGTAACTTGTCTATTAATTTATTTGTATGTTATTATTATAAGTATGTTTGTTGTTTTATTTAATATTTTTGATTACTAAATTTTTGATATATATATATATATATATATATATATATATATATATATATATATATATATATATATATATATATGAGACATTTCACGCCAATTGATAGAGCAAAAAAATAAAAATCGTTGAAACTCTAAGAATTTATTCTTTTTGTTACCCAAAATATGTGAAAAAATTTTCAAGGATCTAGATTGAAAGGATCAAGAGTTACAGGACCTGGAAATTTGAAAATTTTTCAAAATTTTAGGAAAAGTCCCAACTTTATCATTATTTTTCTGAAAATCCTGATGTTTTAGAGAAAAATGCATAATCACACTTCTTGTTGTAAATGAAGAAGAGAGTTAGCAGGATTTTTTATCGACCTGAATCTCGCAGTTTTCTGATTGGCTCTTATATGTAAAACATGGTTATTGAAATTATTTAATGTTTGCCACTGCCAAAATTGGCTTTTAAAGGCTTATTTTTTTCTATTTTTTATTAACTTTAAAATAAATTTTGGTTCGTGTAAGCAAAAGTCACTAATAACGAGTTATCACAGTTTTAAATATACATTTTCATGTAAAATTTATTTTTCTTATTGAAAATAGCCTGTCACATACTAAACATGATCATCTGGTTTTAATACTCAAAAACTATTAAAATAAGTTTGAAAATCATTTAGTTAAATGTCATTTATCAATTATAAGCCCAATTATTAATTAAACAACACTCGTTATTATTATAATTACAATTAATTTCAAAGAAAAATAAGAGTTATCCCAAAATTAAATAATTATTTTTCAATAAAAATTTACTTATTTCAAAGAATTGATTCATCAAAAAAAAAGAATAATTAAACAATTACTATTTTCCTTGCCTTAACTTTCTATAAAAAGTATCAGTAAAATGGAAAATGATGATATCATTTTGGAACATACGCTTAAAAGAAATGATAGAGGCTTTTATTACAATGCATTACATTAAATAAGCTGTTATAATTAGAATACTGATTTTTAGATTAGCATTAATAATTTCATTAATACAAGGTACATCTTGAGTAATGTTCATAGGTGCTACACGAACAAAATGAAAAGTTTTCAAGGTTATTCAAGTACCAGGTCCTCCAATACTTTGTGCAGCTAAAGCACCAACTGCAGTGACTGGTTCAATTTTTGCTTTCATATATTTTTTCTTGCTTGTATGAATAAATTCAAGAAGTTGTGACACAGTTAAACGTATAATATACCTGTAAACTGGGACATCTGGTTTAATATGTTGTCTAATCCTATCAATTATAATTGCAACTGTTTTCAAAAATTGAGCTGATTCTTGCTTAAATTCTTAACTTACACAAGAATATTTCTCTGACATCAAAAGTTCAGGGGTTACTTTAATAATACTAGGGCTGTCTAATGGATTTTCAATTTTGTACGTCGATGTAGATTTAATATATCATCAAGAACTCTTTTATAATCAATAAGACAGTCTATGCCTTCCATATACGTTGGATCCATAGAATCTACACGATAAAGAATTTAAACATTATCAACAAAAGAATTTTTAACTGTCATATCATAATGTAAACTAAGATCTTCTAAACTCTTACCATTCTTCTTTGCGTGTATCCAGTTTCAGCAATTTTAACAGCTGTATCTACAGCTGTTCATGGATCAAAATCCATTTTTCTTTTTCCATCCAATGAATATAATTTGAACTATATTTCTATTATTTGTTCTTCATAATATTCTGAATAAAAAACAATTTATAAAACTAAGAGAATTTTTTGGTAATTAACTTCTTATTTACTTTTCATATGTAACGGTCTTAAGGGCATACCAAAACTCCTCCTTTTAACAATATTTCCAATCCAAGTCTATCAATGAACGGTGCGTTTAATCTAGTTTTTCGCTACAGTAAAAAAATTTATGAAATTAAACTTAAGTGCGGATAACTCAAAAGATCCATTAAAATACTATGCATAAAAAGTTATAAACTAACATTCAATATACAGTATTTTGAGTCAAAGAATACGTCTATCTGTTAAATAAAAATAAAAATATATATTTAAATAAATAAATAAAGATGGGTTGTCAGAAAGCTTTTGTTTATAATCATCCCCAAAAAATTCATTTAGTGTGTGTTCCAAAATTCTATCATCATTTTCTATTGAACAGATACTTTTTCTAGAAAGTTAAGGTAAGGAAAATAGTAATTGTTTAATTATTCTTTTTTTTTGATGAATCAATTCTTTGAAATAAGTAAATTTTTATTGAAAAATAATTATTTAATTTTGGGATAACTCTTATTTTTCTTTGAAATTAATTGTAATTATAATAATAACGAGTGTTGTTTAATTAATAATTGGGCTTATAATTGATAAATGACATTTAACTAAATGATTTTTAAACTTATTTTAATAGTTTTTGAGTATTAAAACCAGATGATCATGTTTAGTATGTGACAGGCTATTTTCAATAAGAAAAATAAATTTTACATGAAAATGTATATTTAAAACTGTGATAACTCGTTATTAGTGACTTTTGCTTACACGAACCAAAATTTATTTTAAAGTTAATAAAAAATAGAAAAAAATAAGCCTTTTAAAGCCAATTTTGGCAGTGGCAAACATTAAATAATTTCAATAACCATGTTTTACATATAAGAGCCAATCAGAAAACTACGAGATTCAGGTCGATAAAAAATCCTGCTAACTCTCTTCTTCATTTACAACAAGAAGTGTGATTATGCATTTTTCTCTAAAACATCAGGATTTTCAGAAAAAAAAATGATAAAGTTGGGACTTTTCCAAAAATTTTGAAAAATTTTCAAATTTCCAGGTCCTGTAACTCTTGATCCTTTCAATCTAGATCCTTGAAAATTTTTTTACATATTTTGGGTAACAAAAAAAATAAATTCTTAGAGTTTCAACGATTTTTATTTTTTTGCTCTATCAGTTGGCGTGAAATGTCCCATATATATATATATATATATGATTCTATTAATAATTAAATCTATAGTTACTTTGTAGTCACTAATTTATATTTACGACTATCATCGGCGTCTGAGGGCCGTGGAAAAATTTTATTTTACTGTTTCTTTGATTATTATTATATTTAATTAATATTTTACATTCGTCGGCGTCTGAGGGCCGCGGAAAAATTTTATTTTACTAAATTTATTTATTATTTATAGAATTTTATAGTTATTATCCATATTCTTTATTCGTTTTCTGATGTTTTGGTTTTTTCATTAAGTAAACCATTTCTCCTTCTCTGAGGTGTTTAATATTTTGCTTTTGATCATAATAACACTTTGATTTATAATTGGATGGTGTTAGATTAACTTTTGGTGGTTTTGTCACTATCCACATAAACGAGGAATACGGGTTCTCCGATGGCTTAGTACCTCCCGATTCCAAATGTTCTTCTATACGTTGGTGTCTAAATCTTGTGGTTTTTACTGGTCTTTCTGTAATTAACTCATTTTTATGCTTTACTAAATGTGTTTTTCTTAGTTTTTCTCTAGGTGACTCAATTATAAATGGTCTTTCTTTTATTAGTTCGTTAATATTTTCTATTTCTTCTGTATTTAAATGCCTTGATATTTTAGATTCAGTTTGTTTAAATATCTTTGCTGCTTTATCCTCTTTTTCCTCGCTTGATATGTTTAATTTTCGTGCACGTAACATCCTCTTATTCGCTTCATTATTATTTATTCTTTTATTATTATTTATTTCGATCATTTTTTCTTCTTTATTTATAATATTCATGACCTTGCATACATCTGACTTAACTTCTGGCGGTTTTAATTCTACCGCGCTGTCATTAGTATTAATATACATGGCATATGCTTTGCCTCCATTATATTTGGCTATGAAATCGCCAACTAAGATACCCGATCCTATATCTTGGAGCGGTACGAATTCTATATCTTCACTGATATCTTTGACACGTGCATAATTAATTTGTCTTGTACGAGGAGTGATAATAGAGCATTCTTCTTCAATAAATGGTAATATATTGCTATTTAATTCTAGGCATTTGCGAGCGGCATTAACTTGTCCTTTATATTTATTGATCATGTCCCAACCTATTAATCCATCTGTATCTATTGGGAAATCATCTGGGACTACTTGTACTTAAATAATGTTTTATTCAGAAATAGATTCACCTGTCCTAATGACATGCATTCACCTGGAATGACACCGTTTATTGAAACAATATTATGTGGATTTATATACATATTATTTGATATTGTGCTTTCCTTTATAATAGTTACGTTAGCACCTGTATCAACGTAAAAACGACCTTTTCTAGACTTTAAAAATGGCCCACTTAATTCAACTGTTGGAGGCTTTCTTCCAGCTTGTATAAATTCTATAGTACATTCCCGTAAGCTGGATCGTTCGTATTTCTTGGCTTGATTGCTTAGCTGCTCGACTCCACAGGACCCTGGCGTCGAGCATCCTGGGAGTTTAAAGGTTTCATATTGCTCTGAATATCACATAGTTGATTTTGGCTAGAATCATTGTCTAGTCCATTACTATTATTTTCACACTCGTTATTATCATTATAATTATTATTTCTATCGTTATTGTACCGAGGGTACGTATTGCCTTGATTACGGCCTTGATTTCTGTTAATATTATAATTATTACGGTTATTATTATAATTACTACTGGAATTACCATTATACTGTGAGATATTTTTATTATTTGCGTTTTGGTAATTGTTATTAAAATATTCTCTGTTATCTTGATTATAAATATTGCCTGATTTTAATGCGTTTTCTAGCACATAGCACGTAATTATGACCTCTTTTCTTGCAATAATCGCACTTTTTATTATCGTATTCCTTTTTTCTGCATTGTGCTTCTAAGTGACCTGTTTTTCGACAGTATGAGCATATTTCTATTGCTGGTGCTAGTCTGATGTTTGAATTATTTTGCTGTGTTAGATTTATTGCAGATAGTTGGTCAGCAATTTTTTGTAATAATATATCGGTTAGTTGACCTGAGTTTTCTGCTGAGTTAGTTGAAAGTTGCATTAGTCGCGTGTACGTTGTTCGAATAAAATAGCCTCATGTATGGCGTCTCTTAACGTTATTGGGTTCTTTGATCGAACTTGGTGTTGTAGATCGCCGTCTAATTCAAATAAAAATTGTTCTAGGGCTTCTTTATCTGCCTGATTCTCGTAGGTTTCCACCTCGAAAGGTCGTAGAATCCCGCATGAGTCATAGAAGTTCAAGAGACGATTGAGTAATATTTGCATTCTTAGGACATAGTCTCCTGCGCTCTCGCCGGGCATCTGTTTGATTATTTTAATTTTTGCTAGTATCGTGTCTGCACCGCCCGCATAGCTGTAGTGTTTCGTTAAATCTGCTAGCAGTCCTTCTACTGTATGGTATTGAGTTAATCGCGTTGTGTAACCATCTGCGGCTCTTCCTTTGAATTTAGTGGCTAGTGTGTTTAAAACCCATAGTTCTGACTGTGGTCCATACGTTCTTACAATGTCTCGTACTGCTCTGCAGAATAGAGGCAACACATCAGAGTTGCCATCAAAGGTAGGTATTGTATTCAATGCTTGATATAATGAAAGGCTATAAGGTATCTCTCTTGGCGTTCCGGTGGCCATTTGCTGTGGTGTAGAGCTAGCGAAGTGTATATTTACTGGTGGTTCATACATGTTAAGTCCTGCAAGAGGATCATCGTCTTCAAAGTTGTTAGCTAAGGCGTTTATATCTCTCGTACCTATGGCCTGATTTTTCCTGCAATTGTAGTAGTTTCCATAATTGGTCCGTTCTTGTATTATATTCATTTCATCCATGGTTGGTGTAGCTCCTTGGTCCTTTGGAGGCAAGTTTATTAGCACTCGGTGGGCTAATCCGTGTTTTCTTTCAAATTCGTACAATTGTTGTGCCATTTTCATTGCTGCAGTTTGGGGATCTGCTTCTGTGTTAGGAACGTTTGTTGGTTGGTCCGCTGCGTTGTTGGTTGTTGCGGGTATTTTAGATCTGGCTCCTTGGGCTATTTCTTTGTTCAATTTTTCTTCAGCCTTGCTTATTTCATTAAGCGTGCGAGTTATGTAAATTCGGGCCTGTTTTACGAAATATTCCTCTGCTTCGTTCATTTTACATTTTTCATTGACCACTATGTCATTTAATCTTTTTAATGCAGATTCCATTAATCCCTTATTGTCACTTTCTTGAAGTGCACAGTCTGCTAATGATAATGCGTTGCGGAGTTCTATAAGTGCTTCCTCTTCCGGGGTTTGAGGGTATGCGATTGGTATTGGCTTTGTTTTGTCGGAAGAGTTATGTGTGTTGTTGTCTTGTATCATTTTGTTATATGTATATTTTATATCGTATATATTTTTATATTGTATATATTTTATATTGATAGACACTTGTAATTATATTTATTATTTATTGCACTTGCTGTTACTTTAATTATGTATAATTTTCACTAAATAATTTAATTTGAATTTTATAGAAATTATAATTTATTGAATTTTAACTGTTATAAGGCTCGCAGTGGGCGCGTATTCCCCTCGAAGGACGTATGATATGGTAATAAAAGTTTTTACTTACCCAATGATGGTGATTAAGGCGATGTACGCGTGGAACATCCTCTCGATTGATTTCAATGTAGATAAAATAGTTTCTTCACAAGTGATACCCCACACCTAGCACCAGTTTATATTACGTTTTTACGTATATGTATATTTATATTTAATTATAAAATGGTGGGTATCTTTTGTATCACGACTAATCTTGGTAAACCCAAGCAGTCAGTTTGCGTGAAGAAGTAAATAAATACTCAGTAATTATGATATGAATATACGTTTATTAATACTTTCGTCTTGAGAGATATGTCCTATTATTAATTCGTAGCCTAATACCTTCCTTGCTGCTTGCTTAAATTGGGCGTACTCCCGTCGTTCGTGGCTAAAGGTTGGTTGCTTACTCTCTCTACATCTCTCTATTGATGGTCTACTGACTGCCTGCTCGTGGGATGTCTGGCTGTATTTATACTCGCCAAATTCGTTGTTTCCACGTGCCTATCCTTCTAGAATATTCGTTATTGATTGGAATTTGCTGATCAGTCCGTCAGTGACTTTTCGTTCTGGTCTTAACCTGTTGCTGGGTGGTCAGCTCTTTTTCTATGGTGCTCGACGCTTTTCGTTGTTTCCAGGCAGGTTATAACTTGTTAGTATGACGGTCAGCGTTTTCTGTCTTTACTTGTTGGAACGTGTATTCGTCGCATTCTTTGTATATTGCTGATATTAATTCTTATTTATTTTATAGGATATAGAATCCGTAACACACTTCTTTTGATTTCTGATTTAACGCTTTCACTAGCTCTTTTCTTACTTCCTCACTTCCTCTCTGTCCTTCTATCTCAGATTGATCCTCATTTTCACCCTATTTTCATCCATCCTTGCCTCTCTCTTACTATTTCCTAATCACTCTCGCACATTCACTAATTTTTCTTGAATAGAAATTGTATTCTACATTGAAATCATATTTAAGAAAATTAAATCAAATTACTCTAACTCAATGAGCTCTATGAGAAAGCATTGCGCCAAAGCACTTGGCAGCGTTTTTTTCTTTATTTAATTTAATCTCAACAGTTTTAATTTTATTATTGTTATAATTTAAGTGGATATCATCGATTTCCATTATATCATTATTGAGTTTTAAAAAATTTGTATTTGAAATGTCATTGTCGATTTTCATCAAAATTGTTTCATGATTCGAATTCTTTTGTTTACGACAAATTTCCATGATCTTTTTTTGTTCGACCAATAAATGCATTTGTGTGTTTTCTTCTAATAGTTCAAGCTCGGCGAAATCTAAATTTAATGATATTTGACGTAGACATTCTTCATGACAACAAATCCTCGTTATCATGTCCGGTGGATAGAGAGCGCGGTGGCGTAGAGAGCACGGTGGCGTGGAGAGCGCGGTGGCCTAGAAAGCGCGGTGGCGTAACGGATAGAGCTCTTGCCTTCAGCGCGGTGGGCATGGGTTCGAATCCTGGCCAGGTACCTCTGACTTTTTTTTCTAAAGAAAAATTAGTGTATGTGCAAAGAATATCGCGCGGCTCTTACAAAATCCGATCTCATTGGGTATCGATTGATTGTTGGTCACAAAAATGTGACTGACCATCGATCGGCAGTCAAAGATTTCGGTATGGTGTATCAGATGGGCTAGCCCGATGTAATGTGTTTAAACGGTTCCGGGCTGGAATCTATCTGATATTATCATATGAAAAAAAAAAAAAAAATCATGTCCGGTGGATTATTGTAATTAATATTTGTAAAACTAGAAACATTCTTATTTGTTGCGTTTCAAAAATTCTTGATGAATGTAATCGCATTTGAGAAACATCATATCTTAAACAACATGGACATAAATAATAAGTATTGCATCAGCAAAAGCAATTACAAAAACACCACAATCATAATTATTTGTTTGGGATTGTACTGTTTTGAATACTATGCTAAATTCTGATTTGTTTGGAAATAATCTGTTTATATAAATCTTATGCTCATCTTGTAAATATTTAAGATTTAAACTTTTATATATATGAATTATCTTATTATTATAATATATAAAAATCCAGTAACCTTTTTCTAAATTTCCGGAAAATAATAACTGTATAAATTTTCCATCAATCGGTACTGAATTAATATATTGTGTTCTTTGAATTAGTAGAGTTGATTACAAGTTAAATGAGGTGCACCTTTTTAAAATATTCTTAAATTCTAATATATGAATATCAGTTAACATGGGAGCAATTCCACTATACAATCCCTGTTCTTTAACAATTAATTTATTTCTCAGTCTGAATCATTATTGAAAATTGAAATTCTTTTAAGAATTTTAATTTATTTTTAATAAAGTTTGTTCAAAGATATTCACAATTGTATTGCTTTTATAATAACTGATCTAATTTACTGCCTTTTTACTTTTAAAAGCTGAAAAATAAAAGAAATTATGAAAAATGCAATGAATTAATTGAAATATGATGAAAAAATAATAAAATTTGTAAAAATAGTATAACGATAAAAAAATGGTTATTTTCGGCAATTATATATATTTAATCATTAAGAAAAGTTTGCTGTAAAACGAACTAAAATAAAAATTATTTTGAGTTATTTCTAATAATTGTATTCTTCAATTTATTTACAGTTCTTTACGGATATTTCCAGTATTTACATTTAAAAAATGTATAAATGATAATAAACAATCATTATTTATCTCCAGCCTAACGCTTTTTTATTGTTATTTATGGCTGATTCCATTTCAAATCGAACAGTCAGTATACACTCAAGTCACCAATTACTGCGCAAATGGAGTATATTATTCTACCCTAAAAATAAGGGTATACGTATTTTTTTATTTTGCTGAAATATCAAAATTGCATCAGATATGCACTTTTGAAAATTGCATACAAAAACTAAATGTTAAAACTGAAAGTGTTGAGAATAACTTTAGAGAGCTATCGTTTTACCAATTTCCAATGAATTTTGATAAACCTTTTTTTATTTTATTTCGTTTTGAGCCCTCTTCAACTCCGTGCAAGAAATTTAAAAAAAAACTAAAAAATGACTGAGATATATGCATTTTACCAAAAAATGCACTTTTTATGCACATGCATTTTTCTCGAAAAGGCCATTTTTTTTTTTGCTGAAATTTTTTTTGCTGATAGAGGACCAAAATACCTATTTAATAGTACTTGTTTGATCACGGCTTTTTTGGTTTGGAGCGAGAAAAAAATTCACAAATTTTGTTGGCGAAAAATGCTTGTATATACGTTCGGAAGTCTTAAGCAGTCGACATTTAAATATTATCCTTCGTTTAGCATTATCCAGGAACAACGACGTGGACGTAGAAGGGTTCGGTTCCCTTCGGGGTGCTTTTTTAGAGTGAGTTCCCCTTGCCTCTCACTGTTGGGATGCGTCAAAAAAATAATTATAGATAATTATTTTTTTTTATTTTTGCGCTTATTATTTTTAGTTTTAAATGTAGTCTCACGACGCTTGGCTTTTTTTTTTCTTGTTTTTCATTTCATTTAGTGCATGTATAGCTGTCCTGCCAATAAATATATGTGATTTTAATTCCCCAAGTTTTTTTAACCACATATGACTTTTTTGAATTCCATTATATTTAGAAACCCCACTCCATTCAATATTTTTCTTTTTTCTAAATCTTTCAATCTCATTTATTGGTAGTAAAATGATTTTTATTGCATTGGTGTAACTTTGAACCCAATTTATAAAATCGTCAGCATTTTGTATCGATTCTTCATGAAAATATTCCATAACGATATTTTTTGTGCTTTCATCAATAGGATGACCAGTATATAAATCTGGCTCCGAATAAACTCCTTTATTTTTCACGAGATTTCTTGATTTATTTATCATATACTCGCTTATATTCGGGAATAGTGAGCAAACTTTTATTTTGCTTAATTTTGAAGGTAGTAGAGTTAGAAGTTTTATTTTCTCCGAAATAGAAGAGCATTTTTCTAAAGCCAATTTAAAATTTTCTAAAAATTCATTCCAATAGTTTTCAGTGGAATTTTTGTCCGATTCTATTGATTCAACTGAAATGCCATACGCATCTTCTAATTTACTTCCAACAGTAGCAGAAAAAGCTGAAATTAAGGATTTTTTCTTTTTAGATACGTAATTTCCTCTAAAATTTTCAGGTATTGCAGTTTTTCTTTTTAGGGGTGAGATGCATTCAGGTAAAACTGAATTAATACTCTCGTTTAATTCCTCTATTCGTTCGGGTGTCTTCGGAATAAAATCATCATCTCTTCCGCTAAAAAGTTCAGTGATTTCATTTTCAGATATAGACTCAAGATCACTTAAAATCATTTTTGATATGCGTTTATGGCAATTTTACATACATTAGTAGATGGCAATATATTTAAATCTGGATGAAGCTGTGCCAAATTAATGGCTAAATCTTCCAACGGTCTAAAACGTGAATTACTGCTCATATAAACTACCTTTTTATGCATTTGAAAAAAATCGGGACATGAAATTCTTTTAGAAGAGTAAATTTCGGACATTGTTATTTCACAATTTTGTTGAATTTTTCACAAGCCCGAGAAGCACCTTTCAAAGCAGCCGTAAAAATAACTAGCTTCTATATAACAGTTCTAATATGCTGTTTTGGTTACGCGATGTATTTGTCCGCGAGTTAGCCTCCTATTGTTTGTACATCGAAACATACATAATATAGATATACACGAATAGAATTCTTTTTTTTCATGTTTAAATATTTATTTTTATATTACGAATTTACACACATATATATATATATATATATCACTATTGATGCTATATACATGCATATAAATGTAAACAAATGATGAGCCAAGCATACGACAGTGTTTGAATGCAGACTGCTTAAGACTTCCGAACGTATATACAAGCATTTTTCACCAACAAAATTTGTGAATTTTTTTCTCGCTCCAAACCAAAAAAGCCGGGATCAAACAAGTACTATTAGATAGGTATTTTGGTCCTCTATCAGCAAAAAAAATTTCAGCAAAAAAAAAAAATGGCCTTTTCGAGAAAAATGCATGTGCATAAAAAGTGCATTTTTTGGTAAAATGCATATATCTCAGTCATTTTTTAGTTTTTTTTTAAATTTCTTGCACGGAGTTGAAGAGGGCTCAAAACGAAATAAAATAAAAAAAGGTTTATCAAAATTCATTGGAAATTGGTAAAACGATAGCTCTCTAAAGTTATTCTCAACACTTTCAGTTTTAACATTTAGTTTTTGTATGCAATTTTCAAAAGTGCATATCTGATGCAATTTTGATATTTCAGCAAAATAAAAAAATACGTATATTCTTATTTTTAGGGTAGAATAACATACTCCATTAGCGCAGTAATTGGTGACTTGAGTGTATACTGACTGTTCGATTTGAAATGGAATCAGCCTTATAGTTTTCAATATTTTCTTATAATCATTTATTTATTCACAGTATTATTCTACTTTTACAAAATAATTTTCATACAGGGTGATAAAATATTTTACTATAAGATAATATATATGTTACGTATCACAAAAAAATTTCAACATCAAAACTAATTCTCTAATGTATAGAATAAAAAATTAAATTAATAGAATTTTGAAATGTTGATATGGGAAAACTTTTTATAAATAATTTTTTAATAACTTTAAATAATGGTAAATTTTTTAAATAACTTGTGGAATTGAATGCTAATTAAATTGAGTTTTAACATGAAGTTAATTATTTAAGTTGGAAATGTATTTAATAAAATAATATAACTATTTATAAGTTATTACTTAATAATAATTTTTTAAACTTATTATTTATAGTTTAAAATAATATAAAATATATAATTATCATTTAATAGTTTTTATAAAATATTTTGTAAATTTTATAAAGAGCGCGGTGGTGTAATGGATAGAGCTCTTGCCTTCAACTTGGAGGGTATGGGTTCGAATCCTGGCCAGGTACCTCTAACTTTTTCTCGAAAGAAAATTAGTATGTGTGCCATTTATATCGCGACGCTTAAAAGACTCCGACCTTATTGGGTATCGGTTAATTGTTGGTCATAAAAGTGGCTGACCATCCATCGTAATCAAAGTTTTCGGTATAGTGGGTCAGACAGTCTAGCCCTTAGAACATATATACCTGGAGGAAGCATGCAAAGCCAAAAAGTGTAAAATTAAAAGAGAGAGTAAGGTAGCTCAGGGTGAAGTGCTTTCTCTCTCGTGCGGATGAGCGTCAAGTATAGCCACGCTGGGAGGAAGCAACAGCCAATGAGAACTTTCTCTCTCTTTTTTTTCTTACACTTTTTGGCTTTGCATGCTCCCTCCATGTATATATGCTCTAAGGTTTAGTCTGATGTAATGTGTTAAACGGGAAGTGGGCTAGGCTCCCTCGACATCACCATATAAAAAAAGGTTAAGAGCAGGCTGGAGCAGATTCGATACCGACCGAGAATCGAAAATCCGTTGTTTAATTTTCATCTACTATACGTAATGGAATACATTAAAATTTTGAATACATTCACGAAATTTATTTCTCTATCGCACTCTCCAAAAATAATTGAAGAAAATTTTAAAAAATTTAAAATTTTATACTACAGCTGTTTATTAAACTCTAAGTACGATTACTTATTTTTCGTTTAAAATATGGTGAATTTTATGAAAAAAAATTAATATACAATCATGCATGTACAAAAAATTGCGCTAACAATTGCGATAACAATTTCTTTTGAAAACAGTATAATTATTTTATTTCCCAACAAGCAAACGGTGTCAAAGAGAGAATTAAAAAAGAATTCTTTATGTATACTTTTGTAAACGGAAGTATCAATAAAGAGTTCTTAATGATTGCTTTGTTTATTCGCGAATGTCCGACCACTTTAGTTTTTAAAGTATTCACAAAGTATTCTTAAACAATTCTTTTGATTAAATCACATTCTTAAAATACTTTTTTTAATCATCAAATTATAAATAATCCTTCTATTTTACATGATTATGAAAAACAAAAAATGTTATAATTGATTAAAAATAAGCTATTAAATTTAAAAAAAAAAAAAAATTATTTGTTCGAGATTCGAACCACGGATCTTGAGGATGTCAAACGAAATAAAAAAAACTGTTGCCCATGACCTAGCCTACTTGGCTACCAACTCATCTGTTAATAAATTCTTGAAACTTATACATGTTCATTGGTATAAGCATAAGCAATGTTAGTAAATTTGTTAATTAATTATTCATGGTTAATAATATTAGCCAAACTACATTTTTATTTGAATAATTTAACGGCAGGCCGGAGTAGAACCTGATACCGACCGAGTAACAATTGAGTTGTTTGTTATTTACTCAAGTATTAATCGGTGTATCTGCAAATTGAAGGTTATGCGCAATAGATATTATTATAACAAATATTTATGCACAAGAAAAAAAAAATCTATCGCTTTGTTTTTGAGAAAAGTAAGGAACGCGAAAATATTATAAACATAATCTTTTACTTCGGCGTTCCTTACTTTTCTCAAAAACAAATCGGTAGATTTTTTTTTTCTTGTGCATAAATATTTGTAATAATAATATCTATTGCGCATAACCTTCAATTTGCAGATACACCGATTAATACTTGAGTAAATAACAAAAATGCCAATTAGACAAGGACAGCGAATCCGGCCTGCTCTTAAGTAAAAATTTATTAAATATTCAAGAGATACCTTAATTTAATAAAAGAAATTTTTTGTGAAGTCATGGTTGATTTAATTTAAAATGAAGAATGTTTAGATTTAGATATTTGTTTAAATTCTCAAAATGAGAATTTATTTAAAACACGCTTAAAATATTTATATATTCTGTTTCATAAAATGTTAACAATTTTTTCGTTTAAAATAGATAAAAAATATTTAAATTATTGAATGATTAATTAAATTGAATTTTTACAATTTATAAAATTATCAGGAATTTCAAGTTTTCAATTTTGAATTTCATGAAAATCAAAATTAAAAATGATTTTAAAACAATCTGAAAAGCGATAAAATATCCATTACATCTTTCGATTTTTGAAAGTGACTAAGTTACTAGGAAATCAGTGTTTCAAAAGTAAACTTTTTGACTACTTTATGAATACTTTGGATTATGATTACTTTTTCAAAAAAGAATTCTTTATGAATACTTTCTTAATTCTTTTAAAATATTTATAAAGATACGTTGAAGAGTTATTTTTTATTTAAATTTTGTGGAAGAATACTTTGTGAATATTTTATGAATACTTTATTAATATATTTTATTAACTTCAGAGCGGACATTCGTGAATTCTTAAAGAATTCTTTTTTCCAGATGTGTGCTTATTGGGTTATGATCAAATAACATTTTCACTTCTCGGTCGGTAATCAAAACTGCTTCGACTTACTCTTAACATATAGAGGACAATATCCTTTATATATTCATCTTTAAAAAAAAAAAATAATGTAAATTTTATAAGTATGAATTATTGATGGAAATGTAAAATGGACACTACACTCGCACCCATAAATGTTGACTATATTTTCATTACATTTCAAAATTTTGAATAAATAGATGCATTAACATATAGTATGTATCACAAAGATTATTCAGTTAAATTTTTAAATAAATTTATTCATTAGTTATTGAGAAGTTTGGGTTCCAACATTATTTATTAAAATTTTTCTATTTGGGATCAGAAATCTAAATATCTTGAAAACTAATAATTGGATTAATTTGAAAATTCAAATAAATAATTATCATGGTATACTACAAGTTAATACATTTCTTTTATGGAAATTGAGCAATAGAATGGAAAGATAGTTAAATATGACAGTTAAATGGAAAGACAGTTGTGTTCAGTGTCCGTTTTATATCTCCTGATAGTGAAATATAATTAAACTTTGACAACAAATTCAACATAATCAAATAATTGTACTATTAATTATCATATTTAATACAAATTTTAGAGTGATATTACAGAATATTATTTTTTTTCTGCATTTATAATAAGTTTTTTGCAAATAATAAGTAAATTTTTTTTTTAAATGTTTACTTTTTTAGGGGAAAATTTACTTTTATCTAGACAATTCATAAATATAAATTCATAATTATAGACATAATCAGAAAATTTTATTCATATTTTATATATTTTCCTATCTTTATATTGTCTATTAAAAAAAATTTAATATTAAATAAATAATTTTTTAAGATTGTATTTTATAAAATTTATGTTGAAACGATAAAGAGGAGGTCACGTATCGCTGTCCTTTTCTAATCAAAGAATTGAGTTTTTTACAGAAACTAATAACTTTAGCAAAAAATGAAGAGAAAGCCGCATCTCGTAATAAAAAAAGCAATATTTTCTTTGATAAGAAAGAATTAATTTTATTGCTTCGTTATCAAGAAAACCTTGAAAAACTTAAATCATAGAGGTTAGGGTGGACAATTTGGTTTCTCAAGGTTTTCTTGAAAACGAAGCAATAAAATTAATTTTTTCTTATCAAAGAAATTATTGCTTTTTTGATACAAGGTGCGGCTTTCTCTTCATTTTTTGATAAAGTTATTAGTTTTTGTGAAAAAATCATTTCTTTGATTAGAAAAGGACAGAGATACGTGACCTCCTCTTAATAAAAATATTTTTATATCATGTCGATGCCTCCTATTCATAAAATCGTAATCTCGAAGAACCTATGTAACAAAGTCGTATCTTATAGAAAATTCTAGACAATTGTAAATAAACTTTTGGAGTTAGATGATCGTATCATTACAGTTAATTCAACATAATCGTAACTTAAACCTCTATGTAACGAGTTTGTAGAAATTTCAATATAATCTTAAGTCGAACATTATAATATTTTTCTATAAAAAAAAAACAATTATATTGTACGTATGTTCGACTTACGATTATATTAAAAGTTCTACAAAGATACGATCTAGTTGCATAGAGGTTTAAGTTACGAATATGTTGAATCCACTGTAATGATACAATCATCTTGCTTTAAAAGTTTAGTTACGATTGTCTAGAATTTTCTATAAGATACGACTTTGTAACATTGGTTCTTCGAGATAAGATTTTGTGAATAGGAGACGTCGATGTAATGATGATTTTTCAAATGAGGTAATTTGATATATTTTAAAAATTAATATGTTCCTCTTAATAAAAATATTATTGCTTTAATGAAATGAATTTTAATATATTCAATTGTTGACAATTATTATATAAATGACAATTCATTTAAATACAAACACGTGTACAAATGAAAATGTAATTAAGGTTAAGTGTATGTTATTTATAAAAAATTGTTAACAAGCAACTTTTCAAATAATATATTTTCATGAAAACTAATTTGAATACTTTATTCTCTGGATGATAACTGAATAAAATTTTAATTTAATAAATTAAGTTATACAATTATAAATATATAATATTTATATAACTGTTCATCAAATGAAATTATTATTTTTCAATATATATATATATATATATTAGAAAAATAATTATTACAATAGATTGTAGTTTAATAAAAATGTTTATTTTAATAATTGAGGGATCGCGTGAAAGAAAGGCCTAACTCTAAAAGTATAGTTTTTAGTAATTAAAAAAAAATTGTTTAACTTGATATCAGCTTTATAAAATATTGTGATATTTAACAATGCTATAATAAATACTTCAATACAAAATGTCCAAGTGGTATTTTCGAGTTAAATATTGTTAATGAAAAAATTTTGAAGATTCAAAAATTCAAGTTGGGCCCTTTTTGCCAATTTTGTATAAATAATTAAGACTGTGATGAATAAATCATAAGAAAATCATTTGATTATTTGAAATACATTTATTATTAACTTTCACTTTCATAATACAAGATATAACAAAACATTCAGTTTTTGAATCCTCATTTTCATTCACGAAGGGAAAAACATTTTTATTGTACTAATTTTGCGCTATGTTGATAAAAATTGCATCAAAAATTTTAAATCTGTAAGTTTTGCCTTTTTTATTCCAACATTATTGATGTTTGTTAACTTGTTTGTAGCTTTCATAAGATTTTTCCGGGAAATTTGAAATAATGAAAATGTTGCATAATTCAAGTTAGGCCCTTCTTGTATGTTTTGTATCATTTAAACATACAGAACCACGTTTTTATTCTTCTATATTTTATAAACATATAAAGAATATCTCCTAGATACATTTTCAATCATAATTTCAAAAAGGACCTAACTTGAGTTAGATCTATATTCCACGCGATCCCTCAATTATAGCGTTGAAATTTATTTTGATGAAAATGTTATTTGATTGACATTTACAGTATTATTTTAATTATATTTAAAAAGTTACTTGTCATCAATGAAAAATATTTAAATTTTTCAATTTATAATCTATTAATATAAAGAATTTTCTAAAAATTATAATATTCATGATATGCAAACCTTACTTGTGATATATACACTTTATAATATTTGTATCTAATTAAAATTTTATATTAGATGTAAAAAGGATTGTTAAGTAATTGCAAATAGTAATTTTATTATTCTGAAATATTCGAATTTAAAATTAACCAAAAATGTGTATTTTATTCCTATGATTTTTTCAATTTAAATTTCGTATTTCATACATGTAAAATACATTTGTGAAGATATTTATATTAGAAATAAACACAAAATTTTTTTTTAACCATGTTTCACATAAAAATTAATCTCATGATTAAAATTTATGGTCGTATACATTAAGGTCTGGAAATTATAGTTGTTACTCAGTTCCTAGTTTTCAGTTTATTTATATCAAATATCGTACTATCTTTGTTTTTCTTATGAAAGTAGAGTAAGAAATAGTCACTTGATGGAATAACTTATACGCTTTTTTACTTTTAGCACATGTGTACATATATTTTTATATAATGTTTAATCGAATTATTCTCAATTTTATTCAATACTCAAAATTAACTTAATTTACTGCGCTCTATACGTCACTCGGTTAGATTTTCATTTATTTTATTAAAATGTATAAATTAGTCAATTTTTAAGTGAGAAAGTATTGTCTCAACTTCCGAATTTTTATATTGCAGTTATTTATTTCATTAAAATGTATAAATTAGCCAATTTTTAAGTGAAAAAGTATTGCCTCAGCTTCTGAATTTTTATATTTATAAGTTATTACTTAATAATAATTTTTTAAACTTATTATTTATAGTTTAAAATAATATAAAATATATAATTATCATTTAATAGTTTTTATAAAATATTTTGTAAATTTTATAAAGAGCGCGGTGGTGTAATGGATAGAGCTCTTGCCTTCAACTTGGAGGGTATGGGTTCGAATCCTGGCCAGGTACCTCTAACTTTTTCTCGAAAGAAAATTAGTATGTGTGCCATTTATATCGCGACGCTTAAAAGACTCCGACCTTATTGGGTATCGGTTAATTGTTGGTCATAAAAGTGGCTGACCATCCATCGTAATCAAAGTTTTCGGTATAGTGGGTCAGACAGTCTAGCCCTTAGAACATATATACCTGGAGGAAGCATGCAAAGCCAAAAAGTGTAAAATTAAAAGAGAGAGTAAGGTAGCTCAGGGTGAAGTGCTTTCTCTCTCGCGCGGATGAGCGTCAAGTATAGCCACGCTGGGAGGAAGCAACAGCCAATGAGAACTTTCTCTCTCTTTTTTTTCTTACACTTTTTGGCTTTGCATGCTCCCTCCATGTATATATGCTCTAAGGTTTAGTCTGATGTAATGTGTTAAACGGGAAGTGGGCTAGGCTCCCTCGACATCACCATATAAAAAAGGTTAAGAGCAGGCTGGAGCAGATTCGATACCGACCGAGAATCGAAAATCCGTTGTTTAATTTTCATCTACTATACGTAATGGAATACATTAAAATTTTGAATACATTCACGAAATTTATTTCTCTATTGCGCTCTCCAAAAATAATTGAATCTCATCTCATGATTAAAATTTATGGTCGTATACATTAAGGTCTGGAAATTATAGTTGTTACTCAGTTCCTAGTTTTCAGTTTATTTATATCAAATATCGTACTATCTTTGTTTTTCTTATGAAAGTAGAGTAAGAAATAGTCACTTGATGGAATAACTTATACGCTTTTTTACTTTTAGCACATGTGTACATATATTTTTATATAATGTTTAATCGAATTATTCTCAATTTTATTCAATACTCAAAATTAACTTAATTTACTGCGCTCTATACGTCACTCGGTTAGATTTTCATTTATTTTATTAAAATGTATAAATTAGTCAATTTTTAAGTGAGAAAGTATTGTCTCAACTTCCGAATTTTTATATTGCAGTTATTTATTTCATTAAAATGTATAAATTAGCCAATTTTTAAGTGAAAAAGTATTGCCTCAGCTTCTGAATTTTTATATTGCAGTTATGACTATATTAAGGAGGTACCTTAACTTTAGTATTACAAAACCGATTTGGTCGAAACTATGCAAAATTATTTGTTTTTATGTCTAAAATGCACATATAAAATTTCATGAAGATTCGTTATCTCGTTAATGAGAAATTAGAGTAATTATATAACATTGGTTCTTATGGGGAAACGTTAATATTGTAGTTGATCTTAAAATTTACAAAACAGAATAAAATGAAATTTTTTGAAGGTAAACATAATATTACTGGCAACTTATAAAATAATTTTCAGAAATTTTCATTACTTTTACGCGGAAAAATAAATGAATAAATAATTCATTTACGTATGAATCTAGTTACTTTTATCGTACATACCAGATAGCGGCAAAAACTTATAACCTCAAATTTTCAAATTTCATAAAAAGAGCATGTAAATGATTTGGACAGTAAAGATGATGATCTTAGCTCTTTAATTAATTTTAATTTTTTAGTTTTAAATAAAAATTATTCCTTTTTTTATATTGATGCTAATTCTATCAAGTATGTGAAAATAACCATACAAAACATACATTCTTGGGAAGGGGAGATATCTAGTAACTTTTAATCAAATAAGCATATTGAAAATTTGACTCGAGTGGTGGACAAACGTACCTCCATAAGTTTTTATATTTATATAAAAAAGTATTAATTAAATTTAAATTGACGTAAAAATTGTTTAAATAAAAATTATATCATCATGATACATTTAAAATCAGTTTACTGAATTCCATTTAAATCATTAAAAAAATATTATATAAATCATTATTTTAACCTTCTGACAGCCAGGATGACGCCATATGGCGTCATATGGCGTCATCCCATGATCGGCCCACATATACTATTACTTAAGAAACATTCATATGGAAAATTTCGACAAAGTTACACTTTTTTAGTGGAAAAAATGCTGCCTGTCAGAAGGTTAACCTTAAGAGGACCGGAAAACCACTATAGTAGCGTGACCCCTGATCGACCTTTACCCCAAAGTCAATTAGTGATATCAGATACCTTTTTGGACCACTTTCTTAGAGCGATCACAAATCTCAAATACCGGTCCTCTAAAGGTTAAAAACACGTTTCACTAACCATGAAATAATCAAAAGCTGTTTGCTGTATTTGATTTTATTGAAACTGACTACTGTGCAATTACAATTTTATGTTTAGAACTTGACAATCTTCATAATTCGTAAAATGATGGTTGATATTTGTCTATAATGCTGGAATTCATAAATTCAACTAAAGTATTAGTGTTTGCTACGCAAATTTTATTTTGTTTTCATCTCTAACATGACGAAAAAAAAGATAGATAAAAAAACTATTACTTGAGTTGCTCTATGAATTTCAGCCAAAAATTTGGTTTTAAAAACATAATATGAATATTAAGTATTACTTGAAACTCAAGTACCATTACTTGCATATAAGTTATAACTTTCTCGACTGTTAATCACACTGATAAATTAGGCTTGAATTTATAGACTTAACTCATGCCACAGTTGCATCATCTGCTTTTTTTTCTTTTTTAGAGAGACAAAACCAGAATGAAATCTTAGTAGCAATCATTACTTGAGTTAGATCCATAAATTTCAGCCTTAATCGTCGGTAAAGACGTACTACTCCATTGAAGTAACTACTGATACTCAAGTAACGAAATTTTAATTTGAAATTATACTCAACACTCACGGTCATCTATAAAATCAAGCTTCAGTAACTATTTTAAAACGGAATATGGAAGATAAACATGTATCGTTTTATTCCTTAAATATCACGAATTAGAATATTAATTATTAGTAATTTAAAAGTGTTATATATTATATAAATAATTCTATATTTAATAATTTTTAATTTTAGTAACAGGAAAAGCCGCACGAAAAGAGATTAAAAATCATATTTTCTGCAAAATATTGCCCTTGAATCGAGTAGGTGAAATGTCAGTCTTAGAACCAAAAAAAGACACTAAGCACCGCAAATTTATGCTCTTACTTCATAATACAATAGTACCAATATTAGTCCCTAAAATTCAAGCTATACTACTAATTGAAATTATATCGTCACTTTTTTTTCAAATACCTTAGTATATAAATCAGATATACTATATTTAGAACCTATTTTAACAATACTTTCCTTTCTCCGTGCAGTCGTTAGTTCTAGTAAACGTCAAATACTGTTTTCGATTATTTCATGGTCTGTGATTGAAATACGTGATTAAAAAGAATAAATTCCTATCATATTTTTTCATTGATTCAAATGCAATTTAGTAGAACAAATTCTCAATTCATCATGATATAATTTGTATTTAAACAATTTTTATGTATATTGTAACTTTAATTAATCTATTTTATAAAAATATAAAAATTTAATTTAGTACAAAACTACAATATCAGAATTTATAAGTTATGGTAATTCTTTTTCATTTTAAAATTGGCTAATTTATACATAATGATATAATATATGAAAATTCAACCGAGCGAAGTTAGGAGCAAGATATTTTTTGTTAGTAAGTATTAATTTGGTTACTAAACAATTGAGAGGTGGCGCTACATTGGCCACCCTGGATAGTAATATTAGTAATACTAATAAAAGTGGTCTAAAAAAAACTAATAGTGGTGCTGATTCTTCCTCAGTATAGACAGCTGCGTCTGCTTTGGAGAATGCTCTATCTTGCAGGCTCGAGTTGATTCAAAATGGTCTTACTCAATTTCCGGCTCATGAGAGCCATATTATAAATGTTGACGAAGGTCTGCGGGATATCGTAACTAAAATGGAGAGTCAAAATGAAATTACTAAGAGTTTTCATGCTAAGAAGATGCAGCCGCTGGAGGAAAAGAGTCATCCTATCATGCTGTAAAGAGGTGTGGTTCTGGGAATGTTGTCTTGGTGTTATCCAACGAACTGGACTGCTCTGCGGCTAATGTTGGGCTGAAGGATTATGCTTGCGTTGTTTCGGGTACGATTAAAAATTACTCAATGGGTAACTATTAAAAATTATTCAATATCCTCAACGGCCAGGATTTGAGGTGGCATATCGCCCATAGGAAACCGGTAAAACTTACTAGATGACTTTAGAAATTTTAGTATAGACTATTCCCATAAAATTATAATGGGGGACTTTAATGCCGATCTCCTTAAAGAGAGCAATGATGCCGAGTTTCTTAGTAAGCTGTCAGTTGAGCTTTCATTACAGTTGGTCCAGCACGGTGTCACACACCATACTCCGACGTCTTTAACAAGGATTAACCTGATCTTTGTTTACGACAATAATATGGTGCTTGACGTACAGAACCTACCGGCTCGCTTTCATAGTCGGTATAATTTGATTGACGTATGCATGCACGGAAAAAGATTTTCACTGAGAAAAAAGCACTAAATTTAATCACACCTATAAATCAAACTACTAGTAGTTATTTCATCGGTATTAAGGATGCTTTTTAATGTTACTTTCATCAGTACCTTTTTTTAATGATTTGTCCTAGTGATTTTGAAGGATAGAAACGATAATTTCAATTCTACAGTATTCAATTGTTTAATATTAACCGTAGTACCTGTATAATACGCACCACGGCCTGGTTTGAGTGTAAAGTTACATCGTGATGGGCGCTTTATTTTCATTACGAATTAGTAACAATTTTTTTAAACGAGCTAATAAGTGCAACTGAAAAGACGTGAGTCTTTATTTTAGTGAATTTAATAATAAAATTTACTAAACAGTTCAAAAAAACAAAAAGACCTTTTCTTTAATCTTGAATTTCTACTTAAGATGAATTTTCTCTTTGAAATTTACTTTGATTTTAACCTTGAATTTTCTTTATCTTACACTAAAATTGAAATTCGTTGAATTTAAGCACTGAATTGATTTTAATGATTTTGTATGGTTTAATTTTAATTGAATTTAATGAAGCAAATAAACTATGAATTTTTTTATGTTATAACTGCAATTAACCTCTCGGTTGCTATTTTGTTAAATTTGTTAATTTACTCTCACGATTTGAATTTGTTAAAATTAATTGGTTAGGAAATTTCACTAAATAAAACACTTACATAAAGGGAAAAAGCCATGCGGCATAAAAACCCTTTGATTTATTGAACACAAGTTTTATAAAAAAAAAGAACGCACTATACAAAGACAAAGAGCAATGGGCTCGAATTTACAATGAGTATACAAACTCGATTTTGAGCTAAATATTCTTAGCTAGGTACCATTACAAAATTTATTAATTTTGCGCGTCTGTACACAACGCTTTTATTTGATCTTACACAAAAGACCGTTGCAAGATTAACCTTTGTTGTACAAAGTGAACTCTTAGTACAGAGCAAAAGATTAGAGCGACTGACTTAGACGAGGTCACGCTTAAGACTAACTAAAAATTTCTTTGACTTGAAAAGTCTTCCCGTTCTCTCCCCCCTTTTGCCGGTAAGCTGACGTAAGGAAGGTGAGAATGGGCGACTGTAAAGTGCTGCCATTAGTTTTGTTAATTAACGCTTTTTCTTTTTATGCTATAATTTGTGTTGCGACGCAACAGCAACTTATTATGACAATAGATGAAATCGGTCTTATCTTAAAATCATAGGGCTTTGAGCACTTAACCGAATTATTTAAATATAAATATTTATTAATATTATTTGCATTTTCGTTTTAATTTGGATAGAAATATTAATATTAATGCAATTAAACTTCGGTTTATTAGGTTATGTTTGTATAAGATGTAACCTTGTTATAAAATACAAGTTAAATTAAAATATTAAAATAAAATTTTTCAAACTTAAATCAAATTGAAATTGTCAATGAGAAAAAAATATTTTGTGTGTAATATATATATATATATATATATATGGGGCGTTTCATATCAACTCACCTGGTCAAAAAATAAAAATCGCTAAAAATCTGGGAAAATGTTCTATTTGATACCCAAAATACCCAAAAAAATTTTTAGAGCTCTAGGTCAAAGAGGTCAAGAGCAAGAGGTCATGGAGTTTTGTGATTTTTTCAATTTTTTTGTAAAATCATCATTTTTAATATTTTTTTATTAAAAAACTAAAGGTTTTAGAAAAAAATGTATAAAGACATTTTTTGTTGGAAATTATGTGTAGAAACTATACAAATTTTTTCCAATCCCAAAGTTGCTATCTTCTGATTGGTCCATTATATATTTTGATGTGATTTTCAATAACTTTTCTTCGCCAAGGTTGATTTTACTCATTTGGCACTAAAAGTTTGTAATTTTTATAACCTTTCACTGAAATTTTCCCCTACATGGTAAAATAACTCTACAGGCAGTTATGGTACTTTTTATTTAAGGTATCAAGACTGAGTTTTAAGCCTGAAAAAAAATGAAATTGAAATGTAGTCATAATTTGTTTTTGTAATGATATTAATTAATAAAACTTCTTTTTACCTTAAATATATATTAAATACAAGACTTTGACCTAAAAATAATTTTAAAAACCCCATCCGTTGGTTAAAATCCCTTGCTCTTGTCGATAACTTGATTTTAAAAATTTTTTTACTTACCGTAGAGTTTCTCAGCTAATTTTCAATTAATTGACCTGAAAATTTCCAGAGATCTTTAATTTATATATCTTTACAAAATAATAGTTCTGGAATTTTGATAAGATAAGTTAAAGTAAATGTTGAACTGAATTACTTGTATGAAATTCACAAAAATATTGATTTTTTTCAACTTTTTCTAAACCAAACTTAGAAATTATTTTTTTTTCCTAAAACTAAAACTATTATTTTGTGAAGATATATAAATTAGAGATCTCTGGAAATTTTCAGGTCAATTAATTGAAAATTAGCTGAAAAACTCTACGGTAAGTAAAAAAATTTTTAAAATCAAGTTATCGACAAGAGCAAAGGATTTTAACCAACGGATGAGGTTTTTTAAAATTATTTTTAGGTCAAAGTCTTGTATTTAATATATATTTAAGGTAAAAAGAAGTTTTATTAATTAATATCATTACAAAAACAAATTATGACTACATTTCAATTTCATTTTTTTTCAGGCTTAAAACTCAGTCTTGATACCTTAAATAAAAAGTACCATAACTGCCTGTAGAGTTATTTTACCATGTAGGGAAAATTTCAGTGAAAGGTTATAAAAATTACAAACTTTTAGTGCCAAATGAGTAAAATCAACCTTGGCGAAGAAAAGTTATTGAAAATCACATCAAAATATATAATGGACCAATCAGAAGATAGCAACTTTGGGATTGGAAAAAATTTGTATAGTTCCTACACATAATTTCCAACAAAAAATGTCTTTATACATTTTTTTCTAAAACCTTTAGTTTTTTAATAAAAAAATATTAAAAATGATAATTTTACAAAAAAATTGAAAAAATCACAAAACTCCATGACCTCTTGCTCTTGACCTCTTTGACCTAGAGCTCTAAAAATTTTTTTGGGTATTTTGGGTATCAAATAGAACATTTTCCCAGATTTTTAGCGATTTTTATTTTTTGACCAGGTGAGTTGATATGAAACGCCCCATATATATATATATATATATATATACAGTATGAATATTGTTAACTTATTGAAGTTGATGATTGATCTTAACAATTGAAAGTTGATGCTTGAAAAATTCTATTGATTATAAGATCTAGATAATATTTAGATGAAACAGTTGTTCTACTATTGTTGCAAGTCATATCAGAATCAAGTTAAAAAAAGGCCAACAGATTCTATGAATTTTTTGGCAATCCATTTGTTAAAAAATGAAAGTCGGAATGACACAGGTAGATGTTTTTTAATTGTATTGTTTTACACTGAATTAAATTCAATTTTAAATAAGAAAGCATGCACACTTTATTATTCGAGTAATATCCTATGCAGTCACTGAGCAGTAGACAGAGATCCACCTGTGTGATATTGGATTTTGTTTTTGTTAATTAAAGCTGCGTAGATTTTCTAAAATAAAATTTTTCTGACATAAATTACATTGAAATCGTGTGAAAAAAATATTTTGTAAGTAATATGTATACAGTTTAAACAAACAATATTTTTTTTTAATAACAATTAGAATTTGCTTGATTCTTAAAAAATTTTATTGATTGTAAACTCTAGACAATATTTAGATTAAACAGTCATACTAATATTAATGCAAGTTTTATTTTAATGAAATTAAAAAAGGCAAACAGAGTCCACAAATTTTTTGGCAATCCATTTGTTAAAAATTAAAAGTCAGTGTGACACAGGCGGATGTTTTTTAATCATATTAACACTTTATCACCCAAGTAATATTGTATGCAGTCAGTAGTAAATGGGAATATTACGTAATAACGTTACAAATACATTAAAAAAATATTATTTAGTTGTTTATTGAAAAATTTTTTTTTAACTTTTTGCAATAAATAAACTTTTAAAAATAGCACATAACTATGAAATTTCAATATAAGTAATATATGGTAACGTAAAAACAAAATTTTTTTATATATTTTCAAATTAATGCCCATCTTAACCTCTATACGATAATAATATTAAAGTAATGTTCATATGGTTTATGAAAACACGATTATAAAACAAGGTATCTTATTTTTTATGCACAGTACGGGAAGAATCAGTGCTAAGGAATTAAGAATTAGATACTTTGTCCGCGAAATATTGATTCTGAACCGAAAAAATAGGTACTACGTATCAGAATTTTACGCGCTCCGTTCTTAATATAGCGGTACCAACATTAATAGCTGAAATTAGATATATAGTACTTATTAAAATTATACTATCTCATTTCTTTTCAATACTTCATCATAGAAATGAAACATTTTACGTGTAGTGTTGATTTGATTGGTGAAAACTTTTTTTTGTGTGCCTAGCAATAATATCACTTTGAATCAAAAATCGATCATGTATAGAAACTATAAAGATATTTGTCCAACTTCGTTTAGAGAGAAACTTGCCGGCTGTGAATGGTTGCCGTTTATGATTGACACACTTGACCCAGAGTCTGCACTTGGTTGCCTCTGTGACAATCTCACTGCTGCAATTGAGAATTTAGTGTCCTTGAAAACGTTCAAGCCTAGTAAGAATAAGTTTCCATGGATGAGTGGAGAACTGTTACAATTTCGGCGTAAGAGAAATACTTCATATCGTAGATACAAACGGACAGAAAACGAGCAGTATCTCTCTGAGTTTCTGCGGTTACTTAGAACAGTGGACGAACAGACAGAACGTGCTAAGACTATATCTATTATCAACAGACTATTTGGTGCTCTTGAAAATGGTAATGTCCGAAAGGAATTGAGAAATCTGGAACTGCTATCCGGACTTCAAAGGGATTTGAATGGATTCATCATGGATGAGCTTAATGCGCACTATGCAGATAGTGAAGACCGGTTGACAATTCTTGCTCAATGCAATAAAAGTGAGTTTACATTCAAATCCATTAGTTTTAATGATGTTGTTCTTGCCATCTCATATTTTTCCTCACAGGCTCGTGGTGAGGATGACATTCCGCAAAGTGGGATAGTTAAAGCTTTACCATTTATTGGTGAACATCTTGTGACTCTGTTCAATTCCTCTTTTGCACGAGGGGTCTCCCCTTGCTTTTGGAAGCAAGCACGTATTATACCGTTAAAAAAGTGTGCTGCACCTAAGCAGCCAAAAGATTTCTGGTCTATAGCCATCTTATGTCTTCTTTCAAAGGTTCTTGAGAAGATCGCCCATGACCAGCTGCAGGAGTACATCACTACCGAAAAATTGCTCGATTCTATACAGACTGGTTTTAGGAAGCACCACTCTACGCAGACTGCTGTACTCAAACTTGCAGATGACATGAGATCTGGTTTAAACAGGAAACTTGTCACGTTACTGCTTCTTTTTAACTTTAGCAAGGCACTCGACACAATCTCTTCCTCTGGACTTCTTGCGAGGCTTCGATGGATGGGATTTTCCAGGGTCTTTAACTCCTATTTATCAGATAGAAAACAAATAGTTTCCACATATTTAAAAGAGGGATCGAATTTGCTAACAACCAATCTAGGGATTCCTCAGGGTTCGGTGCTGGGCCCTTGTTGTTTTGCCTTTACATTAAGAGGAGGCCGTATAGCTCTGTCCTTGTTTAATCTAAATTTTTGTTATTATTAATAAATTAAATATTGTTATACAAAAGTAAGGGTAGGCCCAATCGATTCCAGGATGAGCCTCTTAATAATATACGTGACGCACTGGACTCCGGTCGCATCGATCACCTGCTGTATGCAAATGATCTTCAAATTTATTCACATATTCCTTATGATGATGTGGAATAGGGTATTCGTATTTTACAGAGGGTGGCCAATGAGGTATCGGGGTATACTGCTGATATTTCTGTCAATTTGAATGCTAATAAGCAAAGGCGATCGTCTTTGGTAGTAATCGTTTTATTAAAAATTTTTATACTGGTGAGCCAAGGACGATTGACCTAGGGATTGGTGTCGGTATTTTTTTCTCCGTTTGTTTCAAGCCTTAATGTTGTACTCGACTCTAAACTATTGTGGAAACCGCACATTAATATTATGACCGAAAAATTCGATTAACCTATCAATGAAAAATATACAATTTTTCTATAATATTCTATTGCATAAAGTTCTATATAAAAAATTATAGCCAATGCGCTAAAGTAAAAAGTTTAACAATTTTTTACATATCTTTTTTGTTTTATATAAAAATTTAATATCAATAATTTACATAAACCTATATAATCTGTAACTTTGATAATACACACTCAATTCTTTTCTGAAATAGATTTTACTGCAACCATATTATAAAGTAAATAATAAAAAACTTTTGACCATAAATAATACAATTTTAAAAATATATTGTGATTAATTTTAGCACTTACACACAAACTGAGCTGATGCACTGAATAAAGATTTATACTGTTTATTTAGTAGCTCCCATAAATTCATAAGTAAAAAATTTTATAATTCAACAATTTTTTCAATGAATGAATTCTATCATACACTGTATTCATCCAAACACAAAATTTTTGAAATAAAAATTATCATTAGTAGTTATAAGGGCACCATGGACCGTCACAACAAACCCCCACTCCACCACCTCAAAGGTTACTGACCACTAGGTCAATGACCTCTGAGAAGGCGAAGTAGGGGTTGTTGAGACGGAACATTGGTGCCCCAAGAAATAAATGCACGCTCACACACACACGCACACGCACAAACACACATACTCACACGCATACGCACACACGCGCGCGCACACACACACACATACACACACACACAAAATAAATACACAATATTTGGAATTTAAAAATTTTATACCGGCTGATCATTGTTGGAAGCACATCCCGACGTAGACTCACATTGTAGAACAACCTTTCTGCCCGGAGTTTCGATGGAGACTGACAGTGAAGCCGAATCTTTAAAAAAGTATCAGGAGCCCAAAACATAAGAAGAAGTATAACTATTCTACCTCTTGCGATTAGTTGTTCTTGACATCCATTGTTCATACGCCCAAGTTGCGTATATAACTAAGAACAACTGTATATATATATATATATATATATATATATATATATATATATATATATATATATATATATATATATATATATATATATATATATATATATATATATATATATATATATATATATATATATATATATATATATATATCTACCTATATTATATAGTTATATGAAAAATTAACCCTCGGACCCCCCCACCCCCTCCACACCCCCCACCCCCCGCACCCCTCCACACCCCTCCACACCCTCCACACCCCCCGCACACCCTGTACCCTCCACACCCCTCCACGCCCCTCCACAGCACCCCCACGGCACCCCCACGACCCCTCCACAAAATAACGTAAAATTGTTTAAAATATTACGATATTTTTTATTGTTGCTTTTATTCTAAGTACCCCCCACATCCCTCCACCCCCCCCCACCCCACCCCCGCACCCCTCCACACCCCTCCACAGCACCCCCACGGCACCCCCACGACCCCTCCACTGCCCCCCACAATATAATAATGTATGTATTTAAATATACAAACTTAAAACTTAACATAATAATATATAATTTATTATATTAAAATTAATTATTGCTAGAATTAATACAAAAATTTTATTGAAAAAATTTTTATTTTCTTTATTTTAAAATGATTATAAAAAACAATTTTTTAAATTATTCAAAATAATATAAAAAATTAAATAAAACATATAAATTATAAAACAAAATGATTTTTATGGCTACTGGTGAAGGCTTCCATTAATAAAAAGACCCAACGCATCTTTGGTGGTATCTCTACAAATTTATTTATTTATATCCTCCTGAAAATAATTTTGGCTAGGGGGGGTACCCCCCTGCTCGTTCCACTCGCCAACCTCCATTATAGTTATCATATCAATATAAAATATAACACTTATGCATTGTTTTATATAAAAATTTTTTTATTATAATATATTTTTATATTATACATAATATTATATAATTGTACATTTTTTATTAAATTTTTATTATTGACATAGAAACATGAAAAAAAATACATAATATTAATTATTTATGTAAAATATCTGAAAAAAATTATTAATAAATTTTAATCATTATTCATGACATATAGATTAAGTTGGTTTTTACACAACCTTAAATTTTAAATCTTTTAGATTTTTATCATTGTGAAATCATAAATTTTTTAGTAAAATTTTTTAATATTATCATTTGATATATTTAAATGTATACTTAAGATTTTGAAGATTTATAGGATTATTTTGTTATAATTCCTGTTTGATATCTTTTTTCTTAATCTGACATTTTATAAATATATCAAAATTTTTTAAATTATTAATTATTAATAGTTTTATATAATGTTTAATATTTTATGTAAATATTACATTAAATATTAAAAAAAATAATTTTTAATTATTTCATTATATTAATTCAACATAATGTTTATATTTAAATATAAATTTAAGATTTTTAAGATTTAAAGGATTATTTTGTTATAATTCCTGTTTGATATCTTTTCACTTAATTTTACATTTTAGAAATATATCAATTTTTCTTTCATAAAATTTAATCTTAATAAAATATTAAACATTTCATAAAAATATTGAATTTATAATTTAAATAAATAATAAATTTAAAAAATATATCATAATATTTTTTTTAAAATTGTGCAATGTTCAATAAATATCTTGAATATATTTCGTAATTTTGATTTAGATAAAATTCATTTATTGGTTCATTTAATGTTGTTTTATATTCTATAATTTTATTAGTTAATTATAATTTTATTAATTTTATTATTTTCCATTTCGGATTACATGTTATTGTAATAAATAAATCTGGTTTTCCTACTTTTCTCATTATTGCCATAGCGTCTTGATAATATTGTTGCATATATCTTGGACTTCCAATATATGTAGCTGGTAAAATAAAAAGGTTTCCTAGTCTTTCTTTAATTTCAAAATTTTTTGAAATGTTTAAAGCACTATTTTTAACGTGATCCAATAAACCCTGATAACATTCTATACGTAATTGTTTTTGATTATTACGTAAAAAATTCATTCTGTTATTTTCTATCATTATATAAGCATGAATAATATATTGTTGTGTTAATCTACCACAATATAAAATTGGATTAAAATTCATTTCATCTTTTCTGTATGCTGTTCTATATAAATAATATTGGAGAATCGTTAACTTTTCATTTTTTAAATTAGGACGTTTATTATATCCTATACTCCATCCTAAATCACCATTAGGAAATAATAAAGGAAATACCATTGGATCTACATGGTGAGATAATTTATTCAAATATGTAGAATTAACTTTTTCTTTACAATTATTATTAGGATATATGCATAAATCATAATTATCTGGCATACCTGAATTGGATACAATTATAGCTCCACATTCTGATGTTAAAGGTTTATTATAAGTATGTTTTTGTTTATTATTTTTTCTTAAAAAATATAATTTATAATTAGGAATTTTTTCTATATTAGCTATTTGATGTAAATGTTTAAATTTTTTTGCTATTGGATTATTATTCATTATTTTAGTTATTGTATACATATGTTCTTTAATTAATTTTTCATTATTTTTTAATCTTTTTCAATAGCAGTTACGTCATCATATATATATAATTGACCACAAATTGGATCTTCTTTATTTTTTGGAAATAAATTATTTGGCGTGCTGTGACATATTTGTCCTTGAATTTTTAAATTGTAAATTGCTTTTTCATTATTATGTATAACGTTTGCATTAAATGTCGCAAAACTAAATAAATTATTATAATATCTAATTAAATATCGAAAAGTTTTATCATAAAATAATAAAGATTTTAATTTATCATCATATTTACTCAACGGTGATAAAATTATTTTTCCTTTTTGACAACAATTAAATTTTTTAATTTCTTCTTTCCAAAACATTGCAGAACAATATTTACATTTTAAATCCATTTTATTGAATATATTTTTTAAATTTTTGTTAATTTTATAATCATTATTATTATTTATAATTTTAATTTTTTTATTTTTGATTAAACTTTGTGATTCTTTATTATTTAAATTATTATTTAATAAATTGAAATCATTTATTTGTAAAATTTGTTCATTTTCTTTGATTTCATTTTTGTTTACATTATTATTATATTTTTTTAATTTTTTGTTTTTTATAAAAACTGTTTCATTTACATATTCTTTTAATTTTCTTTTATTATACTTTTTTTGATTGTTAATCTGAATAATTTTTTGTTTTATATTATTATTGTTAAAATTAATTACATCATAGTGGCCTGCATCATAATCTCCACTAAATAGTAAAAATAATTTTAATTCATTTAAAGGATTACCGTATTTATTAATTAATGGTGAATTTGAAAAATTTATTTCTATATATACATTAAAAATTTCATTAAAACTTATAATTTCTATTTCGGTTCCAAAAACTCTATTTTTACCCATATAATTAAAATAATCTTCGTTAGTTAATATGTTCGTATAATAACTATTGCCTATTATATAAAATTTATATCTGTTCCAATTATTTATAACATTGTTAACAATAGGTTTTCTGATTTCCATGTATTTGTTTTGATTATTGTATAAAAAAATAGAAAAACATCTAAACAAACAATTTCCATCTTCTATAATTTTAATAAAATTATTCATTTTTTGATAAATATTCTAAATAAATTATTATATTTTTGGTATAGTATATTACTCTTTAGATTTTTTTTATAATCTTGGAGGGAAAAAAATATTTTATAAAATTTAATTAGTTAATTGATTGAAGAAAGTTATTGTGAATTAAATAAGACTAATGAATTGAATATTATGAAAAATAAGTCGAATATATAGCATAAATGTTTTATATAATATTTTTTGCTATGATATATATATTAAAGTAAGATGTAAAAGCGAAAGAAAGACAAAGTGAATATGACTTTTTATTTTTGTGTAAGTATGAAAAAAGGTTTTATCTAACTTATCATTTAAATATTTGAAATTGTTTTGTTGTAATTTATATAGTAAACTTTTACATTATGATTAAATCAGATTTGCTGTAAATACCTTGCCAATTGAAAAAATATGTGATTTTTTCGAATTGTGTAATCAAACTGTAGAATTTTTTATCGAATGTTAAGTATGATTTTATAAATTCAAAAAATATAAAATGGCACAATTATTAGGCTTAGAGTTAATTAGATGACTCAAAAAGCTAATTTTTCAAATTGTATAATCAAACTGTATAATTTTTTATCAAATTTCAAGTATGATTTTATAAATTCAAAAAATATGAAATTGCCTAATTATTAGACTCAGAGTTAATTGGATGACTCAAAAAGCTAATCTAAGAAATTTTTTTATATCAGTTGCATTTGTATTCTGAAATTGTTTCGATATATAAAATTAAATTTGTTTTTAACGGTTACTTAATAAACTTAATAATTTAATGATTGAATATCATTGTATTTTTAACAATAATTTATACATTTCTATGTAAATTAGTTACAATTAATACTTATTTTTAGAATTGATTAATAGTTAATTTAGAAAAAGAAATGGTATACTAAGAATTAAAAAAAGAATTATAAAATATATTATAAAAATTGATACAATATGATTTTTTTTATACAATGATGAAAAATTATTATGATTACATAAAAGATTAAATTATTTTTTGCTTTAATATTTACCTTAAATTTATCAAATATTGAACCTTTAAATAATGAATGTAATTAATGAATTTATCACATCTATATACTCTTCTTGCCTTAATTGGTTGACTAAAGGAGCTAATGTAGGAAGTTTTTTTATACCAGTTGCATCTAATAATCATCTAATAATCATTCTAAAATGTAAAATATATTAAATAAAAATATATTATAATAAAAAAATTATTATATAAAACAATGCATAAGTGTTATATTTTATATTGAAATGACAACTATAATGGGGGTTGGCGAGTGGAACGAGCAGGGGGGTACCCCCCCTAGTATATATATATATATATATATATATATACACACATACATACATATGTAAATCATATGTAAATATAAATATTTATCAAAATCGAATATATTATATTGAAAGATATTTATTATTTAAAATTGTTATTGATAAATTATCAATCATCACGCAATAAATATCGACAATTCATGATAAATATAAGAGAAAGTATCAGGGTATTATAAAAGCTATTCTTCCTCTTGTGATTAGTTATTTTTGAAATTCATTGTTAATACGCCCAAGTTGCGTATATAACTAAGAACAACTATATATATATGTATATATATATGTATGTATATACGTATGCAAATTATATATATATATATATATATATATATATATATATATATATATATAAATTTAATAAGACCTCAGGATATTAAACTGAATATGGTCTACAATGTCATAAAAGTATACATGGTAATGAGTAAGTACATTACTTACACAATGTTTATATGCAAATAACGTGCAATGCGTTACCCATATGCAAATAACATGCAAATGATAAATGCATTGAAATTCAAATTTTTATGTAAAAAAAACAAGAGATTATTACGAAAAATTAATAAAAAGTATCAGGATAGCAGAAAGTAGAAGAGCATAACATTCATATCTTTTACAATATCTATATATATATTATAATTTAAATAAATGTTATGTAGTTATTCTACTTATACTGAATGTATGTAAATATATACATATATGCAAATAAGTATTAATTATATGCAGAATATATGTAAATATATACAAATTATTTCACTACGAATGATGTAGGTTGAGCAATTAACGCCTCTTTACTTAAGACACACACTAGCTAGGTGGACGATATAGAACACGCCCAAGTGTGATCGCGTCACATGAAAAAATTCCCGCCTACTCGTAAGCGAAATGATGGTGAATTATATGCATTCTGATTTATACTTACATGCACACCGGTCCACGATTCGCGCTAAACTGACATTATTTTACATGCGTTGGCGGATTTAAATATCAAATTAAGATGATTCTTGAAATATTAAATGTTGCGCACATACTACCCCTTCGTCACCCCTCATTCCTACTTCTAAATCGTACTATAAATACGCGAAGATTGACAGGTCTGATTAACAGTTAAAGTTCAACGTTCCAGAGAAGAAGATCAACACGAAGTAAGATGGTTAGAAAAAATTTACTTAAAGTCTTGATAAATATTGTTAATATAGCATTAGTTCGAGAGCCGCAAATAAAATTATTTTGCAATAATTCATGGCGCAAAAGTCTAAATATTTGCGCCAATAATGAATTATTAAAAAAATTAAATTTATCTTAGGACTTTGCGGACTACGTACCTTAGCTTATATGTTTAAGCGAGGTATTTTTAACGATAATGAAATACTTGACATTGCTGGTCGTTGTATTAAAAGCAGAGGGATGCAAGATGCGTCACAAGTCAGGCTTCTCATGTTACATCACCGTGTTATTAAAGGTAAGTTATTCATAATTTCTTTTACCGTTTAAAAGCTTGTATCTTTTTTCTTTACGATCGTAGAATTTCGCTATGAAATACTTTTTTGTTGTGAATAAAATAATAAATCTGAAAACATGATTTGCAAGAAAATATCAGTTTCGGATCAATAATCAATAACCAATAAACTTTTTGTTTATGATCACAGAATTTCGCGGGATAAGACTTTTTTGTTAAAAATAGTGCAACTAAACAGATTTTACATAAATTTTACAGACCTGCAAAATATGATGGAGGACAGTAGTGGGGATGAACTGTTGATAAGGCTTCTGACCGAAGAAGAAGATGTATCTGATTCGAGAGATCTTGTGCTACTACCACCTCCCGAAAAGGTAAGAGAAGTCATAAATGTCTCTAAAACTACCCCAAACTTTGCGGTGGAGGGGGTAAATAATAATACAGCAGCGCCACCACCTTTTGAACCAATGCCTGGTTGCTCTTGGTGGGGTGATGATGAGAGACAGTCATCAATGGCGATCAATAATAACGAGCAGATTACACTTAATACGATGATTTCATCTGAATCACCAGGTACAGAGAGAATACAGGTTGATTTAAGGAGATGTAAAATGGACACTACACCTATACTCATAAATATTTACTATCTTTTTATTTTATTGCATATTTTTAAGAAAATAAATGCTTTAGTTTGTAATATGTACCATAAAGATTATTCAATTAAATTTTAAAATAAATTCATTTATTAATTTCTCAGAATTTTAAATTTCTTGTACATAATTTAAAAATTTTAATATGGTCAATGTCCCAATCGCTACTCACGAACCTATTACTAACCGCACAATGTTATTTAGATACCAAAAAATTTTTAACAATGAGTAGCTAGTAATAGGTTCGTGAGTAGCGATTGGGACATTGACCATATATAAATATTGGAACACTAAAATTTTTAAAACTAATGAATGAATTTATTTGAAAATTTAACTGAATGATCTTTATGGTAAATACTACAAGCTAAAGCATTTCTTTTCCTCAAGTTTTGCAATATAATGAAAAAATAAGTCAAATTCATGAAAGCAGGGGTGGTGTCCGTTTTACATCTCCTTAAGCGTAAATTTATAAATCATACATTTTCACGTAATTTTGGTATATCATATTGTAGACAAATATCTTCAACAGGGAGATGGTACTACTACTACTCAGAACCACATTACGATTCATGAAGAATCATCACGATATTACCGACAATTTAAGTTACAAGGTAGACAATTAAGAGTGTCAATATTGCCCCCACCACCTAATGCGAATGTGTATACGTGGTTTGAGGCAGCAATAAATGATTTATATCGTCATGTGTGTGAAAATGCGCGACCTTCAGATTATATCGGTATAACTATAAACTCTGACCGATTTGTTCACGGTTCTTTATGGATTTCTTTTAGACTGGTTCGTGATTTTTCACCGACAGATCTACTCGAGTTATTAGCTTCTGTAGCACAGAGTAATGACAATTTTGAAATCGATGATGTTTTAAACGTGAAAGTCAGCATTGTTTCTAAACCAGAGGGACGCGGTCGGGTATCACTCACTAGCGAATCAGTTTTCAAGAAATCCATTCTAAATATTCAAAATACCGACAATCTTTGCCTTCCACGCTCGCTAGTCGCTGCTCATGTATATGCTATACGTGGTCAGATGCGCAGTGGTATTCACCATGACAGGTGGAATAGAATAAGACACCACACAGCACAATATCAGAAAGTGCAAGCGTTGAAACTTGTCAAAGCTGCGAGAGTTACGATACCCGAAACAGGCTGTGGTATCGAAGAAATAAAATTATTTTAAGAATATTATGCGCTTTTCGGCGTTGCAATAGTTGTTTATTCTTTTCAAAACTTTGCTCGAGGCTATAAACCACTTTACGATGTGCACGTTTTGTACACGATGTTGGTAATGTAGTTAGACATACCTTAAATATAATGTATTACGAAAATTCTAATCATTACCAGCCAATTTTAAATTTACTCGCAGCAGCTGGCAGCCGTGGCTACTGCATACCTTGTAATAAAAAGTTTAGTCATCAAAAAAACCATAAATGTCCACAAAAATGTTGTAAATGTTTTCAGAGTCCCCCTTGCGATATAAATCAGGAAAAAATAAAATGTATTCAATGCACTAGAGATTTTTACGGTAATGTTTGTCTGGAAAATCATAAAATCTCAAAATCTTTCGATAATTTTCGGTCGGTATGCGAGAGCATAAAAATTTGTCGTTTGTGCAGTAAAACAGTTCGAATGTGCGATAAAGATCCACATAATTGTAATACGATATTTTGCAAAATATGTAATCGTAAAATGCCGATAGAACACCTTTGTTACATGCAACCCTTTATCAGCAAAAAAGGATTTGCAACCAATAAAAAGAATATACTTTATTTATTTTATGATTTTGAGACTCAACAATCGGAAATTATCTCGGGAGCTGATGGTGAAAAAATAAGTTTGCATGTACCAAACTTGTGTGTTGTACAACAAGTATGTAATTATTGTTTGGATGATGAAAATATAACAAATTTTTGCGAAATATGTGGTATACGCGAATACGTGTTTGAAATCGACCCTGTAAAACAGCTAGTTGATTTGGCCTTAGCAACAAGAAAAAGTTTCAAGCAAATTATTTGTATAGCCCACAATGCACAGGGTTTTGATGCGCAATTTATTCTCAAGCATTTGACAGAACGTACAGATCTTAGAGATAAGCCAGATGTAATTTTAAACGGGTCAAAAATAATCATAATGGAAATTTCAACCGTTAAATTCATAGACAGCTTAAATTACTTACACATGAGTTTAGCTGCACTACCAAAAGCTTACGGTCTTGCTAATATCGAGAAAGGTACGTTTCCTCATTTGTTTAACACACCAGAGAATCAAAATTACGTTGGAGAAATGCCACCTGTGTGGTCTTTTTCACCAGATTCGATGAAGGTCGATGAGCGACGAGAATTTATACAGTGGTATAATGAAAAAAAAATGAAAATTATATATTTAATTTTAAAAATGAGATTATAAAATACTGTAGACAAGATGTAAAAATTTTACGATTAGCATGTTTGGCCTTTCGCAAAACCTTCATAGAATGTGGTAATACAGATCCATTCGTAGAGTGCGCCACCATCGCATCATCTTGTATGCGTGTATATAGAAAAAATTTTTTACAAAAAGACACTATAGGAATCATACCTCAGGGTGGTTATAGACAAGCAAACAAGCTGTCTATGAAGGCGATGCGGTGGCTGTGTTGGATGGAAAATGTGCTGAATCATCAAATTCGGTATACTGTCCGAGCTCGAGAAAAGAGACTTCCCGAGGGCCCTCTAGTGGATGGATACTGCGAACTTGAAAACGGTACGAAAATTGTTTTACAATTCCACGGGTGTTATTGGCATGGCTGTGTATGGTGTTACACAGTGAACCGTGACTCACGCCTCGTAAACGGTGAAAATATGGACGAACGTTTCGAGAGAACCGCGCGAATATCCGAAAAGATAAGGAGCCACGGCTATCAACTAATAGAAAAGTGGGAATGTGATTTTGATCATGAGTACTCACAGAACGAAAGTATGAAGACGTATATCGATAATAAAACACGAAATTGGCATGAACCGTTGAATCCTCGAGAAGCATTTTTCGGTGGTCGTACGGGTAATATAGTCAAAATTTACGATGCAAAAAAGGGTGAGAAAATAAAATTCGTAGACGTGTGTTCATTATATCCATATATCTGTAAATACGGTCGATATCCCGTTGGTCATCCTACTCTTTACGTGGATGAAGATGAGTGTCGCTCTCTGGTGGGTCAAACAAATAATATAAGTCACGTTGAAGGTCTTATTAAATGCGAAGTATTGCCGCCGCGAAATATATATCATGCTGTACTACCCGTTAAAATGCATAATAAGCTTTTGTTTCCGCTGTGTCGAACGTGTGCCGAATCAATGTATACCGCAGATTGTGACCATGAAAATCCTGATGATCGAGTTTTTATCGGCACGTGGGTTGCTGACGAGTTAAAAAAAGCTGTTCAGATGGGTTATATCATCAGAAAAATATTTGAAATATGGTCTTATAAAATTACTCAGTACAACAAGGCCACGGGTCAGGGTGGTCTATTTCCAACTTATATCGATAAATTTTTCGCTGAGAAAACTTATGCGTCGGGTTACCCTTCAGAATGTGCTGACGGTGATGAAAACGCGATTGCTCGATATATTGAGGAATTTGTGCAACAAGAGGGCATTAAATTAGACAAAACTCGAATAAAATATAATGCTGGTCTGAGATCTGTAGCAAAACTCTGTTTAAATTCATTGTGGGGTAAATTTGGTCAACGAGAGAATATGCCAAAGACTGAAGTGATAGATGATCCACAAAGATTGTTTGAGTTACTCTGCAGTGTCGAGACCGAGGTTGACTCAATTTTACCGATCAATGAGACGACAATTTATATAAGTTGGCACAACAAAGAATCGGCTGTTGAGCCATCACCATTGTGTAACGTTGTCGTAGCCGCTTATACCACAGCCTTGGCGCGTTTAAAACTTTACGAAGAATTGCAACCGCTGGGTGAACGTGTATTGTATTACGATACAGACTCTATTGTGTATGTAAGTCGCGAGGGTGAGTACAATGCGAAAACAGGGCCGTTCTTGGGTGACTTGACCGACGAATTGGCCTGTTATGGTCTTGGCACAAGCATCACATCATTCGTCTCTGGAGGACCCAAATTTTACGCCTATAAATATTTGACACCAGATGGCGTTGAAGGATGTGTTTGCAAAATCAAGGGTATAAGACTTAATTCGTCGGTGAATCAGAAAATAAACTTTAATTCTATACGAGATCTTATTACTGGTAAAATACCGCCACTTTTTGCAAACTATGACGCTATTAGACGCACGCGGTTTCACGATGTTATAACACGGCCTGAATGTAAAATATGCGAGCCCGTGTACTCAAAGAGACGATTCGTGAATAACGAGATTAGCTATCCATACGGTTATAAGTCTAATTAAAAATAAATTATTGTAAATATATTATCACTAAAGCGAATATATGATACAGGATAAAGAGAGAGAGAATTAAAACACAAACTATTTTGAAATAAATTTTTATATTTTATAAAAATGTAAAACGAAAAAATAAATTTATTTTCTATTAATTGAGTAGTCATCAATTTTTTCAAAAGCACAGGTTCCAGAATAATCCGCATCCTTTCCACCCTCATTCTGAATCTTTCTCTATCACGAGCCGCTTGCTCCCACTCTCCACGTCGCGCTGTACGACTCGCATAGTCCCACACGCGTATCACATGAATTTTCGGCTTACCCTCTTTGAAATGCACTTGTTTTGTTTGATTCATCGTTCACTGTACTTTTTGTAGACTCTCTTTTCTGTAAAATTGTTGAGAATCAAAAATTTAAATCTGATTAATTCTTTGATAAAAATTTATTACCTTTTTTAATTTCTTGGTTATTGCTCACGATAGCAGCACTTTTTCAAGGCTAACCAGCACTGACCGTTTACCAACGCTTTTAATTTTATACTATAAATGGTGGTGGTGGTGGTGGTGGTGGGGTGGGGGGTATTAATTATAAGTAGGTGATTAATACTTATTTGGCTCTTTCAGCCATATAGCTAAAGAGCGGAATAATACTGGCGTCAGCCAGCTATATAGCTAATCAGCTAAACGATTGGCTAGCGCCAGCACGATACTGCTCGCACATGCACGCGCCGCCGCCGCCGCCGCCCCCCACTCTTGCTCATCACTCTTAATGATCGTATATGTAGAGTGGTTGGAGGATTCGATGAGGTTAGTAATAGAAGTTTAGCAGCAGCGACGGTAACATGGATGTTTGCAGGTGGGTGCATCCGTGGACTTTGATGATTTGTGGACCCAGCTCGTGTGGTAAAACAGTATTCGTGAAGAATTTTTTGCATCACATTGATCGCATGAGTGATACAAAATTCGAGCGTATACTCTTGTACTATACCGAGTGGTAGCCAATTTACAAGGAGTTGGCCGAGGGTATCAAATTTCACGAGGGTTTACCAAAGAGCGAAGACTATGCCAATGATCCACGAGCAAAACTCTTGATTCTCGACGATCTGATGAGAGAATCGTCCAACAGAGCTGTAGTAAATCTTTTTACCAAAGGCAGTCATCACAATAACTTGAGCGTCATCTTTATCTCGCAAAATCTCTTTCATCAAGGTCAGCGAGAAATTTCTTTAAACTCTAACTACATCGTGGTATTTAAAAATCCGCGCGATCAAGCGCAAATAAATCATCTGGCGCGCCAAGTCTGTCCCGAGGAGCCTCGTTTTTTGCAAGAGGCATATCTCGATGCCACAGCACAACCACACGGCTATTTGTTCATAGATCTGAAACAGGGTACGCCGGAAAACGTGAGATTTCGTACTTGTATATTCCCGTTCGACAAACATCAGTACGTTTATGTGCCTCGTTGCAAACCCATAAAAGCTGGTGCTCGCTCGAATAATGTACCAGTCGTGCGATTGTAATGGAGCCGGTGAGACGTAGTCGTAGCAGACCAATTCCAGAAAAGTACTGGACGCAGCTACATGTTTTGTGTAAAATCGAACTTTCTCAACTCAAGGCCATATTACGCGAAGCAAATTCCAAACTTATAACGTACATTTGCGAGTGTGCTTTGAACATTTTACGTGGAAATATTCCATTCAGCAAATATTATAAGAAACAATTGCGAAAAGTCGCACCACTGTTGCGAAAACTCGCTAAACCGGGTATTTTGGAGGTAAAAAGGAAATTGGTGGTAAAATCAGCATATTTACTACGGCTAATTGTGAAACCTGTTTTATCGGCATGGAGTACGCAAGAAAAATGATTTTAGTACCGCAAGAGTGCTTGGAGCAACAGCATCTGCAGCAGCAGCACGACGTACCAACTACCAATCATACAACACCACCATCCAGTGTCCAGACACCTGGTACAGCCACGACACGCCTTGACGAAGAAATGAGTAAAATTTTACATTCTACGGGTGATGAGCGTCAAAAATCTCTGCAATATCAACAAATCTTGCAGCGTTACTTGCATCTAAGAGGGGAGGAGAAGGATGAAAATAGGAGTATAATACGTCCAAACGAGACAACATTATTAGAAACGGAAACGACGATAGGTACAGACAATAATGACGAAATCGACGACGAACAGCTTGTCCAGTCGGTACCGCAGAAATTTCAAAGTAATGCTAGACATCTCATTAGATATTTGCGGCAAGCTGGTAATATTGAATGGGATAGTCGTGGTATAATCAAGCTAGATGGCACTGTTGTCGAGGGTGCTAATATTGTCGATTTAATGAACGAAGCTATGAGAAGTAGAAAAAGACCACCACCGCGCGGGTACAAACAGTTTGCACGCGCCTTGCGACAAGTTAGCATACCTCGAGAATTCATTGGTAACGATCAACTGTGGCGTAAGATTACATCTCATAGCCCTGATTCACCGCTGTCATCGTCGTCAGAAAACGAAGGTTATTATTCTTCAACAGCTACTGGTCTAACGAGCGTAAAGGAGAAAGAAGTCGAGAGTGCGAAAAAGCGTAAAAAAGTTGGTAGCGAGTTGGCAGCTACACCATCAACCCCTGTAAAAAAGAGTCGCCTCGAACAGCTAAAATGGGACCGTATGTGAAAGCATGGAAGGAAGTGATGGAGGGGAAGGAGGAGGAGGAGGGGGAGAAAACTGATACTATTATAGACCGATTGATTTCGGTTGTACCCTTTGAAATGCATCTACCAGGCTACCAGTTTCTCGGCCCTGGCACGCATCTCGAAGAGCGTCTCAGACGTGGTCAGAGAGGAAAAAATCCTCTTGACAATGCCTGTCTAGAGCACGATATTTCATATTCAAATAAAAAAATAACGAATCATATAAAAGCCGACAGACTGCTGGCTGAACGAGCATTTTCACGCATGCTCTCGGAGACTGCGGATGGTAATGAAAAGACTGCAGCTGGTATTACTGTTTTGTGCATGGTCAGCAAAATTGCGTTTGATAAATTTTTGAAACGCATTAAAAATACATTTAAAAGACAGCAAAAGAGAGAGAAAAAGCTAGTTTGTAAGAGGGGGAGGAGGAGGAGCAATGAAAAAGAAGAAGGAGGCGAAAAAGTCGGACGATCTTGAGCATTATTACTATAATCTTTCTGCACCATCAGCGTACGCTGGTGCTCATCTACTGAAACACGCGAAACCCAAAAAATTTGATAACAATACCATTGCCAAATGGTTGGAGAGTCAGGATGCACATACCTTACACAAACTTATGAGACATCGTTTTACTCGTCGACATTACAACGTTTTTAGCCCCTTTGAAGTGTGGGAAGCTGACTTGGCAGATTTTAGATCACTTAAAACCTACAATGATGGATACAGCTATATTCTCATTGTCATTGATGCACTTTCAAAGTTTGCCTGGGTAGAGCCTCTTCTCGACGAAACCAGTCGAAGCGTCGCTGTAGCATTAGACAAAATTTTATCACGATGTAATGATAGACATCCTATTTATCTACAGACTGATAAAGGTAAAGAGTTTATCGGTCGAGAGGTGCAAGAGGTGCTAAAAAAGAAACATATTACCTATCGAGTCGTCAGAGACCCTGATATAAAGGCAGCCATTGCCGAACGTTTTATTCGAACTTTCAAAGGTCGTATCTGGCGATACTTTACTCACTCGCGCACAAGACGTTATATAGACGTTTTGCAAAAAATTGTGACGTGTTACAACGAGTCGTGGCACAGTGCCATAAAAATGCCCCCTTCCAAAGTCAACTTATATAATGCTCACGTGGTACGTCAAAATTTGACGTTGCGTTACAGCGAAAAACAGCCGTTTCGAGTAGCTAAATACAGCGTTGGCGATCTGGTTCGTGTCAGTCGTGCCAAGACAGCCTTCAGGAAAGCATACGAGGGTGGCTGGACTCTGGAGCTGTTTAAATTATAAGAGTCGACACAAGACAACAACCACCCGTCTATATTTTGACAGATCTTGATGGAGAAAAAATTGACGGATATTTTTACGAAGAACAGTTGAGCAGAGTGCGCAAAGATTTAGATAGCGAAGCGTTTGAGGTTGATGAGGTTTTGAAGAGCAAAGGTAGGGGGTCGAAAAAACAATATTTGGTCAGTTGGAGGGGGTACCCAGAAAAATTCAATTCTCGGATAGAAGCTAAAGATTTAAAAAATTTACAATGAACGATGAATTTTACATGGTTTTACCGAGCAACAGCAGCAAGTTTGTCTTTCCACATAATGTGGCGACACATTTTACAACACAATTATCACAAAATTTTTATCTTCATGGCGACTGGTGTGTAGGACTCACGGAAATTCAAATACCTCTCACATTTCAGCATATATCAGTGGTAGAGCGTGAGGGGGTGATTTCTGTTAAGACATCCAAACGTGATGTGGCGAATGTTTTGCGAGAAACAGAGGAGGAGACTCAACAGAAGGCCGAGGTGTTTGCCCGCGTTAAACCTGGTGTTTACCGTGACATTGAAAGTCTCTTAGAAGAAATAAATAGTCTCGAGAATGTGAAAAATCATTTATATTTTGAAATCCGCGCTGGTGGCTATGTACAGATTATATGTCGATGTGGTGAAGATTGTACAACTTATATGCACACGTTTACCCTATCGGAAAAATTACTTAGAATTTTAGGTTTGGAAAATGTACCAATTTTCTCTTGCAAAGGTAATAAAGAGCACTACATTGCCGATAATCGACCAGCAAATCTTGTGAACGGGTTACCAACCGTGCTCATGGTTTACAGCAACATTTGCCAGCCTTATGTAACAGGTGACATGCGCACGAGCTTACTACGTATAGTCTCGCTTCATTTGCGTGACTACGTTTACGGAGGTGTTGAAATTAAAACTTTTCACCACCCATGTACCTACCACTGCTGTCTTCAGCGTTTCAGTCGATAGAAATAGATATAAGAGACGAACACGGATTTCCCATTCCATTCGACTACGGTACGCTGACTGTAACGCTTCACTTTAAGCGCATCCGATAAAATGCCTGTGTTTGAAGATTTTTTCAATAACCAAATGATTGGTGGTGGGGGGTAAGTGTGTTACAGTTGGTAAACCTTGTTTTGGTTATCACCAGTCGGGTGCAGGAGTAGGTAGTTTTTTGAAAGGCCTCTTCCGAGCAGCTGTACCGAAGATCAAACAAGGTGCAAAAGTGGTCGGTAAGGAGGCTCTCCGAGCGGGTAAAAATATCCTAGATGATGTCACTCTAGGTGGCAGACCGGTCAAAGAGGCGACCAAACAGCGCATTCGCGAGAGTGGTAAAAATCTCAAAAGAAAAGCTGACGTTGTTCTGGACAAATTGCTCTTGGGTGAGTCAAGTGTGAAAGAAGGGGAGGAATCAGAATATAAAAAGAAGAACGAGACATCATCAACTCAGTCGTCGAGTGCACCTGGCACTACAAACACCTCAGCGGCTAAACGCTCGAAAAGTGATAAAGTTACGAAAAAGAAGAAGAAGCAGAATAAGAAAGCACGTGTAGCTAGAGATATTTTTGAAAATTAAAATTTCAAGATGGCGCTGTTGCATACAGAATCTTGTCAGTCGATCAAGTCGGAATTATCACTTTTTGAATTACCTTCGACACAGACTGCAATTGAAGGCTCTTACTGGGTTCAGTACAAACCGATATCTTCACTTAACGACCAATCACCAATTGAATTTACCATCCCTGGCAACACTGAGTATCTAGACTTGGCTCACACAATGTTAAGTGTGAGTGTCAGTGTAACATGCACTAGTGCTGAACCACCTAAAGATCCGAACGTTGGACCAATAAATAATCTTTTGCATTCGTTGTTCAATCAAGTCGACGTGCTATTCAATCAGAAACCTGTTTCACCACCAAACAATGCTTATGCGTACAGAGCTTACATTGAAACATTACTAAATTATGGCCCAACAGCTAAAAAGTCTCATTAAACGAGTGGATTGTGGTACGATGATACAGCAGGAAAAATGGACGATACCACAGGTGGTAATACAGGTCTCAGCCAGCGTAAAGCGCTTATGGTTAACAGGTTTTACTCGGCCATTTACATTGTGATGTTTTTAATCAAGACAAATTATTACTGGGTGGTGTTGAAGTTAGAGTAAGGCTCGTGCGTTCTCGTGATGGTTTCTGTCTCATGGATCCCGCTGTTGCTTTCACAGTAAATATTACGGAGGCTACGCTTTTTGTGCGTCGAGTAAGATTAAATCCTTCACTCGTGCTAGCACACGAAAAATTATTGTCGCAGACTACTGCAAAATACCCACTGACACGTGTAGAAGTTAAGGCTGTTACACTACATAATGGTGTGCATGGGGAAACAATCGACAATGTCATATTAGGTCAACTACCAAAAAGAATTATACTCGGTTTTGTTGAGAATAAAGCTTACAACGGAGATAAAAGTCTTAACCCGTTTAATTTCAAGAATTTTAATATAAATTTTTTATGTCTGTACGTTGATGGAATGCAAGTGCCATCGAAACCCTTACAGCCAGATTTCAAAAATAGCAAAATGTACGTTGATGCTTATCATACACTTTTTTCCGGCACTGGTATTCACTTTATGAATTCAGGCAACTCGATTACCTGTAAAGACTATCCAAACGGTTACTGCCTATTCGCTTTTGATTTGACACCTGATTTATCGGCGAGTGATGGTAGTCATTGGAATTTGATAAAAAATGGTAATGTACGAATTGATGTTAGATTCGACGACCCGCTAGAGGGCGCTGTAAATTGTATAATTTATGCTGAATACGACAATTTGCTCGAAATTGACTCGTCGAGACAGGTTGTCGTGGATTATAGCGGTTAAGTAGTAGTGGTGGGGATATAGTTCTCGCTATTTAAGTGGAGCAAAGCCATCTTTATCATCTCAGTCGGCGAGCAACTTTAATTGCAAACAGTATGGACGTGGTGATTGACGTGCAGTTTTTAAAGGACAACAAAAACCGTTTGATTCCAAAGGAGGTGGCTGTACTTGCTATTCATAAAAACTTTATCGCTCATTGGATTGTGGCGCCTCCTTGTAATTTAAGACGCTTACCTAAAAATGCTTTGAGACAGAACAATTGGGTGACACTGAATCATCACGGTCTGGAGTGGTACGAAGGTGATATATCGATAAAAGATTATACAAAAATTTGGAAGATATTTGCAAGCATTGTCGTGTAATTTTCGTGCGAGGTCAAGAAAAGCTTGAACTACTTTCCAAGCTCACCACCTGTAAGATTGAAAATTTAGAAAAACAAGATTGTCCAGCTTTTAGAAATTTGAATTTCAGCAGTGTACAGTGTATGCATCATTACATAAAATCATCGTATTCAAATTACGTGTGTGCTCTAAATAACGCTGCTAATCTGAAACAGTGGCTACTGAAACTTAACCCCAGCGTGAAATCGCTGATTGTGGAAGAATTTTTCGAAATTCTCCGCAATGAATTCAAAAGAGATTGTTCGATATCTGATGAGGATCAAGTTTCACGCAGTAGGCGTTTATCTAGCGGATCGGATTCCTCTGATGTGGGTGAAACCTTGTGCGCTTGTGCTTAATACGCAAAATTATAACCAGCGTGGTGCGCACTGGGTTGCCATATACGTTGATAAGTATGGCACAGGTGTGTACTTTGATAGTCTTGGTAAGCCACCACAAATTCAACAACATTTACGACGTATTCAGCAAAATTGTAAAAAATTTAGATGGAATAATAAACGCTTACAAAGCGAATATTCCAATGTTTGTGGTCATTATTGTATCATGTTTCTGTATTATATGTCTACCGGATTGGGTTTCAAGAAATTCTTGGAAAATTTCTTGTAGAATTTGCAAAAAAATGATGCTATAGTAAAGAATTTCATAGAAAAAACTTGCTATGCATAATTTGATACTTGACTGTCTCTGATTGGTTGCACGCCACCTTTTTACGACATCCCCATCAATTTTTACAGTATAAAAGAAGTGGTATCCACTTGGTCTAGCCACAGTTGTGTGTGATCGACGGTGACAGCAGTAACAAGCAAGAAAACCTAACCAAGATGGCTGGTCAAAAGAGAAGCCTGGAGCAGACATTTGGTAATGACTTGGCATATTTAATAAAACAAAATAGCAAGAAAAATTATTGGCAGCAGGTTCTGCCAATGGTCTACGGGCTGAACAGCTCTTTTGGAAAAATTATCCAGGTAGGCCTGGAGAATATAGGCGGCGAAGGCAAAAAGGAGTTTGCACCCGTGGTACGCTTCTGTGGAGCCAATTTTCAAGGTCTACCTCTGTCACTAGACTGTTGGGAAGCGTTGAAGGAGGAATTCGATAAAATTGAAGATTTTTTCACTTGCTATAATGAAGAATCTATGCTGGATCAGCGGCTATCTATTCCAGGATACACTATCCGTTTTATGATTAGTTTTCACGAGAGAGCTTTTGAATTGGTACCTTATGACGCACAACCAGAAGGAGAGGAGTGTGGTGGACCACCGAAAAAATATGGTCGATTTAATCGGTCACTAGTATTTAAACGTGTCACGTTTGAACGTTTAAAAGATTTATCAAAATGTATAGATTATAGAATTAGATATTTAAATACTGTTGCAAAATCTGTGGATTATATATTACGAGAAATGGTTGCAAATATGAAAAATGTATTAGAAAAAAGTCAGGAATCTCAATATGTATACTTTACTTCTAGCGATATAAAAAACACAATGTTTAGTTTTAATGATAATTTTGTAAATGATCTCATCGAATTATTAAAAAAGAATAATTTAGTTTTAGGAAAAGAAGATTTGTTTATAATTATACACGAATTTATTATTTATCATATGTACACACTAGTTAATTGTATGAATTCTACGTTGTAATGTTTTATTATTAATAATAAATGTTGTTAAACTTTAAAACGTGAGTATTTCATTTACCTCGTTCATTACCAATTCCTCAACCTTCATACACACAGTAATATTACAAATTATATATATTATATATTATATTTCACGATTCAATATAAATTTTTATTATTTTAGTATTTAAAAGTATTTAGTTGCAAATTGAAATCTTTTAAATTAATATTTTATGATTCAATATAAATTTTAATAATCAAAAAGTATCATGTTACATATTAAAATATTTAAAATTTTTAAATATCGATTAAAATATTTTTCATCCCCACTCTAAATTTAGGGGTCAGTGACCCTTCAGTTTATCCTCACTCTAAATTTCTAGGTGGGGATAAGTGACCCTCCAGTTGTTCGGGTACCATGCCTAACAAGCCCCTACTTCACCTTCTCAGAGGTCATTGACTCACCGGTCAGTAACCTTTGGGGTGGTGGAGTGGGGGTTTGTTTTGACGGTCCATGGCGCCCCTATAACTACTATCATTCAAACAAATAAATTGCTTATTTTATGAATGAATGTCAATTGACCTAAAAATATTTTGTATCTATTTTGTGTACATAACAATCTAAAATAAAAAATCTGAATTGTATTAAGATACAGTATGATTTACCTTGCTTTTTACACATAAATAATATGAAGTAGCAACACATTCAGCGGTCACAAATCACGAATTATTATATGGAACAAATAATTTTGCATTGTTACTTTCCGACATTTTTATATACAAATTTAACGTTCAAAAAGAAATCTTTATTTAAATTAAAATTATTATGATCCTATTTTATAAAAACAAAGTTAAGGTCAAATTATATCATTAAATCAAATAAATCATATTGGCCTTGGTAAGACCTCAAGTGGCGCCAAGAGATACTATGTAAATTAAATGAGGTAGTCAAAATAGGAACTGCAGGTAGCGGATCCTTATACATTGCTCTTATGGGAGGTCTTACAAAGATGAATTATATTATGTCACAACACCTAACCTACCCCACTGACATATACGAACTTACTATACCATGCCAGCAGACAAAAAAGCCCCCATAGCTCTCTTACAATACTAAAGTATAACGCACTTCCGGTTGAGCAACTTTTGCTGACTGGAGATGACGGAGAAAATTTTCATAACGCGAATATGGCGCTTTAAAATTTTAAATTGAGTTTTCTCGTGATTGAGTGAACGGATTGTAATAAAACTTTTTTAAATTACAGATAAAATAAAAATATTTAATTATCAATTTGTATTTTAAAATATTTGATTTTATTTTGGTAGGATTCGATTTTAAAAATTTCAAAACTCTAATTCGAAATATAAACAGAGCACGCTCGAAGTTTTCGTATTCTTACCTTAACTTGCCGTCAAGGCGCTACCGGCGTCTCTTGATATATTGACAGATTTGTTTAAAATAATGATTGATACTTTGCAATAACTTTTTCCCGATTACAGGCTATAAATTGTGTAATTCAGGGCGAACAAGCATTCTATTTATGACAGCACGGATAAATAATATAAGTGTGAATACCAGGTAAATGATCATATTATTTTATAGACTTATCGGATGATAGACACTGATTTGAATTTTATTTCTTAAGATTTGTTAAAATTAAAGTACCTTATGATCTATATTATTAAGTTCAGTTTTAGAAAATGATTGATTTTAATTCTTGTTGTATTTTTTTTGTGTAGTTTACTATATTCACATTCGTAAATAATATTCTTATTTTATGAAAATTGATTTTTATTTTAATTTGAATTTATCCAATGATGTGACAGCAATAATTAGATTTAAACAAATAATTAAAATCTGCATATCATAGACATTCGTACATATTAATATTAAATTATTTCATTTTCATTGTCAGTGATGTATGAGTAAACTCATGTTTCTTTGTATCTCACTAGGAGAGGCATGGATTTTGATGAAACCGCACAGTTCTTTTCTTTTTTATACTAAATGAAATTTTTTAGACTCCACCCTGATATAAAAATCTGCCGCACTTAGAGTGTGCTGAACATTCGTGGTCTACTTCTGACTTTTGTTATGTTGTGGGTACACGTACCCACTTGTGTATGTATATGCGTGAATATGAGAGTGTCATGTGCAGCTTGCGACGTGCAAGACAAGTGTCAAGCAAGCGCTAAGAGAGCGCTGGCAGAGCAGCGAGCTCGACAGAAAAAGTATCGACAGAGCGTTCTCGACCAGACTGAAGTTGTCATTTTTTCTCCACCTCTGTATCCTCAGGTACAATAGAACGACGATCTAATAAAGACGAGGGTTTCTTATATATTATTGCAGAGTTCTTTACCTTTGCCTTATCCTCATTTTCCTCAAGTGTGCAGGAGCACACAGCGGTGACCCCGACTACCTACGAGGAGCGGCAGTGCAGCCAGCAGCAACCAAAGCAAACCAGCACCGACGCGCTCAATGACAGCCATTTTGTGGACGCGAGGGATTTATCATAAAGGTACATCTTCTTTTCTCACGTGTCGCGCTGATTAGACAATAAAGTTTTTTTTTGCATAATAAAACTTAGTTTTATATGAAAAAAATTTTCTTTAATAATTTCAGAGAACGTCAAATTCTCTTTATTATTTTTTCTTTTTTTTTCTTTGACATTGTTCAGTGCATTGAAGCAAGAAAATTAAGTGCTTGTTAAGAATTTTATGCTAATTTTCGCTGCATTCGATATTGTGCATATACAGGGTGTCCCATTTTAAACGTCCCACCTAAATAACTCGTAATGGAAGCCTCCAATCGAAAATATGACAATAGTAAAAGTTGTTTGTTATTCAGGGGGAAATCGAATGGTGACCTTAAAATTGACCTTGAATGTCATTTTCAAGGACTTGCTAAGGAAGGTGAAATGAGTTGCTGTGTATCTGCGGTGTTAGGTTTTTTTAAAGCGTCCGCTACCTAAATCCGACGTTAAGTAATGTAGTTTTCAGGTCGCCTACCTGTGTCCAATATTAGGTTAAGTTTTCGGGATTGACTGTCTGTCTGCGGTTTTTGGTTACGTTTTTTTGCTATCTTATCCGATGTTAGGTTGCTTTTTTAGCGTCTGACAGCTGTATTCAGTGAAATCACATAAAATTCGGAAACAGACTATGCGATGTCTTCGCTTGTTGAATTGATTAAGGCGATGTTACCTAGTCATACATTTGTAAGTACTATTTCTTGCGATCTAAGTTTAAAAATTGATAGGTTGAGCTAATAATAACTAATATGAGTGGGTTAGAATGAGAGTGGCATAAGTCACATATTTCTAATTGCGAGATTTTTAATATTAAAGTTTTAAATTAATATACATTTCTTTTGAGTGCCATTTATACAGTGCTTATAATATTAAAGAAAAATAAACAAAAAAGCCACTCTATTTTGAAAAATAAGTTGTTTTAATGATAAAGAAATGAAATATACCACTAACTAAATTTTTTTAAAAATGTGACTTATGCCACTCTTATTCTCACGCACACATATGATAGTAACAATCGATTAATTCTTTAAATACTTATAGCGTGCCTTTTAGTAATTTTTGCCATAGGATCGATTTCTAGTACCTAACCGAAATAAAACTATTCCTTTCAGTAAATTATTTAAATGATAATTTTATTTAAAAAATTGACAAAACTTTTTTCTACTCTTTATCAAAATTAGACTAAATTTTCGTACTTATACGGGCTATCTAAATTCTTTTACAAATTAGTATAATATTTTTAATTGATAGATTTTCAATATCACATCACTGAAAGTGTCTCATTAAAATTATCAAATGAGTTCATTACTTTATATTCTGTACTTTGGTTAGTAGATGTAAAGTTTTCATGAGAATAATTCAATTTCATGAATTCTATCCTAATTGTTTTCACCATCACTGAAGGTAAGTCACAATTGTAAATTTAAATCGATCTTTAGATTTATATTAAGATTAACGATTCCGTAAACAATGCCAGACTACACGGGCAATGAAATTGTTGACATTCTTCTTATTTTAGGAGAATACTAGCGAAATTAGAGCAGCAGAAAGGCTTTACCGTGACCGATTTCCTCTCAGAGAAAAAAATCCAGATCATAAGATTATTCGAGAAATTGAGTTACGGGGCTAACGAGGACAGTTCCTTTGGAAAAGAAGGTCTCTGACTACCGATGATTATGAAAATAATTCTCGTGTGATAGCTGTACTAGTCATGGTGCATTTAAATGCTCACGTAAGCTTACGAAAGATTCAATCCACAATAGGTATTCCAAAATCAACGGCTAGTAGATATTTGAAAAAATTAAAATATCACTCGTACCATATAACTCTAAACCAAGCTTGCGAAGCAGATCATTAGAAGAGAAGAGAATTTTGTCAGTGGGTAATAGAACAAAATACCATCGATCAACGTTTCTTTAACTTCGTTCTTTTTAGTGACGAGGCAACATTCCAAAGCACTGGCGTCTTGAATCGTCACAATTGCCAATACTGGTCTCCGATTAACCCTCACTGGATGCAAGAAATTGATAATCAGCATCACTGGAGTGTTACGGTATGGTGTGGTAACATGAATCTGGTTGGCCCGCATTTCTTTGATGACTCTGTAAATGGAGAAAGATATTTGCAACTAATTAGAGATGAACTTCCAACTTTGCTTGAAGACATTGATATGGATACGAGATCGAAAATGTGGTTTCAGCAAGATGGCGCACAACCACATTATTCTAGAAATCTGAAAGAATTTCTCCATTTGCAGTTTATCAATAGATGGATAGGTAGAGGAGGTCCCGTAGCGTGGCCACCAAGATCACCCGATCTAACATCACTTGATTTTTTTATGGGGTTACATAAAAAACGTTGTTTATAAAACTAGACCAACGACAATAGAAAACATGAAAGCTAGAATTACAGAAGCCAGCCCAAACATACCACGCAGGATACTTTTTGATACCATTGCAAGCTTTCAAAGGAGAATTGCACTTTGTCGGCAAGAAAATGGAGCAACGTTTAAACATCTAAAGCCATAATTGACTGCATGCTAACCTGCTCTTGCCTTAACTGGCCAGATGCTAACCAACTCTTGCCTTACCTGGCCGGATGCTAACCAGCTCTTGCCTTAACTAGTCGGATGCTAACCAGCTTTTGCCTTAACTGGCTGGATGCTAACCAGCTCTTGCCTTAACTGGCCGGATGCTAACCAGCTCTTGCCTTAACTAGTCGGATGCTAACCAGCTTTTGCCTTAACTGGCTGGATACTAACCAGCTCTTGCCTTAACTGGCCAGGTGCGAATGAAAAAAAAAGTCTTTAACAAAATTGAGGTTGTTTTTTTTATTTTTGATTACCTCGCTTGATTGTATAGAACATTGTTTTGGGTTAAGGTGCCAATTAGCAGTGTGAGGTTATGTTTTGTCAGCTTTAATCGCCAACTTATCCATGGTATCAAGTTTAGCATTCATTGAGTTAACTGGTCTTTCTGCGGTATGTGATCATCGCTTTAGCTGCCTGGTTGATCTTTTGCGCTCGTTAGAAAGAAAGAGAAGTACTTGCAAAAAAATGTTTAAAATAAAACCTACGTATTTTTTTACGAGAAGTATGAATCCGTAAAAAAAATAAGGGTTACATTAGAAAAGTTGAAGCTGCCATTCAAGGTCAATTTTAAGGTCACCATTCGATTTCCCCCTGAATAACAAACAACTTTCACTATTTTCATATTTTCGATTGGAGGCTTCCATTACGAGTTATTTAGGTGGGATGTTTCAAATGGGACACTCTGTACATAGTAATATTATAGTAGTAAAATAAAATATAAATATATTATAAAATAGAATATATATATAATAAGCAAAGTGACAAGCTGGAACTTCTTTCGGCTGTGCACGTAAGGTTTAGTTAGTTTTTTTCTCTTTTTTCATGTAGTTATGAGCACTTTGGGCGAATAAGCGTGTGACCACGCAAAAGATACGTCTTCTATAGTGGCACACAATTTGAGGCTTCAAAGTCGCTCGGAAAAGCTAATTATACATGTATAATTTTTTTTTTATTGATAAGCGAGCAATATATGCATGCACAGACCGGGGGGAGTGATAGTTAGAAAATAGATAGAAAAAAAAGATTCTCTCTAGTAAAGAATAAAAATATACATACAAAAATAAATCTCTCTCTCTCTGATCAAAAATATATATAAAATTATATGCTGTAACAGAAATGTATTTTGGTTTGCCGGCGCAATGAAAGATATTCTTATTACCGGCAAAGAATCAGTAATAGAGTACTTATACTTATCACGTTGAGTGCGGTGCGTGGCTAATGGGTAACATCTTTGCTTTTTACCCGGTGATCCCTGGTTTGAATCTCGACACCATCGCTTTATTTTTCTATTTTTTCCCGAAAACATTCTCCGTTAAATGGCGCCCAATATAAATAACCTACGGTGAATCATTTAAAAATTTATTTTATGGACCTTTATCAAGTCCATGGTTTTTTTAACGTATGTTAAAAACAACAGGTAGAATCCCGTGTAAATGTGTAGTTCCCGTCCACCATATCACAATCCTCCAGGGATTTCTATCATGTAAGTCTGCGTGATGTTCGGCCGTAGGAAAGCATTTTAACTCTATATAGAAGAGGTAGTGTGCATACGTGGACGTGGTACGACCCCAGCATCGTGGAGGGGGGGGGTTCAGCGTCAAAGGTTGACCTCAAAAGTAAAATATGCAGGTTGTATCTCTTCTGGTTCAAAGGAATCAGTGAAGTGAGAATGCGCCTATATGGTAAGATTGTGTTCCATATCGCACAGCGATTGGTCACATTTTAGGCGGGGAGTGTAACAGGAATGTATTTGGGCTTTTCGGCGCAATGAAAGAGATTCTCATTGCCAGCGAAGAATTAATAATAGAGTACTTAAACTCGTCACGTTGAGTGCAGCGCGTGGCTAATGGGTAGCATCTTTGCTTTTCATCAGGTGGTCCCCAGTTCGTATCTCGACATCGCTTTATTTTTCTATTTTTTCCTGAAAACATTCCCCGTTTTAATGCATATATATATATTGTGACGGTCATGGGGATCAGGTGACCGCACGTTATATTTGCTAAAGGGGAAAGCTATCAATTAGTTGATTGAGAATGATTAAAATTAAAGCAACGATATTGTCACTAACACAATTTATTATAACGTGATAAGGGAACACTATAAAGAAATAAACATATATATATATATACTAGGGGGGGTACCCCCCTGCTCGTTCCACTCGCCAACCCCCATTATAGTTATCATTTCAATATAAAATATAACACTTATGCATTGTTTTATTTAAAAAATTTTTTATTATAATATATTTTTATTTAATATATTTTACATTTTAGAATGATTATGAAAAACAACTTTTTAAATTATTCAAAATAATATAAAAAATTAAATAAAACATATAAATTATAAAACAAAATGATTTTTATGGCTACTGGTGAAGGCTTCCATTAATAAAAAGACCAAAAATAACTTTAAGTACAAATGAATCGTCTTCTTTGCCTTTTATTTTACACAGAAAACAATTTTCTATAGTGTTAGCATTTGCAATTACAATTAATAAGTCACAAGGACAAAGTTTTGAAAATATAGGTATATATATTAAAAAACCATTATTTTCACATGGTCAGCTATATGTCGCACTTTCAAGATGTAAAAATAAAAAAAATATATATATTCAAAATGAATTAGATAATAAAAATGAAATTAAAAACATAGTTTGGAAAGAAATATTAAAATAATAATTTATATAATTTAATTATTTATATTAATTGTTTATATAATTTAATTATTATTGTTTACAGGTATCGTATTTATAAAATTCATATATATATCTAAAATATATAATATATATATAAAATATATAATATATATATACATATATATAAAATATATAATATATATATATATACATATATAAAATATATAATATATATATATACATATATATATATATATAAATTTAAACACATAACAAAATGGAATGAAATGCAATTGAAGGTCAATACGTTATTATTGATAATGTAAATGATCAAGAAATGATGGATAGTTTAAATGGTAACATTGAAGATTATTTAAATTATGAGGAACAGTATGAATATTATTTAGAAAATCTTGCTGATAATAATAGTTCAGATGATACTGAAATATCTATTTTAAATAATTTAATAAATTCATATATTGGTGAAGATAATGAAAAATTAGAATTTCATAATTGGAAACAAGTACCAGAATATTATAAATATTACACTAAGAAAATTATAGAATATAAAATAACATTAAATGAACCAATAAATGAATTTTATCTAAATCAAAACTACGAAATATATTCAAGATATTTATTGAACATTGCACACATTTAAAAAAAAATATTATGATATATTTTTTTAAATTTATTATTTATTTAAATTATAAATTTAATATTTTTATGAAATGTTTAATATTTTATCAAGATTAAATTTAATGAAAAAAATTTTGATATATTTTTAAAATGTAAAATTAAGTAAAAAGATATCAAACAGGAGTTATAACAAAATAATCCTTTAAATCTTAAATATCTTAAATATACATTTAGATATATCAAACATTATGTTGAATTAATATAATGAAATAATTAAAAATTATTTTTTTTAATATTTAATGTAATATTTACATAAAATATTAAACATTATATAAAACTATTAATAATTAATAATTTAAAAAATTTTGATATATTTATAAAATGTCAGATTAAGAAAAAAGATATCAAACAGGAATTATAACAAAATAATCCTATAAAACTTCAAAATCTAAAGTATACATTTAAATATATCAAATGATAGTATTAAAAAATTTTACTAAAAAATTTATGATTTCACAATGATAAAAATCTAAAAGATTTAAAATTTAAGGTTGTGTAAAAACCAACTTAATCTATATGTCATGAATAATGATTAAAATTTATTAATAATTTTTTTCAGATATTTTAAATAAATAATTAATATTATTTATTTTTTTTCATGTTTCTACGTCAATAATAAAAATTTAATAAAAAATGTACAATTATATAATGTTATGTATAATATAAAAATATATAATAATAAAAAAATTTTTATATAAAACAATGCATAAGTGTTATATTTTATATTAATATGATAACTATAATGGAGGTTGGCGAGTGGAACGAGCAGGGGGGTACCCCCCCCTAGCCAAAATTATTTTCAGGAGGATATAAATGAATAAATTTGTAGAGATACAACCAAAGACGCGTTAGGTTTTTTTATTAATGGAAGCCTTCACCAGTAGCCATAAAAATCATTTTGTTTTATAATTTATGTTTTATTTAATTTTTTATATTATTTTGAATAATTTAAAAAATTGTTTTTTATAATCATTTTAAAATAAAGAAAATAAAAATTTTTTGAATAAAATTTTTGTATTAATTCTAGCATTAATTAATTTTAATATTATAAATTATATATTATTATGTTAAGTTTTAAGTTTGTATATTTAAATACATACATTATTATATTGTGGGGGGGCAGTGGAGGGGTTGTGGTGGTGCCGTGGGGGTACTGTGGAGGGGTGCGGGGGGTGTGGAGGGGTGTGGGGGTGTGTGGAGGAGTACGGGGGGGTGTGGAGGGTTGTGGAGGGGTGTGGGGGTGTGGGGGGGTGTGGAGGGGTGTGGAGGGTACTTAGAATAAAAGCAAAAATAAAAAATATCGTAATATTTTAAACAATTTTACGTTATTTTGTGGAGGGGTCGTGGGGGTGCCGTGGGGGTGCTGTGGAGGGGCGTGGAGGGGTGTGGAGGGGTGTGGGGGGTGCGGAGGGGTGTGGGGGGTCCGAGGGTTAATTTTTAATATAACTATATTATATAGGTAGATATATATATATATAAATGCTTTAAGGGCGCCAGTCGCGTTAAACGGACGTGACTCCGTCAACTAAAAATTAAATGCGGCGCGCAAAAAACCGCAAGCTAAATCATGAGCTAAAGAGACGGGAGTTCCGATGCCACCAGAACAGAGAACAATTAACAAATTAAACCGTGCACGCAGCCGTCGAACACACCGTTTCAGCCGTAGAACAAAATTAATTTAGCTAAGAAAAAAAAAACACACCACTAAGAATACAAAGTATTCCAGCAACTCACTCGCTCAGAAACAAGTTGGATTACAAAAAAATGGCACGCTCGCACGCTTTGTAATATTGATACAATATTATAATTTATAGCAAACTAGAGTTTATCGGTGAGATTCACTTAACGGCGACAGAAGGAAGAATGCTTGCGCCAAGTCGTTCTTCCCTCTTGGCAAGCTAGCTCTTTGCTTTCACGCGCTGCGCGCGCAACAGGACAGAGGCAATTTCCTGTTCGCCTCAGCATGACTGCTAGAGTCGTGCTATGTGCTCCATGTATACTTATACGGGCTGTTACTAGCGTATCTTAGTTGTTAATTTTTCGTTGGGTATTTGCGTGCGTTTGTGTGTTAGGCGTCGTTGGGACTTTGGCTAAACTTGACTTTGGTGGTTTCTTGCTCGTCGCGCATGGCCCTAACACTTCCTTCTGTCATGTTCAGATGAACAATAATCATGTAACAGGCGGTAAACCGCCATGTTACTATATATATATATACACTAGGGGGGGTACCCCCCTGCTCGTTCTACTCGCCAACCCCCATTATAGTTATCATATCAAAATAAAATGTAACATTTATGCATTTTTTTATATATAAAATTTTTTATTATAATATATTTTTATATTATACATAATATTATATAATTGTACATTTTTCATTCAATTTTTATTATTAACATAAAAACATATAAATTTTAATCATTATTCATAACATATAGATTAAGCTGGTTTTTACACCACCTTACATTTTAAATCTTTTAGATTTTTATGATTGTGAATCAAATTAAAATTTTTTTAGTATGAAATAAACATATATATAGAATTGATTTATAAATATTTTCACTTTTTCTTAATTTATATTATTATTATTATTAATTTTCAATAATAATAAATATTAATGAAAAAGAAAATTTCTAACCAAATATTTTTAAATCATAAATTTTTTAGTGAAATTTTTCAATAGTATTATTTGATATATTTAAATGTATAAGATTTTGAAGATTTAGAGCATTATTTTGTTTTAATTCCTGTTTGATATCTTCTTTCTTAATCTTACATTTTATAAATATATCAAAATTTTTCGATTATTAACTATCAATAGTTTTATATAATGTTTAATATTTTATGTAAATATTACATTAAATATTAAAAAAAATAATTTTTAATTATTTTATTATATTGATTCAACATAATGTTTGATATATCTAAATGTATATTTAAGATATTTAAGATTTAAAGGATTATTTTGTTATAACTCCTGTTTGATATCTTTTTACTTAATTTTACATTTTAAAAATATATCAAAATTTTTTTCATAAAATTTAATCTTGATAAAATATTAAACATTTCATAAAAATATTAAATTTATAATTTAAATAATTAATAAATTTAAAAAATATGTCATAATATTTATATAAAATTCATTTATTGGTTCACGTAATGTTATTTTATATTCTATAATTTCATTAGTGTAGTATTTATAATATTCTGGTACTTGTTTCCAATTATGAAATTCTACTTTTTCATTATCTTCACCAATATATGAATTTATTATATTATTTAAAACAGATATTTCAGTATTATGTGAACTATTATTATCAGCAAGATTTTCTAAGTAATATTCATACTCTTCCTCATAATTTAAATAATCTTCTATGTTATTATTCAAACTATCCATCATTTCTTGATCATTTACATTATCAATTATAACAGATCTACCTTCAATCGCATTCCATTCCATTTTGTTAGATGTTTAGATTTATATATATATATATATATATATATATATATATATATATTATATATATGTTATTGCAAATGCTAACACCATAGGAAATTGTTTTCTAAGTAGTATATGGGTGAATATAGGGAAGTCTGCCAGTGTCTGAAAAATTATAGGGAAATGATGTCTTCAAGTCTGTCTTACCACGACGTTGACAATTAGGGCTATCCGCCATTAAGTCTACCGCGCCGCGTCGATTTGTGTTACGTATACACGGTACGGTCAAGCGTTCAGGTATAGTTTAAGTACATTAGCTATAGGTACGTGTAAAAAATATATTTAAGTAAATGAATGTTTCAATGAGTGACTCCGTAATTATTTAATTAAGAGAGTTTTATTACGAATGCTTAGAAATTTTAAGAATTTTTCTGTAACTGAAAAAGATTATATAGTATAGGTTATATTATTATAAATAAAAATAATTTCTTTTTATGGTTAAAAATTATTTTCATATAAATAAATTTACTTTAAAGATTTCTTATTTACTTTTTTTGTATTTAGGAATGGTATTGGAGTAGGTTGTGGTAAATAAAATAAAAATAACAAGATATTCAAGTATCATACATGAGTATTTATTATGATTTTCTTAATTTAATACATTTTGGTAAAATATTATAACAAACAAAGAGTATGAAAAATATAATTTTAAGTATAGCAGGATTTTGCCTTACATGATTGAATATAATATTTCGTATTTTTTCTATGTCCATTACCTACGAAAAATTTATTTTTAAAATGATGGCGTTTGTGTGGTATACATCGAATACGGTTGTAGAAACGTGCAGCAATATTATCATTTTTTAAATAATTGTTTGAAAATAAATTACAAAATTTGTCGAGAGAATAACCTCGATTCATGTAATAAAAACATTAAGCAAAATTGTCCACAAACTTTTGAATTTAAACTTTGTAACTGTTTAGTGTTCCATGTATAATGAATGGAATTCTTTTGAAGACATTTTCTATGTTGTAATATTAAAGGAGGTAAACCATAACTGTCGAAAAAAACAGCTCTTCCACGGTTGTTAATAAAAACTGCTACCCAATGAGTTCCTGGTTGTGTGTGAATATCTGTATTAAACACACACGCTATCGATCTCGTCAATACTTTGGGAATCCTGTCTGCTGGAAATACACCGAACGATGGTATTTTTAATGAGTGAAGCGCATCCCGTATCTGCAGAGTATTCATTGCGATGTTTCGCGTTTACAGGTGTGGTCGATTCAGAAGTATAATATCCTGATTCTTCAATGCTGTCGTATACGTTTTCTTTGGTAGGTCCAGGTGTTGGTGATCTTTTTGGTTCACTTTTTTCCACAAGTCTTTTTGGTTTAATAGGTGTAGTTTGCGTTGTACGGTTAGTTGAATCCGAAGGAGAAGAGTATGTAGCGTCATCGCTGTCAGAGTCGAATAATGCAGAAATAAACCTATTACTTCTGTTTAACCACTTTTTATATTTAATTACACAGTTTAAAGCACAAATGAAAAATTCATGGTTCTGAGAACCGTGAAAACAACAATAAGTTTTACAGTCTTGTAAATTGTGTACGGAGGGGCAGCTGTGGTTTTCTAAATTTATAACACGTCGCGATATAATACTTTGAATTACTTGCGTTTCTTGAGATCTTCGTACAAAAATCCGCCTTGCAGTGCGTGTTAATGCGTGTAAATTTGAATAAAGTTGTCGATGAGGAACATCTTCAAACCATTCGATTCCATGGTAGTTATTGGTGAGCCAGTTATTGAAAACTTGAGTTCTGATAGGTAAATCGGTAAATGAATAAGGTGGAGATGTTATCCAATGCGAAACGTAATCTTTGTCTAGAGATGCTACAGCTATTTCTTTTATAATTAATTTATTATTAATGTCGCGAAAACCTTGAACGTCAATAATATAGTCCATAGTTCTCGAGGTCTGTACGTATGTTGACTGTTTGAAAATTGAATAACTTTTAACTGCTTAACCGTGTCTTCAGCTGAATTTATATAGAGCGCCCTACTTTATTTTGTGTTATATTTTACCCTTCCTCCTAATTAGTGATACTTTTCAGTGACGTAATAACCAAAAAAAAATAGAAAGTTCATTTTGAAATTTAGTGAAAGTATTATTCACCCATTAAATCAGAAAACTTGTCGTGACATGTCTATTTCAAGTATCATTATTTACCCATTAAAATCAATAATAACTTGTCGCGACGCGTCTATTTCAAGCACGTTATCGTATTTTGTGTAAACTATGCAATTTACGGAATTTTCCAGAACTTGATCGAAACGTAATTCTAAACGGACTGCACCTGTTTTAACTAAATTCCAATGGGTGTTACAATTAGCCGAAAGATCTGGGGTTAAGTCAAAAGCATATAAACAATAACCATTTGGGTAAGCATCTCTTGAAATAGAGTTTCCTTCATTCATAAAGTGAATTCCTGTCCCACTAAATAAAGTATGATATCCATCAATGAACGTGTCGGGATAATTGGGTTGAATAGGTTTACTAGGAATTTGTATTCTATCGACATTTAAAGCAAGATAATTAAGATTAAAATGTTGAAAGTTAAATGGGTTTTCTTTTCTACTACCATTAAACGCACTATTTGACACTAAACCAATTATTATACGTTTAGGTAATTGTCCAAGAATAATATTATCTAAAGTTTCTCCTGTGACTCCTGTATGTAAAGTAAATGACTTAACCTCTACACGTGTTAATGGGTATTTAGCTGTTCCTTTAGATAATGCTTTTGAATGTGCAAGTAAAATTCCTGGATTAATTTTAGCTCTGCGTACGCGTAATGATGTATCCATTATACGTACTTTCACATTTTGCGCGTCATGATCTATCAGGCAAAAAGCGTCTTTTGAGCGGATGAGTCGTACTCTCATTTCTACACCATTAAGGAGAAATTTTTCTTGATTAAAAACATCGCAATGTAAGTGCCCTAACAAATCTAAAATCTTTCCACCTTTGATAAAAAGATTACGTTTATCAGCTCCAATATTTTTCGAAAGTAGACTGTTATTATCTTTTCTTTTTACCAATGCGTCATCCATTTCACCAGGGGTATCGCCATACCATAATGCTGTAGTTAAATGTGATTTTTTAGCTTCTTCGGAATAATTAAGCAGTGTTTCAATATATGCTCGATAAGCGTAAGCATTGCTAGGTGGTGATACAGCCTTTTGGTTAAAGAATATATCGACTTGATTGAACATACTATGTAAAAAGTTATTTACAGGTGTAACTAACGTATCATCACCTATAAGATCTTTTCCTTTTTCAAGACGTACGCTAAGACTAAGCATAGTGTGAGCTAAATCAATGTAATCATCTAAATTTCCTGGTACAACAAATTCTAAATACGAATCTTCAGAAATGGTGGTCACAGGTTTGTATTCGACCCATTGTGTTGATTCTATAGCCGTTTGAGTGGGTGGAAGAGTAAATAAATCTAATTCTGATTTAGTACATTCCCAAGAATGTGTATGTAAAAATGCCATTTTGAAATTATGCAGGTCCAAAAATATCGGTTACTGAACGTTTCTTATGTTTCTTGTTAATTTTTCTTTTTTTAGTCTGTTTATTTTTATTATTTTTTCTTGTTTTCCTTTTTCTTTTCAAAGCTGATGACGAGATACGTTTCACCCGACGTTTAGCTCCCGACTGATTCTTACGCCTTCTTACACGTTTTTTATAACCAGAACCTTCCATTAAACTTTCTATTTTCTCTTCTGCCTTTCTTTTTAAATTCTTGCCTGATTCACGTGCTCTATTGCGTAGTGCTTCTCTAAAAGGAATATTATGACTACCAACATCATCGATAATGTTAATACCTGCTTTAAGGGCTTCTTTTCCAACAACGCGAGCACCACGTTTTAAAAAAGGAAGTGCTTTACGAAAAAGTCCTCCAAGAAATCGACCTATACCTCCATGTCCTTTTTGATATGGTGATCCAACGTAAACATGTTGAATACCCCCTTGACCAACTTGACTATCATAATGTTCAATATAATGATTCATTTTTATTTTATTTTTGTTATGCAACTTGTCTAAAATGTAGTGTTACAGTCGACGTACCACACTCGAATGGTATGATACGACCGAGATGATCTCTTATATCTATAGTGATTGTTCTGAAACTATTTCTTATGAGGGGTATATAATTTATAGGTGTAAAAATTTGATATTGATTAGAAGCAAATACATAATCCTTGTAGTTTACAGGTACAATACGTAATAAAGTTGTTTGTACGTCACCTACGATACAAGGTTCACATATATCTGAGTAAATAAATAATTGTCTAGGTAATGCGTTAAAAATATCCTTTTATTTCAGCAAAGCCTAAAATATCCCAAACTGCACGGTTCATTTTTATAGAGTGCTCATTCATACATTTTTCTGAATCACATGTCTTTTCAACGTATACGTAGGTGTTGTTATGTTCTATTGACAATTTAAATGATATATGTGTTTCGCTTAATGCATTATTTATTTTTTCTAAAAATTCCGATATACCGGAATATACACCATAAGGAATTGTAACTGTTTTATATTCTATATCGACAAGTTGGTTTACTGAGTTATCCTTTAAGAGGGGCGGTGAAATAGATAGAACTTCAATTTCTCTTTCTTTTTCTCTTAAATGTAAGAATGAGCGTGGAAAATGAATTTCTGTGACACCAACTTCCCAAGATCCTCGTAAATTAATTTCTTGAGGTAATTTTGTAGTATAACAAGATGTAGTGTTGTTAGGAAAAACACTCATACTACTATTACTAGGTAATATCATATAAAATTGTGTTTTCATGTTTATATATTTTTTATATCTTTAGCTAACACCCAAGAATTAAATTTACTAGGATATCCGACCCAATTTACAAAATATTTTTTTCCACGAGCTGAACCACTTGTTTTTATTATTTTATCAATTTTATATTCGGAATTTCTGATATCTTTTAGAATAACGTTAAGTTCTTCTTCGTAAAAAATACCGTCCATAGATTCACCATCGAGATCTTCTATTTCATACACAGGTGGTTTTCTATGTTTTAAGACTCTAGTTATTTTAAAAATTTCTTCCGACCAATTTGCTAAATAACCTTTCTCGAAGGTACCTTCGGTTCGACTAATTCGAACAAAGTCACCTTCTGAGTATTTAGCTTCTCTATCAACTGTTTTATATCTTGAATCCATATTTTTCTTTGCAATATCTGCATTAAATATTGTAACTGCTGCAGGCGCCATCTTTATTGTAGAATGATATGCGTTATTGTAGCTATTTACAAGTTGAGGTAAAATATCTATGTAACGTTTAGAATTTTGATGTGTGAAATATCGCCACATTTTTTCCTTTAAGGTACGGTTAAATCTTTCGACAATAGCTGCTTTTACATCGGGATTACGTGCAACACGATGTATAATATTATTTATTTTTAGAAATTTTTGCATTTTTTGACCGACGAATTCTTTTCCCTTGTCAGTTTGAAACATTTTAGGAATTCGTTCTTTTTTATTTAAAATAATTTTTTTAAAAGCGTCAGTGACTTGTGAACATGATTTATCCTTCAAGGGTACTACCCATACGTATTTGCTGAGAACATCGATGACTACTAGTAAGTATGAAAATCCATCATTATAAGATTTTAATGATTCTAAGTCAATTAAATCACCTTCCCATACAGAATCCATTTCAGCAACATTGTAATGAAGACGAGGAAATTTTCTATGAACAGGCTTGTGTAAAGTATAAGCATCTTGTGCTTGCAACCACTTGTGTATATTTTTTTTACCAACTGAATTTTTAGTCTTATTTACAAGGCGGCGTTCTCCAGCATAACCAGCGGGTTCATTAACATTATAATAAATTTTGTTAAGTAATTGCTTATTAAGATCCATGATTTTTATTTATTTATTCATTTATTTAAAATGAAAAACTCAACCAGCCACCGCCCTTTTGCTCTGTTTCTGTATTTCTTTTAACACGTTTCTTTCTGTTCAGAGTAGTCCACGAATCATCGTCCCCACTGATCATTTCTTTATTAATTACTGTAGCATCGTGATATGTATCATTTTCTATTGACAAATTTTTATTTTTATTTTTAGGCATAGGTGTAGAAGTATGTCTTTTTGGATTATGTAATAACGAATTATTAAAACTTGTTTGTGGTGTTCCTAAAGACCTATTACTATAATTTACTGCTTGTTCAAATTTTTGTCCTTCTTTGTAAAAAGCTAAATTACCAATACATTCTAATGATATACCTACATCTCGTAAAAACCACGCAAAATGCTCACGACCTGTAGCTTTTAGACCTTTTCTACTACGGACAGCATCGTTAATTAAATCTACTATATTAGAACCTTCGAGAACAGCTCCATCTATCGAAACTATACCACGGTCATTCCATGTAATTCTTGAAGAAATATTAGAACTTTTTAAAAATTGAACCATCAATTCAGCCTTACGTCTATATGTTACAGGCACAGATGATATTATTATTTCAAAATCTATTCCATTTTCCAATTCTTGTTCATTTTTACTAACATTATTTAAACTTTTTTTTAAATCATCTAAAAAATATAAATATCGTTGTAAAACTTGTTGATATTTTGACCATTTTGTACGCTCATCAGTTTCTTGCGAGTTTAAGATATCACTCATTTCTATGTCTAATCTTGTAAGATGACTGCCTGGTGTTCGAACAGTATTTTTTTTATCAGGCTCAACATTTTGCGACGAGACCTCGGGAACGTTTGTATGAAGAAGTTTTTGTATACTGTCTTGAGGTACTAGAACCATTTTACGTGCATGCTGCATTTTTATATTAAGAACGAGTGGGGATAAGAGCGGATATTATAGTTCCTAATACAGGTGCAAGTAAAGCTGTTAAGAAACCATCACCTTTCTGTACGATTAGACGTTTCTTGCTTTTCCACGATTTAGACTCCCGATTGCTTAAATTTCTCAGAACTTTTTTATGTTTAACTAACTTTTGTTTTTGAGAAGGTGTTAAATGTACAGTACCTTTTAAAGTATTCAAAGCACACTCACAAATACCTTTAACTATTTTACGATCAGCAAGTTTTAAAATAGCTCTGCGTTGTTCTTTATTTAAATGATAAAGGGCGTGTAAAGCATGTGCTATTTTGGGATCGAGCGATTTTTTTGATCTTACCACAGCCATTATACACGTAACACTGAAAAATTATCACCCGTGACACCTCTCTTTATATCTCGTGGAACGTACACGTAGTGGTGTGTATCGTCAGGAAATATGTTAGTCCGTACTCTACAGGTTTCTGCTGTGCTTTGTTTTAAATCTAACAACAAATAACCATGTGCTACATTTGTAGCATCGTAATAAGACTCTTGTAAAAATTTTGAATTTTCTGGATAAACTTGACGCGCTAAATGTTGTATTTGCGCACGGTCTCTAGGATTTTTAAAAATTACAATATAGTTTGAATTTAATGAAATATCTCGTTGTTTAGGTCCTTGATGAAACAAATTTTGTGTAATAAAAATCACGCTTATATTTTTATGGTGACTGCCTTTTGTAAATAAATCAGCAACTACGTTATTAGAAGATTCCCGCATCAAATCGTCGATGACAACTAATTTTGGCCGAGGGTCAGACGCAAAATCTTCATTTTGAGGTAAACCTTCATGGAATTCAACATCTTTACCGTATTCTAAATAACCATCTTGCCATTCGGAATAATATAGCATTTTTCGAGCAAAAGTCGTGTCGGACATACTGTCAATAAACCGAAAAAATTTTTTTACGAAATGCGTCTTACCACAACCTGTTGGACCACAAATCATAGAGGTCCATGGGTGTTTCCAAGCTAATGTCATTTTTATTCTTATTATTATTATTATTATTATTTTTTCAAATTAAGTAATCAATTTTAGCGGTGGGGGCCCCGGCGCGCGCTCGCGGTACGTACGAGAATAGCTAATATTCGTACGTACACCCCGGAAGATATTAGAATAATGAGTTTGGAAATCTAGATTTACATATATATAAGCTAATATACAGCACGCGGTCCGTTGTTAGCTAGATAGTTCATGTCAGCTTATTCGTGCTAGTGTAATTTCAATATGAATTATTATAATTTTAATTCACAAAATTTACTGTTTAACGATACCGTAATTATTATTATTATTCATTTATTTTCTGTAAATGTTTCAAAGTAAAGGAATAGGAGGGTGGGGAAGGTTAATAATGATTCAAATTATTATCTTCGGTACATATACATATATATATATATATATATATATATATATATATATATATATTATTTGAAAAAATTTATTTATTTTAAAAATCAAATACAATTTAATATTAATGTTAAACGCCTATCATACAAATACACATTACAACTTAATACTAGTTGATTTTTTAAGCCCTTGTTTTAATAATATCGCTTCCTCACTTTGAAATCGTTAGTGGGTAAGAATATATAACAATCGTCGTTAACGTGAACAGGACAAACTGGATTCTCTGTGTAATCCTGGACTTTTCTTAGATTTGAAATTGTGAAACGTAAAGATAGTATTTCTCTATGCAAAAGAAAATCTAAAAGTTTCTCTGCGCTAATGTTCGTGGCCGTGTAAACTTCCTCGTAATTTACTTCTTTAATAATTTTACCCTTATCTTTACATTTAAAATCATCGCAAACTGCACAATTTTCCCTCTTATACAAAAAAAGAATCTGTACAAATAATTGCACTCTACATACTCTTACATATCTTTCTAAAACCTTTTTCATTTTATTAAATTCTTTTTCACTATTTTTGTCTTTTTTTAAAACTAGTAAATCGTGAAACACTCGGTGTAACGCTAATCCTTCTAAAGATTTTTTATAATCGGGGAAAAACTTACAACTGGGAATATTACAATTTTTGCAATTTTTGCATTTTAAAAACCGCTGATGTTCAACGCTCCGTGCTAAACATACTTGAAATAAAAATTAAAATAAAATTAAAACATTGTATTTATTATTATTATTTATTATCAACATAATTTTCTTTATATATTTTTTTGTATCCATTTACGTTTTTTCTTTTAATACTATTAACGCGGCAAGTTTTAGAAACTGTTTTTGTGACGACGTCGTGTAATGCAGTTCGTCGAATAGCTGTAAAAGAATGAACTATTTCATTCTTATTTTTTAAAACCAAAGATTTTATTTGTTTATGATTTATGAGTTTTTCTGTAGAACTGTTGAGGGTTATCCCTTTAACCTTGCAAATCTCATGTATTGTGCCGTCATCCCTTTTTACGATATAAGAATAAAATTTTGGCCCCGCCGAACAAAAAGATGTTATGTAACTATTTTTACCGTAACCCTCCAGCTCGTTTGTCATATCACCTAAGAGTCTTCCAGTGGGAACTTTGTACTCGTTAGGTGTATTTCTGTTAATATATATACACGAGTCGGTGTCGTAATACAAAACCCGCTCCCCTAATTTTTGCAAGTACGTGTACAATTTTAAGCGCGCTTGAGCTGTAGTATATGCGGCTATAGCTACGTTTGTCATGGTGTTTGGTTTGTATTCGTTTTCTTTGAAACGCCAAGTAATGTAAAAAGCTTCTTGGTTAATTGGCAATATATTTGTCAATTCTTTATCAGAGCTACCAACGATTTCGCTTAATTTTTGACCGTTATTAATAATTTCCGTAGTACCTAAGTTATCTCGCTGCCCAAATTTACCCCAAAATGAATTTAAGCAAAGTTTCGCGAGAAAACGTAACCCTTGATTTTTTTTAATTTTATCCTTATCCAGCACTATGTTTTCTTTTTCTTTATATTCTTCAATATACGCGGCACGTGCTTGTTCGTTTTCGCAATTGGAAGGCCAGCCGCTAGTTGTTTTATTTTCAAAAAAGTATTAATATACTCAGCGAAAAGACCCCCTTGTTTATCTTTCGAATTATATTGAACCGTTTTATACTGCCATATTTCGTAAATAGCAGTTATTCGATAACCTAATTCAACGGCTTTTTTAACTTCGTCCGATACCCAAGTACTCGTGAACTCTTTATCCGCGATATTTTCATGTTGACAGTCGTTACTGTTTAATTCTTCGCAGCATGCTCGACATAGAGGAAACATTAACCTTTTATGCATACGGACAGGTAACACTGGTAAATATAATGACCGAGGAGGGAGAACCCGACATTTGATAAGGCCCTCTACATTATCAATATTAAATAATTTCCCAGTCAGCATATGACATTTTTCACCGACATAAATTTCAGGATGCCCAACCGGAAATTTTCCAATTTTACAAACGTAGGGGTATAATGAACAAATATCTACATAATCTATCGTTTCTCCCTCTTTAATTTCTACAAAAGAAACAGTGTTTTCTGTCCGTCCACCGTAAAAAGCATCTTGAGGGTTCAAAACGTCATTTAATAACAAAGGGTTATTAATTATACTTTGATTTAATTCTATATTATCACGTTTTAATTTTAGGAATTGACAGCCCCAAATTTCAGTCAAAACATAACCTCGTTCTCTTATAAGTTCCGATACTTTAACAGTATTTTGGTAACGTTCCTCATGAGTATCACCGTAAGCTTCTAATTTTTTAACCCGTTTCTCGCCCTGATAGCACATTAAGCAACCATGCCAAAAACACCCGTGATACTGGTAAACATATTTAACTCTATTTTCAACATCTTCAAAATAACCGTCAACTAAAATATTTTCCGGTAATCTAAATTCCGCGCCTTTACCAACGTGAATTATATCATGACCTGTTTCTATTTCTTTAGAAATCAGCCATTCTAACGCTTCACGCGAGTGTATTTTTTTTACGATACCCACCGGGTGGTATTATACCGATTACATCAGGTTTTAAGAAATTTTTCCTAAAAATACGCGAACAAGCACTAGCAATCGTGGTAGCTTCATTAAAAGGACATATATCCCTAACTTCCAAAAAACTTTTTCTAAATAAGGAGCAAGCCATTCTTAAAATGTCAACATCGCTCTTACAATATTTTAAAATTTCCTCCTCAAAATTGAATACGTAATTCTGTAAAGTCATAGACTCATGCCATTCGTAAAATTTTTTCTTATCGGAAACACTCATTATTTCGGGCATATAAAATTCTACGGTTGGCATGGGACCTATGTACTTTTCATTTTCTTTCGTATTGAATAAATGAGGAAAAGTACCTTTTATTACACTAGCCTCGAAACCGAAAACATTTGGTAAATCCGAGAGCCGCATATGAAAATAATTTAAACTATCTATAAACTTTACGCGATTATTGAGGTTCATAAGCATTATGCTTGTACCACTCATGACAACTTGCGGCGTTATCTTTGTATTCTCTACTAAATATTTTAAAATAAATTGCCCATCATAACTCTTGCTATTATGTGCGATACAAATTAGCGTTTTAATACTTTTAGGTCTCGTCCGGTCATGTTTTAATATAAAATCTACAAAATCTTTCACAACGTTATTTTTAAAAATCAATGTCTCCCCACCACCACAAAATAAACACGGTGTATCCATTGACGAATCAATACATCTTTCACAACACAATTGTGCAACACACAAATTGACTTCATGCATGAATGTATCATTCTTACTACCTACTTGTTTATTTTGTGTGGCCTCAAAATCGTAAAATAAAAATGCGTAATTAGGATTTTCGTTAGACTCTGAATTTTTTTTTTTTTTTAAAAACCGACATAAAACAATTATGGTTATAAGGACGCGTACATACACAAGTAGCACAGTAATAATTACCACATGTATGCTTCCCATATTCTACAGAAATAATTTTTTCGCACGAACTGCATTTTCTTACAGCGTCACAAACGGCTAAATTCTTTTTATATGAATCTTTTTTCTTATGGTTCTCAAAGCATGTTTGTCCATAAAAAGTAAATAAACATTGAGAACACTTAACTAAATCGACATTTTTATCACAAATACCAATAACTTTACATTTTTCGCATTTTGACGGACATTTGTGGAGTCCCAAACGTTTGGTACCTTTGTTACACGGTACACAAAAATAATCGCACATTGCTACACCTGTTATGTTAGTTATCGTGTCAAAATGACTTTCTTCCGGGTTATACAAAATATTTAACGTACGTGAAATTTTAATTTTCTTCTCTATTAATATTTTATAACCGTTAAAAATTGGCTTTTCACCGGTACCGACGCGATCTTGTTCGTAAACAACAACGACTGTACCATCTTTTTCACCAAGATAATTTTGAAATTGTGTAATTTCGTTGATACCGCAACCAATTTCCGGATTTATTTGTACTTTAGCGTTTTTAATTAATTTGTCGGCTAAATCTAATTGTGATTTACTATTGGGTTTTCTCACGTTTTCCCAAAGCTTTTTAACTTCTTCCGTACAGGCTTCACCACTTGCCATTTTTTCCGCGTGAACAAGACCTACTACTAACGCTCGCGGTCAACATTTGGAATCTTCATTGATTATTCTAATAACTGAGCGAGATTTAAAAGAGTCAAATTGAAGTGTTTTAGTGCGTCCTCTACCGGTAGGTTCGCGATAATTTTTGATCTGTATAAGAAAGGTACCGTCTATACGGAACTCGCGCGCGCTCTGAGCAATTCTGCTAATAATTTCCCATAGATTTTCAAAAGTATAATCATGCATGCGCTTGAAAACATTAATCGCGCCATTTGGTAGGGAATCGCTGGATATTGAAATAATAACATAATCATTTCTCTCGTATTCGCGTGTTATGTATTTAAATAAATTTCTAATACCCGTTTCTAAAGCTATAACGTTAATTTCGTTATCGGTACGAAATTTCAAACATACTTCACGGATGCTGGTATTAAACCTCGCGTAAACTGATTCATTTTCCCATAATTTTATGAAACACTCACCATTCAGAGTACGAGGTGTTGAATTCTCTACGTCATTTCGTCTAGAAGGATCAGGAACGCTTTCGTTTAGAACGACGAGACCGTCATCGTCACCCGCATCATCAATCTGCTCTAAGTTTCCAAACCCATTTTGAATATTAGCAGGCTCATTGGTTGAATTTTGTTCATTTATGCTGATTTGCGATAAATTTTGAACCAGCATTTCAGGATCATGAGTATCAGGATTATGTACTTCAGCTATTATAACTTGAATATCTGCAAACGTATGAACAGAAATATATTAATATAAAAAAGAAAAATTTAGGAAAATAAATACGTGTTCGTATATATATATATATATATATATATATATATATATATATATTATAATATTATTACTAAAAGAAATATATTAATATAAAAAAGAAAAATTTAGGAAAATAAATACGCGTTCGTATATATATATATATATATATATATATATATATATATATATATATATAATATTATTACTAAAAATAAAGAAAAACTTACTGTTGGCGAGATGCGTTTCATTTTCGACGATCATCATATTTTCAGATGGTGCATGATCAAATGGTTGTTGGTTTTCTAAAAGTTTAAAAATTATTATTAAATATATGTAGGAAAATATATTAAGTTTATTATAAAATTCATAATATTTGTATTTTAGAAAAACAAAATTAATCTTACGATTTGTCTGGTGTGTTTCGTCTCCTTCGATAATCATGTCTGCGAGTAGTGCGTCATCATCTGTTTGTTCGGGATCTAAAAATATACAGAAAATTGTTACTAAATAGAAGTAAGGAAATATGATTTCAAATTCATAATTTTACACATAAATACGCTACAAAATACATATATAGGAAAATATATTAAGTTTATTATAAAATTCATAATATTTGTATTTTAGAAAAACAAAATTAATCTTACGATTTGTCTGGTGTGTTTCGTCTCCTTCGATAATCATGTCTACGAGTAGTGCGTCATCATCTGTTTGTTCAGGATCTAAAAATGTACAGAAATTGTTACTAAATAGAAGTAAGGAAATATGATTTCAAATTCATAATTTTACACATAAATACGCTACAAAATACATATATGAATAAATGTATTGGTGTACGCAAATATATATGTATACACACATGTCCAATATATATATATATATATATATATATATATATATATATATATATATATATACACGTATGAATGAAAGGAAAAATTATTTATGTAAATAAAAGCTGTTCATAATTTAAAACTCACCATAAAATACTGTCATCTATATTAGAAGGTGCATTGGTTTCTTGAGGATGAGGTGTCTTCGGTAATTGATTTTCTGAAAATATTTATCACGTTAAACTTTTTTCTTTTAATATTTTTAGAAATTCAAAGTAAGAAAAATAAATTAAAAATACTAGGACCTATTTTTTAGTTGTGTATAAAAACTTACCGTCGATTATTTTTTCATACATCTCCATGATAGCTCGAGCACTTTCATCGTGTTGTGCATTTCTTCTCTTTATTTCACTAACCAAAACCCTTAATAATCTTAAATTTTGTTCAAAATTTGATTTGTGTGTGTAATATAATTTTGTTAAAAATCGTAAATTCCTAGTTTTTAGAAATTCAGCAAACCGTTGTGTAGCTATGTTTATTAAATTACGTTTGCGTTTATTAACAGACAATTTTTCTTCTTCTTTTTTTGCATTGGCGAAAAGCTCAATTTGTTCAGCAAATCTATCCAAACGAGCCGCTTCATTTTCTAGATGAGCTAACCTTTCCTTATGCTTACGGTCTTCAAATTTTGCTTTGCTCAATGCAGATTTATAAACTACGTAAATACAGGAATCTACAAATGCCATTTTTTACTCAATTTAAAAAGAAAAACACTAAACAACGATAATAATTAAAAAAAAATTATTTTATTTTTAGTTAAGTAAAAATATATCGACGTTTAAATTTTTAGTTGTATACTTTTAGAAAACTCAAAATAAGTACACCGTACAAAAGTATCTTTAAAAAAGAAAAATACTAAACAATAATAATTAAAACAAAATTATTTTATTTTTAATCGAGTAAAATATATCTGTATTGAAAATTTATATTTGTATAGTTTTAGAAAACTCAAAATAAGTACACCGTACAAAAGTAGCTATATGATGCACTTGAAAGAAGTCTAAACTCAAAGTGTCTAATGATTTCTCATTTAGTTTCTCTTATACTACGATTTTTCACTTAGTTTTCCTCCTATAGAATTACCTGGAGACTAATAAAATTAAAGAATTAACAAATAAGGAGGGAGGGTCTTTCGAAAAGAAATTACCGAAACGCTTTGTAACTATCTGCGACCTTTTTCAGTACACTCAAAGGTATTAAGTTTATCACTACATTAAGCTGTATAACAAAATCTTTTGTTATGAGTGGAAATTTTACTTATGCATTCAAAGTATTAATATATGTTTAGGAATTTTTAAACACATAACGAAAACTTTCTTAGATAATAATAACAAAAGATAAAATGTTTCAATCCTTTCAAGTGCCTTAATTACCCTTTTTATTTTACATTTGTGAAGTATTTATTCAAACTGTGACTCAGTCTGATAATGTCATTAACTTATACTCACAAATAGCATATGATTTCATTTGTGGAAATTAATAGATTTTACTAATAGTTTTCTTCTATAGTTTTCACTAATTACTAACAAACTTTCACTCATCCTATTCACTAACCCTTCTACTACACACATAACTGTATATAACTAAAGTATTTAAACTCGTGTATTTCGTTTACTTGTGTCATAAAGTCAAAAGATTTCATTTAAGAAACATACTATTTTTCTGTCATATTGTGATTTTTCAGTATCGAATTTTTATTTAAAGAATTGTTTTAAATGACTAGTGAAAATCATAGTTCACAACTTAATAAGCGCATTAAAATGGCATCTTATAATTCAAGAGAAGAAGCTACAAATCATCTATTACATTCAAGTGTTTACCCCTTGAACGCTTCGTATACTAAAAAAATTGTTATCGGTCTCGCACCACAAAAAAATGAAAGTTTTGAGTGTGTAATTAAAATAATTAACCAAACATTTTTTGGTATTACATTTTCTTTGGAAGCTTGGGAAAAATTTAAATCGTATTTTGAAAATATAAATTCTTATTTGAGTAACGAAGATTTTACAACTCAAAACGAAAAAATTTCTTTCAATGGAATAACTCTATCATTTACCACAGCGTACAACTCCAGGGCTATAATTTTGGATAAGGAAGATACAGAAAATATACCGAACTCTTCAGAAAATCATCAACATGAAACAGGAACTGTAAAAAAGAAGAAACTCTATACTCCAGCGATAGTTATGCAAAAGACTTCTTTTGAAGGCATTCTTCGTTTGACAACCTGCATTGACGAGTGTATACGCATAAATGAAAATATTAAAGGTGCAGTATCAGTGTGTAACCAAACTATTGTCAAAGAATTGTGCAGTGTTTTTGATGAAAATTCTGTTTTTCCTAAAACTGATATTTTCATCAAACATTACATAAACTCTGAATCTAAACAATTGAAAAGTAAAATATTACCTGTATTGAAAAATGATTTTATTGAAAATTATTTCAATATTATTTATAATGAATTATTTGTTTTGCACTTTAACTCCATATCTTCGAGTGTTTTATTTAAAATTTTAGCGTAATAAATATTTTATATTAATGAAATATTGTACTTCGTTAAATTTATAAAAATGTAAAATGTATGCAAATATAACATAATACATTTATAAAATAATTCGTTTTATTCATCCTTTTAATCCTTTATTCCTAATCTCCTCTAATATATTGAAGAGTATAAATATTAAATTGTATATTTCTATATATAATATAAGGATTATGTAACTCCACCCACATAGTTAATATATTTTAATTAATCCTAATACTTAAGTAAATGCTAGAGTCAAATTCACGTATTTAGCGCATAATCTTTAAACTATATCTGTTCTTTTTGAAATTAACTTTAACACGTAAACACATTAACCAATATTTAATAATTTCGGAGAAAACCACCCCAACATTCATGTAGATGTTATAGCTAACGTCATAGGATTAACACATAATCTTTAAGTTATACCTGTTTTAAAATTAACTTTTAACACGTAAACACATTAACTAATATTAAATAATTACGCAGTCATTCATTGAAATATTCATTTACTTAAATATATTTTTTACACGTATCTATAGCTAATGTACTTAAACTACCTGAACGCTTGACCGTACCGTGTATACGTAACACAAATCGACGCGGCGCGGTAGACTTAATGGCGGATAGCCCTAATTGTCAACGTCGCGGTAAGGTAGACTTGAAGACGTCATTTCCCTATAATTTTTCAGACACTGGCAGACTTCCCTATATTCCCCCATATACTACTTTTCTATGTAAAATAAAAGGCAAAGAAGACGATTCATTTGTACTTAAAGTTATTTTTGGTATAAAAACTTTATTTCCTTTATTTTCTCCTGTAATAATCTCAGCTTCAATATTAAATTTAAATAATTTAGTTATTTTTAATCTAGTTCCATTACATAATCCATCAGTTATACTAAGATTTCTAATTAACATTATAATTGCGTTAATCTTTAATTTAATTTCGCGAGGAGGTAATCCTTCTCTAATATTAAATAACATTTCAATATGATAATTTAAATGAATATTTTCATCAGTTTGATCAACGCCCTTATAAGTTCCTTTAATAATGATACAAATAACTATTAACTGTCAATAATACTTTTTATTGCTGGTTAATCATACAACGTTTCAGTCATATTTTTGATGACCCTTTTCAAGTGCAAAAAATTGATTTAAATTAATTTACATAACTATGAGTAACATTCTTTTCCTGAAACATAACATATAAATACATATAATTTTTTTACTTGATAAAATTTACAAAATCAATGACAATTAAAATATCAAAGTCTCAATTATAACCTTTCAACTCTCCAAAACCAATAATAAATATTATAAAATCCATTAAAAAACAATTTTACAATATACATTGCTATTTAAACAATTAATAATAGAAACCATTAAGTAGTATAGGTTTCAGTCTATAGTATAAGTAAGCTATAAAGAAACACAATCAAACAAGAAGCAGTGAAGTCGTTCACAACAATAGTTAAACAGAAATCATAAGGAGGATAACACAATTGTGAGCTACCAAGTTAAAAGATATTTATGTAGTAGGGCGCTGTGGTCGTATGTACCCATTAGCACATGCGTGTGTGTACTTTGAATTAAATGTATTAATTATAAAAAGAATAAGAATAAAAGAGAAAGCGTAAAGAACAATTTGAAAGATTAATTATAGTAAACTAATGAATACTAATATAATTATATACATATATACATATATATATATATATATATATATATATATATACACACATGTACATATATACACAAAAACATCACATGTCAAAATAAGAAACATTATCAACTCCGATTCTCAATCCTAAAGTCACCATCGATATAATCTTTAAAAACAGTTAACAACTTTTGTGTATCAAACATTCTATTGATATTATTCTTGTGAATGTGTATATTAATCATTTCAGATACCAATCTTTTATAGTAATTGCACTCATTATCAAGGATTTTAACATTATTAATATCAAAATTCATACTATGACCGGTGTTTAAAACATAAGTATAAAGTGCCAATCTTTCACGTTTATGCAAACAATCAGACCTATGCTCCTTAATTCGAGTTTCAAGAGTTCTACCGGTCTGCCCAATGTAACAATCATTACAATCATTGCAGTTTATTTTATATACAACATTATTTTTTAATGATTTTTTTGTGATATCCTTACCCACTTGTGAATTGCATTTAATTTTGTTGTTAAGACTAAAAATTAATTTAAAATTAAATTTTTTACATATGTTTTTAAATGCAAATTCATGGGACCTTGAATAAGGAAATACAATTATATTATTGGACTCTGAATGATATTTATCATTTAAATTGTGGTGACTATGTTTATTTTGGATAATTCTTTTGTCAATATACTTATTTATAAACTCTATTGGGTAATTGTTGCCAATAAGCATCCTTCTAATAATATTGAAATTCTTCACATGAAACCTTGTGTCTGAGAGTTTGAGAACTTTATCCACCAACGAAAACACTATGCCAATCTTTTGAGAAATAGGTCCATGAGAATGGAAGTTCAAGTATTGTCCCGAGTGAGTGTCCTTGAGATACCAATCCGTAGTGATGTTGCTTTTATCATTGAAATCAATGTTGACATCTAAGAAGTGCAAGGTGCCGTTTACAGGTTTTTCCAACGTGTGTTGTATGTGCTGATCAACAGAATTAAAAGCAGTAAGAATCTTGTCAATGTCACTACTCCTAGCACAAATTAAACTATCATCGACATATCTTCTGTAAAACAAAATGGAATCCTTTAGACCTTCAAAACTATGAAGTTCAACATTTTGCATGACAATTTCAGCAAGAATAGGACTTAATGGGCTTCCCATAGCACAACCGAATATTTGCTTGTAAAATTTACCATCAAAGGTAAAATAATTATTACTCATGATAAAACTTATTACATCAAGAAGCCCTTATAAGTTGCATGATCTATACTGTAATAAGATATCATTCCACCATCAATTAATTTTAATATTTTATTATTTAAAATGTTTACATCTTCATTATGTGAAGTTAAGATAACATTTTTAGAAAAATTGTAATTGTCGTTTATATCTTTATAAATTGTATCACATATATTATTAGTTTTATATTCTTCGGGAAGAATGAAAGTATTAATTTTTCCTTTTCCTATATTTAATAAAAAAGATGAAAATTTTTTATCATTACATCTTATATCAGTTTTTAAATTAAATTTTAAATAATTGCCAAAGATGTGAATATTTTATAGTGTCTTTTATAATTGTATCTTTAAATCCATTTTTTACTATAGGTAAAATTTGTCTAAAGTCACCCCTTAAAATTATTAATTTATCTCCAAATGGTTTATTATTTAAACAAACATCTTGTAAAGTTTCATCCACAATTTCTAATGCTTTTTTGGGAATCATAGAAGCTTCATCCCAAATAATAATATCTGTTAGTCGTAACTTATGTTTCTCAGATTCTAATTTTAAAAAAGCATTTTCAATATTACTTAAATCTATAGGTAATCTAAATGTTCTGTGGCTTGTCATACCATTTGGTAACAAAATTGAAGCGATTCCCGTCCAAGCCATTGATATAAATTTTTTTTAAATTGAAATAAAGTAATATATTAATGTTTTATATAAAAAGGTTTTACCTGAACCTCCTGGACCATCTATAAAATATATTTTGTGTTTATTATTTATTATATTATGAAAGATGTTTTTTGATCTAAATTTAAATTAAACATTTTGTTACTATATTCAATAGTTTCGTTACTAAATTCATTTTCTTTTTTAATATATATTTCATTAGGCTCAGGCATACCAAAATCTTTACATGACATTTCTTCTGACATTAAAATTTTGTTAATATGAAAAAGTGCGTTATTTTCATTATTTTCTTTAAAATCTTCTATAAAAAATTTTTTATGTTTTTCCCAAATTATATTCACTTGAATATTTTCACATAATAAGAAACTTGCAAAAAATTTTTTTAATTGTATTGGTAACATTACTTGACATGCTTCATCAAATATATTATAAATTTGTGTTTCATGTTCTATAAAACCCATAGCAATAGCTGTTTCTTTATATGTATTATAAGTAATGTTTTCAAATGTTCGTTTACTACACTTAATCTTCCAATTGCTATATTTTTTCTTATTTTTGATCTTTTAATCCAAGATTTATTAATAGTATTAAAAACATAATATTCTGGTATATTTGCATATTTAATTTTTTTTGCAAAATCATCTTTTTCATTCAATTTGAACCATGCCGTTAAAGTAGTTTCCAATTTGTTTAAAGCTGAAGTGATATCGTTTTCATAACTTCAGCTCATCAACAATTTTTTGTTGATTTTCTGTATGAATATTTAATCTTATTACGTTATGGCTTCTACCACATAAGGGAAATTCTTCTAATCTCCAAGCAGCTTCTAATGCACTTAAATATCTACCGTCTATATATTGTGTAAATTCATCATAAATATCAATATTTTTTTCTGTTTTTTCATTATCATCTCGTATGTCAGAAATTACTTTTTTTTTATGTTGTTGCGTCGCACCATGTCAATTCCACGAAATCACATCTATTTCGTGGAATTTCGACAAACACACGACTCGCTCGAACGCGGCATGCAGAGAGGTGGCAGCACGTTGCGGTCATCATAGTCAAATTTTTCTATACTCGGGTCACTTTGCGCCCGAGTTAACGAGTCAAATCAAGTCATTTGTACAGTCAGTTCATCGTCAAGCGCGACTGAATACACACCTCTCTGCACGCCTCGCGTCACGAGTCTCATCTTAAACAATACAATCGTGTCCTAGTACACAGCACTCTAGCTGTAATAGACGTTACGTTGGTATCATTGAGAATCAAAGTCTAAATAGACGTTACGTTGGTCTCAGTGAGAATCAAAGTCTATTACCTCATTCAAACTCAATTGCAACAAACGTTACCTTGATTTTCTTAAAATCAGCGTTTGTTGTATACTCTGATTCAAAGCCGTGCGCGCACGCAAACCGACAGCATATGCAAGCGTTTACCGTATCTTGCGTTAATTTTAAGTGCGATAGTTCAGTGTTGTAAAATTTAATAAAAAGGGTTTTTTATGCCGAAAGGCTTTTTCCCTCTATATGGTGTTAAATTTATTTCATAGTCCTTTAGCTTTTTCTCATAAAGATTAAATTTAATATAAATTACATCAATTACAAGCAATCAATTTAGAGTCAGTGAATACAAAATTTGGTTAAGTGAAAATTAATTGGTGTAGTGAGATAAATTTAGTTAAAATCATTTCTTTTTTAATCTGTGTCTTTTATTTTATTTTTATTCATTTGTGGTAAAATTGGATGTAGCCTACGCTACATATGTTTTTCTATTTCTTTATTTTGTCGTATTTGACAAAATGCTTTATCTCCTCCTTTATGTATATAATCAAAAATATATTTAATACTTTGTATAGTTGCACAAAGTTCAACATTTATGTGACTATTATATTTAGCTAATAAATAACTATTATAAGGAACAACCATAGAATTATCAACGGGAATGATTTTATGAGAATATTTTAAATTATAAACATAATTATTATTTATATTATTTCTTCTTCTGTGTTTAGGGTATTTATTTTCTTTAAATATAGTATGTTTGTTAAAAAGTTTTGGAACATTTTTTTTACATATAATACTATTTTTTTATAACATGGTAATTTTTCTGTATGTGGACCATGTAACATATGTTTAATAACTAATTTTTGTAAATATTTATTATCCGAAGAAGATATTTCTGCAGAAATATGTTTATCAATTAAATCTATAGACAGTAATTTATTATTTTGATGTAATGTCAAAATAATATGTGCATTTGGTAAACCTCTTTTTTGAAATTCAATTGAAAAAACATAAGCTATAACAGTTCCAAATATTTTATTTTTAACAATATCATTTAATATCATTTTTAATTTAGCATAAAATAAACGAATTGTAATAGTAGGAATATCATTAGGAGTTGTTCCTACAGGAAAATTTTTTAAAATTTCTTCTGTAACATGGCAGATTGGCCATATTACTTATATGTATATTTGTGGCGCATATAGCCGACAGAAGGGAGCCTATAGCTACGGGCAAGACGGAAAGCAGACCACGCGAGTCAAATATTTAAAAGCATAACCCAAAATCGTTGGCACACACGTGCGAATCTCTATAGTATGTATACTGTGCATACATATAGCTAGCGAGCAGCTTGACTCGAGTAGCTCAGCTTGGGTCCGTTTAGGATCGTTTGTCTCTCTCTTGCGGCGCGCGCAGCGTACAGCACGAGAGATGAAGCTGAGCATAGAGACGAAGGAATACCATGGCATTATTCCTTCTGTCGCCGGCGTCCGATAAAGAGCGTTTCGACTTGCGATATTGCGTAATACTTTTCTGGTTGTGTGTTACAATTATCGTAGTTAGTGTGAGCGAAAATAGATAGATTTACTATTCTATTTCTTTTATTGTGAATTATAATAATACCACGATTGCTAATTAAAATAATATAACTTATGGCTTTATTTGTGCTACGTGTGTGCCGGGGGATCGCGTGCGCGTTTTATTGCATATATTCCCTTCGTGCTTTTCTAATTCTTTCATTTTTTGTGTGTTTATTGCTCGTGTCCCTTTTAGCTTACGTTTTTGTAATATTTGCTTTTCGTCGTGCCAATAGTTATTTAATTAGAGCAAGCGGCGTCGCGTACGCTATACGCGGCTGGCGTCCATTTTGAGCGAGCGTACGATTACTGTACAAATTTCTTAAATAAAGTTTCTCTTTTTTTTGTTACTTAATTAGTTACAGCTTATATATTTTTATAAATTAGTGCAACCTCCTGATCCCCAAGGTTGTCACACTTCAATTTCTTTCCATTTCGGATTATATGTTATTGTAATAAATAAATCTGGTTTTCCTACTTTTCTCATTATTGCCATAGCGTCTTGATAATATTGTTGCATATATATCTTGGACTTCCAATATATGTAGCTGGTAAAATAAAAAGGTTTCCTAGTCTTTCTTTAATTTCAAAATTTTTTGAAATGTTTAAGGCACTTTTTTTAATGTGATCTAATAAACCCTGATAACATTCTATACGTAATTTTTTTTGATTATTACGTAAAAAATTCATTCTGTTTTCAAAATTTTTGTATTAATTCTAGCCTTAATTAATTTTAATATTATAAATTATATATTATTATGTTAAGTTTTAAGTTTGTAGATTTAAATACATACATTATTATAATATGTGAGGGGGGCAATGGAGGGGTCGTGGGGGTGCCGTGGGTGTTCCGTGAGGGGGTCATGGAGGGGTGTAGAGGGTACTTAGAATAAAAGCAACAATAAAAAATATCGTAATATTTTAAGCAATTTTACGTTATTTTGTGGATGGGCTGTGGAGGGGCTATAGAGGGGAGTGGAGTGTGTGTGTGTGGGGGGGCCAAGGGTTAATTTCTAATATAACTATATAATATAGGTAAATATATATATGCATGTATAAAATAAAAGAAACGCGTTAAAAAGATATAAAAATAGCTCGATTATGCTGGTATTTAAAACGAAAAATTAGAAAGTTCCAGAAAACTGCTAAGATGCCCGATTGAATTTGTTAAGAACAAAGCGTCAAAGTGGTTTAAGGTTAATGTTGTGCGCGCGCAAGATAAACAAAGTCGCGAAAGTAAAGTTAAATAAGCTCATAAACCTTCCAAAGACAAGTAATAAATGAATGGTAAATACAAGCGCACACATCATTTTAATTATTTAATTTTATATTTTATTTTTAATTCAATGTATTCTAGCTTCATATCGCTGTACTGTAATCGTGCAATATTTTTTCTTTTTTTATTTTAATTTTGTAGTAGGCTCTTCCCACCTATTGCAACTATCAGTATTAGAGTAAATCTTATCATTTTTTCTTCATACGTTTTTTAGCAAAGTGAGTTCGACCAATTGTACATATATTTATTTATTTTATTTTATGTGTTAATTTATTTCGTTTTGTCCGTTATTTAATTTTATTGATTATATACATGTTAGTTTCGTCCCTAAATTTAGTTCCCAAGTCATTAAAGACTGATTTCTCTTCCTTATAACAGTACAGTTAAGTAAGGGCAGTTTACTTTATTTAGATAGCGTAACGTTTCTAATCTTAAGGTTGTATGGGCTATACAGTCTGTGTCAAAAGTTAGTTTTTTAGAAAATCGTCTATATTTTTCGGTAGAAAGTAATCATTCAATTTTTAGCTTAGTAACTTATCAGATAATATTAAAACAATCATTTTAAACTTTGTTTCATTTAAATATAATGAATTATTAAAGAGTCATAACATTTTAAAGTTTATTAATTTTACACAAATCTAATTCAATCATAAATAATAATGCCAAACTTTCAAAAAGGATTTTATTTGACTGCAACAAACTTTATTTTGTTCAGTTTAAAATTTAGAATCTATTGACGAGGATGGAATTTTTATTTTTATTTTTTATTAAAATTTATTGCAAATTTTTTATGAAAAAACAGTAAGTACCGTCTGAGACATATACATTTTTTCGCAGAAAATTAGCAATAAATTTAAATAAAAAATAAAATTTAAAATTCCATCCTCGTCAATAGATTATAAGTATTAAACTGAACAAAATAAACTTTGTTGCAGTCAAATAAAATCATTTTTGAAAAATTGGCATTATTATTTATGATTGCATTAGATTTGTGTAAAATTTATAAACTTTAAAATGTTATGACTCTTTAATAATTCATTATATTTAAATGAAACAAAGTTTAAAATGATTGTTTTAATATTATCTGATAAGTTACAAAGCTAAAAATTGAATAATTACTTTCTACCAAAAAATATAGACAATTTTCTAAGAAACTAACTTTTGACACAGACTGTATAGCCCATACAACCTTAAACCACAATATGGATAACGCCGTGAAAAGTATGAGCTCGCTAGAAAATGACTTCAATAATTTTGTAATCACGGGACGGAGCAGTTTGCCGAAAAAGAACGGAAAAGAAAAGGAATGTGACACGTACAAAAGGCAATTAGACATGAATAGAATGCTCGAGTTTCCGAACGCTAGTAATTTAGAAAAAACGAATGAAGCTCAAGGGATAGGCAAATATTATAGAAAGCAAATGAGCAAAATGAGAAAAGATTACAATCAAATTCAGCAGTTTTGATAAAGAAAATAGAGTCATTAGAGTTAAAGTATAACAACCCGAACGTGGCAGCACAAGACGTGCGCAATCAAGAGCAAATCGTGGCACACGCGGCTAATAGTAATTTCAATAACGTGCAACGGTTAACTATGAACGAACAACTTAATAACATTAGATTAGGTGACCAACAAGGTAATGGGGCAGTCCATAATAACGTCATGCAAGCTCGGCAAATAAACTTTCCTTTTTAGAAGCATGATCCTGGAACTTGGTTTGATTTATTTGAAACGCAAGCAAGGTTACAGAATCTCATGGAAAAAAGCGTAGATTTCATGTTGCTGATAAACAACTTAGACCGAGACGCAATTTGCAAAACATCGAATTTAATAAGAACCTTAAAACCGGGAAATAGATATGACGGTCTAAAAAATTATCTTAAAGACACGTATGGACAGTCACAAGAGGAACGGTTTAACAAACTTTTTAGGAAATCTTGGGCACAGGGAGAAAAACCGTCCGAATTTTTAAGAGAAATGATTGACGTGGCTGGGGGAAACATTAAGAAAGAGATTATTTTAAAGGCGTGGATATACAACCTTCTACCGCGAATAAAATCACACCTTGTTGGAAAAATTAATCTAAATAATGAAGATATCATGGTAATGAACGCGGATAAATAAGATTATAAGATTAATTTTAGTAGAAGACATGAGTCTGTTCCACCTACTAAAAAAAGAAGAGAGACAAAAATCAAAATCGCCTGCTTGAGGCATAGAAGAAAGTAATGGTGATAGAAACGATAATCAACAGGCGTCTAATAATAGAAATCGCAGTAAAGATGTAACACATTGTAACGTTTTTCCCTTTCGGGAGGGGGAAATACGTGTAACTCCTGTTGCCAGACGCTTCAGTGAGTTACCAGGGTAAGATCGGCAGGAGTTGGAGGGATCAGACGGTGGAAAGTAAAGGAAAGTAACCGGGTTTAACACGTTCGGTTATGCTAGGGAGTACCTTGGCTTTATTGTACTCATAAAACTCTTACAACGACGATTACAAATATGAATTAATAATAATGTATAAATCAAAGCTAAACCTAATGATCTTATATAATGCAAATAATTAACCTAACCTTAACGGAATGTAATGTACAAAAGATAATTAAATCGGCCACTTGACGGCTATTCAATAAGTGAAATCAATTAATCAATAATCTTTAAAGAACCTGAATTATAGTTTACTTTAACTAAAGATTCTACGGCCTGGACGGTCTAATTTATACCGGCGGCTTTTACCTGCAACAATGTGCAAAAACAAAAGAGATAAATAATTAATAATTAAATAATTATAATATAACTAGGCGGCGGCATCTAGTAACGCTATACTTAATACTACGGTAATAATAATAGTGACGGTGGGTAGCCGGCTCCCTTAATTATCTGAGTTACGAATCTCTATAGGCATGCGGGACCTTTAAATGACGTAAAGACAATGGGTGGCCGACACCCTTAACTTAATCTAAGTTCTAATATTTATGCGCGGCCGGACGGAGTCCTTTAAACTAATGCGAATTAAATAATTAGGTGGACGACACCCTTAATATATTCCATAGTCACGCGGCGGCGGATGCGACGGCTACGGGTTAACTAGACCCTTAATTAAGCCAGCGGCGAAATGTGAAATAGAATATAATATTATGGGTGGACGTCACCCTTAAATTCAACGGCGCAAGTTCGGCATTGCGGCGGCGGCAAAAATAGCTAGTGTGCTCTAGGCAGGTAGATTTACGCCAGCGTGCTCACTCGACGTATCTCTAACACTGCCAGCATATGCACTAGAGTTTAGACTAGCGTGCTCACTTGGTCTATCCCCATGTGCAAGAGAGAGAAGCTTTGTCTAAGCTGTGGTGCTCCACAAGCCAAGGCAACCAGCTACTACTGGCCCCACTCTCTCTTAGCCTAGCGTGCTCACTAAGGTAAAGAGAGAGAGAGGACCGTAGTCTACACTGCTCTGCTTAGTTGTGCTTCTCGGCCTCTTATATACTCCGGCCTCATTTTTCCCGATGCGTGCAACGACGTTTGAAGTTGCCACCTGGCGGCTGAGCTCAGAACTACTGTTCTATCGTAGCTGGCCGTTAGGCGGGAAATTTGAATGCGCGGGTATGTATACTCGTCGCAACATCTAAACTCCCAATCCAGCGGGTAGAGGGGACAACCTCATCGGACACAGAGAGCATACTCCTCCACGTAACTGACAAAGCTGCTCATGAAGCATTTCTTGTAGATAAAGGTGCAGAAGTATCTTTAGTTCCAAAAAGTAAAAATAGTGAAAAAAGGCAACGCAGGTTAAATTGTAAGCCGTGAATAATATACAAATCGACACGTATGGCGTTATATGTAGAGAGTTAGACTTCCGGTCCAAAAATAAGATCAAATGTATATTTATCGTTGCGAATGTACCATATGCCATTTGAAGCGGTGACGTCATCAAGCACTACCACTTGCTTCCAGATCCAACCCAACGGAGACTTGTGGATGCAAAGACTGGTGAGTCAGTCGCAGGCACTGTTAGAAAGGTTTCGTACGTGCAAGTGTCATTAGTGAGCCCGGAGAATAAATACGCCGATATTATAAAAAGATTTCTAGAGGACGTGTCAAAAACAGCGGTTACAACACCATCCGGACTTCACGAGTTTCTAGTGATGATGTTTGGAATTGGGAATACTGCTCAAACATTCCAGCGATACATAAATCAGGCAATGGGCAACCTGGACTTTGTGTTCGATTTCGCAGATGATATCTTGGTTGCGTCTCCATTAGAGGAGGAGCACCAATAATATCTTAAGGTTGTCCTAGAGAGGTTGAAGAAATTTCACCTCAGATTAAACATCGAAAAGTGTCAGTTTGGAGTTGAGAAACTTATCTTCTTTGGCCACTTGATCGACAAAAACGGGTTCAAACCAGACCCATCTAAGGTCGAAGCGATTCAAGTCCTTAAGAGGCCGAAGACCAAGGATGATATGAGACAGTTCTTGGGAATGGTAAACTTTTATAGGGAAAGCTTGCACAAAAGCTGCTGAAGTTCAGAGACACTTCGTCGCTATGATTAAAGATATTAAGAAGAAGGATAAGCATCCTGTAGCATAGACCGAAGATGTAGATAAGGCTGTTAAAGAAGAATTAGATAAATAAAAACACCAACACAACTTGGACAAATTGAGCAAAAATAATTCCTTTCTTTTATTAATGCGACGTTTCGGACTTTTTTTATAGCTGTAGCTAAGTCCTTCCTCAGGCTATAAAAAAACATTATTATATTTTACATTAAAACTCTTTTTTACATTTGTGACCAACAATAAAAACACCATCAACACACTCATTTTACCTTAAATTTAAAATAATAAATGCTACTACGTTGTAGAGCAAGTCAAAATTAAAAAGACGCCAATAATTACATAGTCCTAAAACTGAAAAATTCAATCAACAATTTACAAAGTTAAAATTTATAACGACATAAATTAGACCAAAACAAACTCACAATATTCTAACGGGCTTCAATTTGCGAATGAAACGATTACATTACTTATCAACGCCTATATACACAAGCTGTATTTACATAGACACCTACAGTCATATTTATAAACTAAAAATTAATTAAATTACACTAGCAATGAGTATAATACACAAAACATACTAACAATTGTAATTCAAATATGTGACCCGATCAAATCAACAGTTTTTTTATAGGTATTCTTTAAAAACTGTGTATCCTGGATTCTATTCATAGTCAACCCATTAGAATGAATATTGAGCATCTCCAAAAATTCACGTCTTTTTGTGTTAATTTCGTTTCCTACTATATTTACGGTGTCAAAATCTATAGTATGTTTTGTATTTCTAATATGTATAACAAGTGCAGACCTATCATTATTTTTTTCAATATCTCTCTTATGCTTTTAGTCTCTCAACTAGCTTTCTAGAAGTTTGAGCTATGTAAACATAACCACAATCTTTACATCGAATTTTATAAACTACATTACATTTATCATTGCATCTCTGTCTTTACCCAACTTAACACATTTTAATTTATTACAACTCTTATAAACAGGTACGAAATTATCCTTAAGAAAATTATTAAAATATCTCTCCAATTGTTTGATATAAGGAAACACAACAATAGGTTTATTATTATTCACAGTATTTTTTTTAGTCGTTAAATTTCTCTTTTCAATTATAATTAATCTATTTTTATTATATTTATTTATACATTGCAATGGATAGTCATTATCAAAAAGCGCTTTACGGATAAAATCAAAATTCGCTTGTCGGTACTCATGGTCAGATAAAAACACTACTTTATCAACCAAACCGTATATAATTGCTATCTTTTGTGAAATTGGTTGATGTGACCAGTAATTACAAAAAATACCAGAGGAGGTTGGTTTTCTATACCAATTAAATTTACAAACATTATCATCAATACGTTTAATACTAATATCTAAGAAATTAATTATATTGTTATTTTCCTCCTCAACAGTAAATTTCAAATACTGGTTATGCGAATTAAAAATATCAGCCACTTTAGTTAATTCGTCTTTCTTTACAACAATAAAACAATCATCAACATATCTATAATATGATAAAATTGATCCCTTCAGTTTATCTAAACAATTTTCTTCTAAAAGTTCCAAACAAAATTCAGCAAACCAAGGGCTAGTACAATAGCCCATAGGTGCGCCAAGAATCTGTCTGTAAAACTTATTATTAAGAGCAGGCCGGATTCGCTGTCCTTGTCTAACTGAGATTTTTGTTATTTACTCAAGTATTAATCGGTGAATCTGCAGATTAAAAGTTGAGCGCAATAGATATTATTATTACAAATATTTATGCCCAAGAAGAAAAAAATCTATCGCTTTGTTTTTGAGAAAAATAAGTAACGCGAAAATATTATAAACATAAACTTTCACTTTGGTTTTACTTACTTTTCTCAAAAACAAAGCGGTAGATTTTTTTTTTCTTGTGCATAGATGTTTATAATAATAATATCTATTGCGCTCAACTTTTAATCTGCAGATTCACCGATTAATACTTGAGTACATAACAAAAATCTCAGTTAGACAAGGACAGCGAATCCGGCCTGCTCTTAATAATAAGTTTTACAGACAGATTCTTGGCGCACCTATGGGCTATTGTACTAGCCCTTGGTTTGCTGAATTTTGTTTGGAACTTTTAGAAGAAAATTGTTTAGATAAACTGAAGGGATCAATTTTATCATATTATAGATATGTTGATGATTGTTTTATTGTTGTAAAGAAAGACGAATTAACTAAAGTGGCTGATATTTTTAATTCGCATAACCAGTATTTGAAATTTACTGTTGAGGAGGAAAATAACAATATAATTAATTTCTTAGATATTAGTATTAAACGTATTGATGATAATGTTTGTAAATTTAATTGGTATAGAAAACCAACCTCCTCTGGTATTTTTTGTAATTACTGGTCACATCAACCAATTTCACAAAAGATAGCAATTATATACGGTTTGGTTGATAAAGTAGTGTTTTTATCTGACCATGAGTACCGACAAGCGAATTTTGATTTTATCCGTAAAGCGCTTTTTGATAATGACTATCCATTGCAATGTATAAATAAATATAATAAAAATAGATTAATTATAATTGAAAAGAGAAATTTAACGACTAAAAAAAATACTGTGAATAATAATAAACCTATTGTTGTGTTTCCTTATATCAAACAATTGGAGAGATATTTTAATAATTTTCTTAAGGATAATTTCGTACCTGTTTATAAGAGTTGTAATAAATTAAAATGTGTTAAGTTGGGTAAAGACAGAGATGCAATGATAAATGTAATGTAGTTTATAAAATTCGATGTAAAGATTGTGGTTATGTTTACATAGCTCAAACTTCTAGAAAGCTAGTTGAGAGACTAAAAGCATAAGAGAGATATTGAAAAAAATAATGATAGGTCTGCACTTGTTATACATATTAGAAATACAAAATATACTATAGATTTTGACACCGTAAATATAGTAGGAAACGAAATTAACACAAAATGACGTGAATTTTTGGAGATGCTCAATATTCATTCTAATGGGTTGACTATGAATAGAATCCAGGATACACAGTTTTTAAAGAACACCTATAAAAAAACTGTTGATTTGATCGGGTCACATATTTGAATTACAATCGTTAGTATGTTTTGTGTATTATACTCATTGCTAGTGTAATTTAATTAATTTTTAGTTTATAAATATGACTGTAGGTGTCTGTGTAAATACAGCTTGTGTATATAGGCGTTGATAAGTAATGTAATCGTTTCATTCGCAAATTGAAGCCCGTTAGAATATTGTGAGTTTGTTTTGGTCTAATTTATGTCGTTATAAATTTTAACTTTGTAAATTGTTGATTGAATTTTTCAGTTTTAGGACTATGTAATTATTGGCGTCTTTTTAATTTTGACTTGCTCTACAATGTAGTAGCATTTATTATTTTAAATTTAAGGTAAAATGAGTGTGTTGATGGTGTTTTTGTTGTTGGTCACAAATGTAAAAAAGAGTTTTAATGTAAAATATAATAATGTTTTTTTATAGCCTGAGGAAGGACTTAGCTACAGCTATAAAACAGTCCGAAACGTCGCATTAATAAAAGAAAGGAATTATTTTTGCTCAATTAGTCCGAGTTGTGTTGGTGTTTTTATTTACCTATATATTTGAGCGCTCATTGATTCTATAAAAAGAATTAGATAATATAGCGTAACTTGCTTTTCCGTCTAAGAATGCAGAAATTAGGTTAGTAACCGATGCATCAAATTTTGCGATGAGCGCAACGTTAGAGCAAAAAATAGGTGATTTACGGAAACCATTAGCGTTCTTTTCTAAAAAATTCACCCTCTTACAATCGAGGTATAGCACATATGATCGCAAATTGATGGCGATTTATGAAGTCATTAGGTATTTCAACTACTACTTGGAAGATAAAGAATTTTAAGTTTATACTGATCGCGAACCGTTGATTTATGTATTAAGCAAAAGTTTCGATAGTTGCACAGTACTGCAAGCAAGTAAGCTGGCATATATCGCAGAATTCAACGTAAAAATCTGCAACGTACCAGGAGAAAGTAACGTAGTAGCACATGCTTTATCAAGGATTGATGACTACTGATTTCCGACAATATTCTCACTAGATGAGATAGCCAAAAAACAGGCGGAAGATCAGCAGCGTCAGGAAATCATAAATAACCCGCAGTATCAATTAAAGCTGGTAAAATTACAATATAGTGTGGAAAACAGGCCATTTTATTGCGAAATCGCGCAAGATGTGCTCGTGTCATATGTACCAGAGGCATTGAGAGCAGTCATCTTTAAATTTTTTCATAATGAAGCTCATCCACCTGCTCGATCAACAAGTAAGATGATCAGAAAGTAATTTGTGTGACCGAACATGAACAGGCAAATAACATCTTGATGCAGATCATGCATGGAATGCCAAAGATCCAATGTTACTAGAGAAAACAAGTTTTTACTCATGAAATTTTATGAGCCTGATGCAAGGTTCACCCATGTTCATGTTGACTTGGTAAGTCAGTTGCCACTTAGTGATGATTACAAGTATCTTGTGACCATGATAGATAGGTATACTTGGTGGCCGGAGGCGGTGCCCGTTTACGACACATCGGCTCCCACTGTCGCACGTGCTTTTCGTGATACGTAGGTGTCACGCTTTGATTCATCTATCATCATAACAAGGCAAGCAATTTGAGTCCGGCATATTCCTCAAATAATTACAATCAAAGGCTGCAGAAGAATGCGTACTATGGCATATCATCTAGCATCAAATGGTATATAGAGCAGTGGCACCGTGATTTGAAGGCGGCTCTTATGTGTCACATAGAGGGACGCTAATGGACCAAACCACCGTCTTATTAGGGTTGAGAACGCGTTTAAGAAAAGACACGGATACTAGCCCAGCTGAGTTCTTGTATGGAACTTCTCTAACTATGCCAGAAGATATTTGAGTTCAGATATATAGACGTAAGAGATCAAGCTGAATTTTTATCCGAATTTAAAGAGTGTATGAGAGAGGTCAAGCCAGTGCCAGTAATCATGCTCTTAAGGCATTCGTTTTGAAGGATTTAGAGAATTACACTCATGTGCTAGAACGAATAGAGGCTGTGAAATCACCTCTCGTCCAACTATATACAGGGCCATATAAAGTAACTTCGAGGCATAAGAATGGCCGTAATTATGCAATAAGAAAAGGTGATAGGAATATCACCTACTATAGGAAGTCACCTATCTTAATCTCCTATCCTTCATAAAGAAGCAATGTAACTCCTTTAATAAAAAGGTATGGATGGATTCGAAAAGTTGAAAAAAGCACTTTATTACCATCCAATCTCATCAAGAGGCTATTACTAGTTCAAAAGAAGGTCCAGTGCATATAAAAACGTATGAGTGGAAAGCCAACCCACCACCAGCTGTTGGAGCTTTAAGTAATGCATCCATAGTAGGACGGATTGTTGCACTCTTGGATTCAAGAGATGTATGTAGTTTATTGTTGGCACTGGAAGGTATATAGGAGAAGTGTTATAATTTAGGAACACTAGACTTGTATGTAGATCATCAGAGATATAAAAGAGAAAAAGGTTTGAAGAGATTGTACCAGGATACAAGACAGTTCAAGTTTTCAAGTATTAATACGCATGGATGTAATTGGGAGATTAACGTCTCCACGATTAGAAAACCGCTTAGGCTCCAGAGAAGAGGCAGAAAAGAAAAGAAGAATATTTAATGTATTGATTTAACTGGTGCAGTCATGTCAAAGGAGGTATTTGCAGAATTATCTGAGGGCTTTGTGACTAAAAAATTGAAATTGTCAAGAGTCAAATCTACTTTCGATCTGGAAATGCAGATGGAATTGTTGGAGGGGGTCACATTTATTAACTGCGAGTACGCTAGACTTAAGTTTCTAAGTGATGAATGGTTTCAAAGCTTAAGGATTCTAAAATTGGTAGATTGTAAGATGTTAATTATTGCTAAGCTGTATAAGTTCTTGGAGGCTAATGCAACACTTAATGAATTGTATTTGCTTAATGTAAATAGTATTCATTTGTACATGCACATCTGGAGAATATTGGAAGGAGTATTTAATGGTAACAACATGTTGAAGATCTTCCGCTTTTCTTATCTGAAGGACACTGTTAAAGAATTGGACTTTTCACACAGGCCAATACTTACAAGGAACTTCAGCTTCAAGGAGATAAATATCGAGAATAACTTGATGGTGGCCCAGAGTATCCAGGAGATAATCAACCACGCAAAAATGCTTCAACGTCTTAATATAAAAGGTCTCGAACCAGTAGAGGAATGCTATTGTTTTACAGGTAACCGATCAGTAGTTATCTTGGAAATGTCATATCGTTCTGGTATTTAAAGGAACTTAAATTTGCTTAATGGTACATATCTGAAGACTGTAGGAATAAACAACTACTATGGGAAGAACAATAAAAAAAATTGAAGTTTTAATATTAATTTTGTAACCAGCGTAATAAAAAATGTTGTAAAGTTTAACTTAGTTGCTGTAGATTGTAAAATCATTGTGAACTCTATATTTCGTACAGCGATAGAGAGATTAGGTGCAAGAATGTACACAAATTACAACAATGTATATATAAAATATAAGAACTTAAATTATGTAAATATGTAATTTTTATTCTTTCTTTTTTAGTTTATGTTTAAACTGTCTTCCGTTTCCGACTTGACAGTAACCTAGACGACAGTAAAATGATTGGACTGCACTTTGAATAACATCTTGGTCGATTAAAGCAGCCTCTATAACAATACGACGCCGTAGTCCATCTAAATTTGCAGGTTGTGGCACACAAACTCTATTCTTTAAGTAGCCCCACAAAAAGAAGTCGAGTGGAGACAGATCAGGCGATCGTGCAAGCCATTAAATGGCGCCTCTCCTTCCTATCCATCGTCCATCAAAGACTTGATCTAAGTATGTGCGTACGTTTTGCGCATAATGTGGTGCAGCACCATCTTGCTGAAAATAAATATTACACATATTTTCACCAACATTGCCTGTGTAGCTGGTATTATTTGGTTTCTTAATATTTCTTTATAAATTTCGGCATTCAAATTCCCTTCAATAAAGAAAGGACTGATTAAAGTATTAACAATCATATTTATTATCAATCAGATTTAGGTCGATCTTTAATAGTACCAGTTGTTTCAAAACGTGTTATAGTTTTTCCTACAGTTGCCCTTGAAATACCTGTAACATTAACTTTAAAAGTATTATTGAAAAAAGTTGTTACCTCGTTATGCGATCGATGTCCGTCCCCCCACCTCCTCATCATAAGAATAATAATGGGATCACGTCCAGTTAGACGGTTCATTTTTTACAAGGCAGAAATTTAAAGCCTAAATTCTAATTTTTATGAATAAGTAAAAGAAATTTGAATAGTTTAAATTAAACCAGTGTTTAAAAATTGTGTAAAATAAAAAAAATTTATAGCAGATAAATCAAGAAGTTCATAAGTTTCACCAAAATTACTTTTGGATCAAATAATAATGTACATGTTTAATACAATAAAGTAACATCAAGAACGTACAAAGCTGTTATTATTTAAAATGCTATAATTTGATAACAAATAATAAATACTGAGTATGTGTGTCTGTGTCTGTGTGTCAGTGTGTCTGTGTGTCTGTGTATCTTTGGCTGTGTGTCTGTATCTGTGTGTCTGTGACTGGATTTGTGTCTGTTTGTCTGTGTGGGTGTCTGTGTCTGTGTATTTAATAATGCAATCTCCTCGCAGTTCCGTCTTCGAACTTCAAATGACCTTTATGAGACCCCTAGGGGGTAATTTCGACCCACGGTCAAACACGTATGTGGACGTAAAATTTCCTGATCTCTTTATTTCCGGAGTCAAAATCAGGGATTTTCAATTGAAAAAAAAATAATTTGACCTCGAAATAACCTTGAAAAATAACATCGGGGTCAAAGCCAAGGTCACCTGTCAATTCTTTGAACCATATTGAACCAAACTGTACGACTGCGTTCTGTAATTTATCTTATTACACGATCTGCTCCAATTCTTCCATCTAAACTTCAAATGACCTTTATGTGAACCATAGGGGGTAGTTTTGACTCACGGTCAATTACGTATCTGGACGTAATAATTTCCGGGGTCAAAATTAGAGGTATATAAACGTGTATGTGCATGCGTGCGAATAAACATAAAATATCCCATATACAGTGCGTCCCATAACTATAAAACCACCTAAGATTTGGATGAAACTTTTATCGGAATGTCAAATAGAATTGCGATATCGTTTTAAGAACTATGGAATATTTTTCAAGACTAATTTCAAAAGAGAAAAAATATCATTTAAACTTTTATTTAAAACCTTAAAACTTTCTTTACTGTAACAATTACAGAATCAACATAAATAGCACTTTTTATTTTTTTCTTTAACTATAAAACCAGTTGGAAAATTTTATCATAGAATCAGCGATGCCGATAGTGGTAGCGTCAGAGCGGGAAATTCAAAAATTTCCAAAATAAAAGTATTAAAAAAATACTTTTTATGATTTTATAATTAATGATGAAATCAAAGAAAGAAAGTTATTGCAACAAAATAAATTTATTGCTCTTATTTATAATTTTTTAAATAATTTAAAAATCATGCAATATTTGTAAATTATAAATAAGTGCAATGAATTAATTCTGTTATAGTAACTTTCTTTTTTTGAATTTATTATTAATTATAAAATCATGAAAAGTATTTTTTTAAATTATTTTTATTTTGGAAATTTTTTAATTTCCCGCTCTGACGCTACTACTATCGTCTAGAATGGAGTTTTTGACTGTCACAAAATGTGTTTTAACGGACAACTGTTTAAAATTCAATTTTCATTGTTGGATATTTTTATTATTGCATTTACACATTTTATTATTATATTTAAAAGAAATTTATTATAATGTCTCGAGGTAAATGCTTATCTGAACAAGAAAAAGGAAAAATCTTAGCGTAAGTAATATAAGTATTTGAGAAATTGCTCGAAAACTTAAAAGATCGCACAATGTTGTTTTAAATTTTCTTAAAAATACTGCTTTTTATGGTAAAAATAAAAAAGGGGGGCCAAAGAAAAAGGTAACTGCACGGATTGAGCGACAAATAATAAAAACAGCGAATAACTCTACAAAAAGCTTACGAAAAATTAAACCAGAATTGCAGTTGGAAATTTCACGCAGTAGGATTCATAGAGTAATTAAAAAGCCAGAATATCTCGTTAGACAAAAGTTGAAAAAAAGCTCCAAAGCTATTGCAACGCCATAAAGAGGCTCAGCTTGAATTTGCAAGATTTAACATAAACACTAATCGGAATAAAGTGAATTAGTAAGCATTGTACTAATATCGTAACAATATTCTGAATTATGAATTGAAGTTTAATTTATTTAATTATATTTAAAGGTTATATTTTCAGATAAAAAAAAATTTAATTTAGACGGCACTGATGACAATCACTCTTATTGGAGAGATTTGACGAAGGAACCTCAGTATTTTTCACGCAGAAATTTTGGAGACGAAAGCTCAATGGTTTGGGGAGTTTTTTGTAAAAATGGGCTTCTACATTTAGCTTTTCCATCTTGTAAAATGAATGCAACAGAATACATTGATATACTGCAAAATCGATTACTAACTTATTTAGATCGAAACGAAACAGAAAATTTAATTTTTCAACAAGATAATGCATCAATTCATGCAAGTAAATCTACAAAACAATAGTTTGTTAATAATGACATTTTAGTTTTACTATGGCCAGCTTGCTCTCTAGACTTTAATCCGATGGAAAATTTATTCTTGTACGTATAGTGTATGCTAAAAATAAGCAGTACAATACAATTAATGAATTAAATGAGGCAATTTTCTATTGACAGTATGTGCAATAGAATTTTCCTGGTTATACATAACCGAGGAGGACCAATTGAATATTAACAAAATAAATTTAAATACTAAAATTATTAACAAAAATATTATATCATATCAAGGTATTAATTTTATGTTTAACAAATATAATTGCGCTGTTTTTCCAAATTGGTTTTATAGTTATGAAACGGATAAAAAATGTGATATTGTATTAATTTTGTAATTATAACAAAATAAAAAGTTTTTAGTTTTCTAATGAGCCTTCCCGGTCAAAAAAGGTTAGCTATAAAATATAGCTAAAAAAATAGTTAAATATATAGCTGTATCGAGCTGTTTTTACAGCTAAATCGATGTGTTCTTTTAGCTCTTTTTTATAGTTAAAAATGTACTTAATTTTATAGTTAATAATTACAGCGAAGGTAGGGAAGGACAATATAAATAAACTCGAGTATATCTGAAAGCTACTCTAATAATGTTTAGCTAAAAAAAATTGTTAAAAATATAGCTAAAAAACAGCTAAAAATACAATTGAAATTACAGTTATATTTTCAGTTGTTCTCGGTCAAAAATGTTCATGTTTTTTCAGCTAAATATCTATGAGTAATAAACAAATTATCAATTAAAAATTTAGGTATATTTTTAACTATAAAGGATATCTAAAAAACCATTTATTTTCAGCTATAAAATATAGTTAAATATCTAGCTATTAATATATTGTAATTCAGACGATATTTTTTTTCTTTTAAAAGTGATTTTTTAAAATATTCCATAGTTTTTAAAACGATATCGCAATTCTTTTTGACGTTCCGATAAAAGTTTCATCTAAATCTTAGGTGATTTTATAGTTATGGGACGCACTGTATATAAAAAGCTGCGTGTATGTTTGCGTGTGTGCGTGCGGGTTTACATGAAACGTTCCTTATATCTATGTACTGCATACATGTATCTCTGTATGGGTATTCCTATTATCAAAGAATTCTACCAAATATATGGTTATAGCTCTGGTACAATAGTACAACGTGGACCTCAGAAAAGCACTTCCGGTTTAGCTGAAAACGATGAAAATATTTTATAACGTGATGATTTGAAATTTGAAATTAGTTTTTCTAACGATTGATTTTTTTCAATTAAAGGAAGAGTATATATTTTCATATTATTTAATTGCACATACTTGCAGAAAATGATTTTGAAATTTTCAATGCTGCATTTCAAAGTATAAGAGGAATGCGCTCGACAGGCTTCAAGACCATAACTTGTCGTCGAAGTGCGACCACGTCTTTTAAATATAAATTTTTCGTATTTCAAATCTAACTTGATATCCAACTTTTTGCTCACAAATTTTTCACTCTTTTTATGAGAAATCAGGTGATTTATCACCTGATTTATATTAATAGAGTTCACTAGATATATACACAAGCGACTGCTAGGGGTGAGATTAATGATCTTGTAGTGCCCTTTATGCGCATTGAAACTGGGAGGAATTTCTTTCAAGTTCAAGGTGCGCATTTTTGGAGCTTTCTGCCTGCTGATATTAAACATCTTCCATCAATCAGCAGGTTTAGAGCCGCTTTGAGGAGGTATTTACTCGACCTAGATTAAGGTTGTTCCGGCTAGACAGTCTGTGTCAAAAGTTAGTATTTCCGATGATGGTTTATATTTTTGGGTTGAAAGGGTTTATTCAATTTTTCACATAGTAATTTATTAGATAATATTAAAACAGTCATTTTAACTCGGTCAAAAAAGGTTAGCTGTAAAGTATAGCTAAAAAAATAGTTAAATATATAGCTGTATCGAGCTGTTTTTACAGCTAAACCGATGTGTTCTTTTAGCTCTTTTTTATAGTTAAAAATGTACTTAATTTTATAGTTAATAATTTCGTTATCTACCTGGTCAAAAAAAGGTAGCTATAAATAGTAGCTAAAAAATAGCTAAATATATAGCTGTATCGACCTGTTTTTACAGCTATATCGATGTGTTTTTTAGCTATTTTTTTTAGTTAAACGTTTACCTAAATTTACATTTAATAATTTGATTATGTGAAAAATAACTAAAAAATAGCTAAATATACAGATGTATTCTCAGTATTTTACAGCAGTATTTTCAGCTGTATTTTCGATATTTTACAGTCGTATTTTTAGTTGTATTTTTAGCTGTATTTTACAGCAATATTTTTATAGCAGTATTTTTAGCTGTATTTTCGGAAATTCACATAAAGATTATTTTATAATTTAGTTATTTTCCTGTAAAAGAAAGTTTAAAAAATGAGGTAAACCTCATAATGTTAGCTCTCCGAAAATCGAAGAACTTCTACGATTTAGCACAAAGTATCTTGATCTTATATACCTGGGTCCTCCAAATTTGTCAATGGAATCGTAAAATCTAAAGAAACGCCACCTTGCGACGGTGCACCAACCAATGATTAAAGACAGGTAAATTCATTTTCCCGGCGCTAAGTGGCGTTTCTCTGAAGTTTACGATTCCATCGACAAATTTCGAAGACACGGATATATAAGAGCAAGATACTTCCTGCTGAATCGTAGATGCTCTTCGATCATCGGAGAGCTGACTTTTATGAGGTTTACCTTATTTTTGAAACTTTCTTCTACAGGAAAATAACTAACAAGTTATTATCCTGTGAAATTATAAAATAATCTTTATGTGAATTTCCGAAAATACAGCTAAAAATACTGCTATAAAAATATAGCTGTAAAATACAGCTAAATATACAGCTAAAAATACAACTGTAAAATATCGAAAATACAGCTGAAAATACTGCTATAAAATACTAAGAATAGGGTAAGTGTGGGAGTTAACGTGCCCTATGTTGAAGCATGCGATGTCGATAATCAAAGCACGATAATAAAAGTATGCATTTATATGGTAAGCAGACGACACACGATAAACTGACACATCGCACAAACTTTGTGAATTCAATCAGCGAATTAATAGTTTTTAAATTTTCACTTAAGAAATTGGTTTTATTCGTAGATAATGTGCTTTACTTTAAATAAACACTTTATAAAACTTTTAAAAAATAATAAGATTTGTTTAATTGACGGAAATGTGTCTGCCTTAACCTTAAAGGCACGATAACTCATACACTTACCGTACAGCTGTATATTTAGCTATTTTTTTAGTTATTTTTTATAGCTACCTTTTTCCGACCGGGATCAAATTATTAAATGTAAATTTAGGTAAACGTTTAACTAAAAAAAATAGCTAAAAAACACATCGATATAGCTGTAAAAACAGGTCGATACAGCTATATATTTAGCTATTTTTTTAGCTACTTTTTATAGCTACCTTTTTTTGACCGGGTAGATAACGAAATTATTAACTATAAAATTGAGTACATTTTTAACTATAAAAAAGAGCTAAATAAACACATCGATATAGCTGTAAAAACAGTTCGATACAGCTATATATTTAACTATTTTTTCAGCTATATTTTACAGCTTACCTTTTTTGAGCGGAAAACTTTGTTTCATTTAAATATAACAATTTATTAAAGAGTTATAGCATTTTAAAGTTTATAACTTTTACCGAAATCTAATGTAATCATAAATAAAGGTGCCAAAGTTTCAAAAATTATTTTATTCGACAGCAACAAAGTTAATTTTGTTCAGCTTATAATTTGTAATCAATTGACAAGGATAGAATTTCAATTTTTATTTTTTACTTAAATTCATTGCCGATTTTCTACGACAAAACAGTGAGTACCATCTGAAACATATACATTTTTTCGTAAACAATGAGCAATAAATTTGAATAAAAAATAAAAATCGAAATTCCATCCTTGTCAATAGATTCTAAATTTTAAAATGAACTGAATAAACTTTGTTGCTGTCGAATAAAATCATTTTTGATACTTCGGCACCTTTGTTTATGATTACATTAGAATTTGGTAAAAAATGCTATAACTTTTTAATAAATTGTTATATTTAAATCAAACAAGGTTTAAAATGATTGTTTTAATATTATCTTATATAGTATTATTATTTTTATTATCTCCTAAGACTGTAATATTATACTGTGCAACCCTATTTTTACTTGCAATATTATGTATTTTATGTTATTTTAATTTAATTGCGTATCACATGCTTTTTTTGTACATATATCACAAAATAAAAATATATCTATCTATCTAATTTTCTAACAATTGTGAAATTCACTACTTTTAATATTTAATCGTATGATTTGCTGCTAAACATGATTATAAAAACAAACTTCAAACACTTCCTTTATTTCTTGGAAATTACTTATATGCCCTAGTGGAAATATAAAATGTGCATTACTGTTTGAAATAGTTTAAAATTACTCAAAACTGTTTAAAAATGTTTAGAACTGTTTGAGACATTTAAAACAGTTATAAACAGTTTCAAACATTTTTAAACAGTTTTGAACAATACAGAATAATTTCAAACTTAAGTGAACATTTTCTCGTATATATTATATAAATTTTAATATATATAAGAAAATTTTCACAAACAAAAAATTATGAAACACTGTTCGAAATCATTTCGAACTTTTTAAAAGTGTTCAAAAGTGTTTAAAACTGTTCAAGTTAATGAAAAACTAGCAAAAAATACCTCGCTCCCAACATCGCTCGGTTGAATTTTCGTATATTATATTATTATGTATAAATTAGCCAATTTTAAAATAAAAAAGAATTACCGCAACTTATGAATTTTGATATTGTAGTTTTGCACTAAATTAAATTTTTATATTTTTATAAAAAAGAATAGTTAAAGTTACAATACGCATAAAAATTGTTTAAATACAAATTATATCATGATGAATTAAGAATTTGTTCTACTAAATTGCATTGGAATCAATAAAAAAATATAATGGGAATTCATTCTTTTTAATCACGTGTTTCAGTAACAAACCATGAAATAATCGAAAACAGTATTTGACGTTTACTAGGACTAACAACTGCACGGAGAAAGGAAAGTATTGTTAAAATAGGTTCTAAATCAAGTATATCTAATTTATGTACTAAGGTACTTAAAAAAAGAGTGGCGATATAATTTCAATTAGTACTATAGCTTGAATTTTAGGGACCAATGTTGGTACTATTATATTATGAAGTAAGAGCATAAATTTGCGATGTTTACTGTCTTTTTTTTGGTACTGAGACTGATATTTCACCTACTCGATTCAAGGGCAATATTTCGCAGAAAATGTAATTATTTATCTCTTTTCGGGCGGCTTTTCCTGTTACTAAAATTAAAAATTATTAAATATAGAATTATTTACATAATATATAACACTTCAAAATTACTAATAATTAATATTTTGATTCGTGATATTTAAGGAATGAAACGATACATGTTTATCTTCCATATTCCGTTTTAAAATAGTTACTTTTGAGTTTTAAATTAATTATTAGTAATTTAAAATTGATATATACATTATATGATTTACATTATATTTATCAACTGTTGAAAATTGTTACACAATTTAATGAGTTTTACGTTAATAGGTATTAATTATATTAAAGTTTTTCGCTCCTAACGTCGCTCGGTTGAATTTTCTTTTATTATGTCATTATGTATAAATGACTAATTTTAAGTAAATAAGACTTAATTAATTTAAGTTAATTTTAAGTACTAAATAAAATTGAAAATAATTTGATGAAACATAATATAAAAATATATGTACACATGTGCTTAAAGTAAAAAAGCGTATAATTTATTCCCTCAAGTGACTATTTCTCACTCTACTTCCATTAGAAAAACAAAGATAGTACGATATTTGATATTAATAAACCGAGAACTGGGAACTGAGTAACAACTATAATTTCCAGACCTTGATATATGACCATGAATTTGATTTATGAAATTAATTTTTACGTGAAACATGCTTAAAAAAATGTTGTGTTCATTTCTAATAAAAATATTTTCACAAATGTATTTTTAGGCACGATCGCTATACGGAAGTGCTTTATATTTTCGATATCGCGAAAAATGTCGCCCTTTAAAATATGTTATTTTATGATTAAAAACTTATTTCCATGGCAAAATAAGACTATTACGAGGCTTCCTTAAAATGTATTTATGGATGTATGTGTGTGAGAAATAAAGTTTATAAATTTTCTCGACGAATTTTTATTCGATTTGAATAATTCAAACGGGAAATTATTTTAAATAATAACATAAGTAAACATTCCTATTTTGAAGAAAATCGTGGAAAGCGTTTTTAAATAGACGCCTTTTGAATGGTCAAAAAAAATGGATTTTTGGTGATAACTTGAAAAATACGATTTTTTTAAAAAAGTATATTAGATATAAGTTATAGAATATAAAAAAATAAATGATTTTTATATTATACATTTTTTTCTAAAGTTAAAATTTTTCAAATTGTTTATGAAAAATGTTAAAATTGAAGGCTTTTGAATAATAATTTGATAAATATTATTTAAAAAAATATATATATAATACTCAAAAGATGTATCCTATTTTTTTCTATAAATTTTATTTAATATACTTTTTTTTAAAATTCGTTTTTTTCAAGTTATCACCAAAAAATCATTTTTTCAACCTCTAAAGGGATAACTGTTTTATAACCGCTCTAACGATTTTTTTTTAACAGCCAATATTTATTTGTATTATTGTTTTGAATCATAATCCGTCGGAATGATTCAGATCAAATTAAAACTTTATCCAAAACTTTAGTTTTAAGCTACTGAAATATAAAATAATTTTTTTTACTTGTAACTGTTAATAGATTATCCTATTCAAAACTTTATAAAGTCTTCATAAAAATATGTCTTTTTCACATAACATAAATTTCTTCGAAATCAATCAACTTAATTTACAAAAAGAATTTAAATGATTATAAATTTGTTTTTTTTAATAAATACGATAAATTCAAACCTCCTGTTGAAAGTTGCGGTAAAAAATACAATGAAAAAAGAAATAAGATTAACTTTTAATGCTTTTGCGTTTGTAAATGTTTTGTTTTAATATTCTTTGAATATAAAATAGCGAGTGCGAAGCGCAAGTGTTTTAAGTCGTGCCTTATATGCAAGAAGCGAAGCTTTTTGCATGCCTTGCATCGCTTCGCGATGCAAGGCCCGAGGTCATTTCAGAGCTGAGTGAAGCGAAGCTCTGAAAGGATCATAAAGCGAGCCACAGCGGCCCAAAGGGCCGCTGTGGTGAGCTAGTATATATATGAAATACGAAATTTAAATAAAAAAAACCATAAGATTTAAATACACATTTTTGGTTAATTTTAAATTTAAATATTTCAGAATAATAAAATAACTATTTGCAATTACTTAACATTCCTTTTGACATCTAATATAAAATATTAATGAGATACAAATATTGAAAAGTGTATGAATCACAAGTAAGATTTGAATATCATAAATATTATAATTTTTTGAAAATTCTTGATATTAATAGATTATTAATTTAAAAAATTAAATATTTTTTCATTGATGACAAGTAACTTTTCAAATATAGTTAAAATAATACTGTAAATGTCAACCAAATAACATTTTCATCAAAATAAATTTCAATGCTATAATTATTAGAATAAACATTTTTATTTAACTACAATCTATTGTAATAATTATTTTTTTAATATATATATATTGTAACGGTTATTTTGCCCGTTACAAAAAAAAGAATTAGCTTCTAATTAATATGAATTTTAGCTAGGTCTCTAAATTTAATTTTATGCAGAGTTGCTGGAAATTGTAAGGAATTTACTAAATATTATACAGCAAACTCCGGTAGTGCTAGCTAGTAAAGCTATTGATGAGCGACAAAGTCTTATGTGATATACTTATCGCTTGCTGCGCTCACTGCGTCTCTCTTTCTCTCTTACCTGATCGAAAGACGCGTGGCCGGTAACGCAGTTTTCCTTCGTGAGGCAGGTTCCAAAATACGTTATATTAAATTATATAATATTACGTTACTAATTAATTTACAACTGCTCACAAGGACCGCGGAGGCGTCGGAGTAAGCAACGGGAATTATACATTTTATGTTACATATAGTCAGGCAATATAAATTAATATGAAGCACGATTTAATAGAAAACAAGTTTAATTTATTATAAGAAAAATATAAATACAAAGATAAAATATGAATTAAACAAAAATGAAATAATATAATATGTGAAATTAATTTACGCGTCTAATGAGAGAGCAAGCAAAGGGAGGGCGCTTCGCGAACTAAATAGTACTCGCTTATGACGCTGATCGGTTATATAACCGATGATACCAATATACCTGAACAAGTATCTCTTGAGGAAGAGACACTTGGATATCGCACAGTATATTTATACTTACAGTAACGCGCTGGCCAGCTTACACTAATTACCTACGTGCACGTAGACGCCGCTCGCTCGTTACCGTAGCTTCCCTCTGTACGTAACCAATACGTAGCTGCTCTGTAGTAGGTCGGTGGAAGACGTCTCTTCCCGATCCTTGAATTTCGCTGAGCTCTGCCAACGTGGTTGCCTGGACGTAGATCGGTGGAATCCTATACACGCCGATCAACGTATTTGCTGGCACTTAATGGCTGACCACTAAGACGCGAAAAGCGGTCGAGCAAAACTCTATAGAAAGAATTTCTGAGAGCTACAACCAGCCAATAGAATACGCTAGTCGATATGAATAAACGACTTTTATTTAAGACAACGTTTTGCCCTATCAATTGCGAACTTAGTCTAACGTATTATAAGACCATGTGGCGAAATATTTTAACAAGCACAGCGCGGCTTAGGTTCCGTGTTAATGCAACGGTAGCCGGAAACTCTCTGAAGCGCCTCGCGGCCGGCAAGCTTCTCTCTCGCGTGCTGGTCGTCAAGATACGCACTTCTTTACTCGTCTTAGACAAGATATATGACCGAGCGTTCATCATATTTTAATACCTAAGCGCACAAGATTCAAACACGGTAGAATACCGTTACACCTCTCCGCCAGACGCAGCATAACCGGGTTCTGCTGCTCTGCCTATCGCGCGGTAGGTATGCAATCATCGTCTTAAGCAATGTTAATATTTACGATTTTCTACCACAAAATAATTTTCGCTGAACACGCGTTTTTTCCGGTGAACAAACTACTATGCTTTCAATACGCCTTGCATTGGTAGAACCTTTAGGCCTACTTCGCTTACGCCTGATCGGTTCGAACTCAGCTTGACGCATATGCTCTACAGTTCGCGTTACGACGACTACTGTTTTACGCAGACGACCTCGCTTCCTATTCGGTTTCTCGATATGGGGAAAATCACCGCTCGCAGGCGGTCGCACGCAATCTGAGCCCAATCCTCCGTCGGCACACGGAGTTGTGTCGCTTGCAAGAGACGGGTCGCTCGTCGTCTCATTCACACACATTGATTCCAACGGTGATTGAGGTTGCAGATCATCTTCTTGCCTAGCGACATATGCTTTTAGCTGCTCTCCATGAATCGGACTATACGGATTACCATCCTTGTCTAACAACCTATGTATATTTAATCCAGATTTAGCTGTAACGAGATATGTACCAACCAATTTTGGTGCAAGCTTACTTGCTATATCTTGAGCAGCTGGAGAGAGTATTTTATTTCTTTTGAATACTAAATTATGAGTTGCTATTTCTCTACCTGCAACCAAGCTTTTTGCACAAGCCTGATCAGCTGCTGAAACATCAGCTAAACCAACTGTTTCTAATTTTCCAATGTACAGTTGTTTAAGAGCAGCAACTTCTAAATTTACCTTCACATTAGTACCTTTGAAAGAAAGCTTATTTTCACAAGGATCGAAAATAGCTCTAAATGCTCGTACAAAGTTGCCTCCTAGATAGCATTCTTCATTTAAGCTAGGCATGATCGCACAGCGAATCCTTTTGGTAATTCCGCCTACAGTGAAAGGAAGGTCAACATAACCTACTAGTGAGCATGATCTACCATCTGCTACTTTAACCAATCTACCTGTAGCTGGTATTAAAGGTACATTGCAAGCAACTGCTAGTCGTAAACCTGTTGAGTTCATAACCGTGCGGGACGCACCCGGGTCATACAGAGCCCTTATTCGGTAATCTTCGATCACTACCGGGAGCCACCATCGAGCTTCATCGTCGATTTCTGGCTGATTCAGCTCTACCTGTTCGCTTGTCTCAACTTGACAAGTTTGAGACTCAACCTGTGTTTCTACTGTATTCAGGTAGATTTTTATCTAACACCTTTCTAGTAGAAGGTTCTGAGTTCTCATAAGCCTCACTGGGAACCGTAGGTACCTCATCTACTCGTTCCCAGGTCCTTTTCCCGCACACAGGGCAGGACCAGATAGTGTATCCAGGTAATCCACATCGATAACATTCACGATTACGTTTTGGATTTTTAGAACCTTTCTGGTTTTCTTGACCTGAAGAACTATCCTTTTGCTGTTGGCTCTGTTGTTCCGAATTACTGTCATCTTGAGCAGATTTTCGAGATTGCTTCTTCAAATTCCGATGACGCTTAGCAGACTTTCTTCGAGGCAATTTAAGCGCTGCAGGTCCTTGTACGTTATTCTCGCTAAACCTCTGCTGCTTTTCGAACGCCTCAGTAAGTTTAGTCAATTTAGTCGTTATTGCAATCATCATTTCAACTATGTTAGCCTGATCATCAGCAACTTGTTCCTCCTACATTGCTGCTATTTGTACTTCATTATCTTTGACCTCATTCGTTGGCCTATAGGCTACGTTAGGTGACAACCACTGTTCGGGCGGAGGAGCTGGTCTATAGACTCTCTCCGCCTCGAGTATCAATTCAGCTTCTACAGCTTTTTCCAATAAAGATTCAATGTCCGTGACTTTGTCTCTTCTGACCATACGTTGAATTTCTGGTAAGAGATTACGGTGCAATAAATCAAGCTGCTGGTTAATATCACGTAACGGAACTTGTTTTAAAATTATAGATTGTAAGCATATAATATAATCTCGTACAGGCTTATCTTGGCCTTGTGTACGTGCATTAGCTTTCGCTAACAATCTCTGTTGGAAACGTTTGCTATATCCATACCATCGCAATGCAGCTTTTTTAAATTGAGCCCACGTGTTCCATGAATGTCTATTATTTTTACACCAGGTCGCAGCAACCTCTGTGAGCAGTTCAGAGAGAGAGGATAGCAGATCATTCTCGCTCATTTTAGCCAGTTTTCGACACTCTTCAACTCTAGTTAGAAAGAGGTCTATACTTTGGCCTCGCTCGCCAGAAAATGTAAGATTTCAGCGGCGAACTATATGACCAACATCCACTGTTTTATTTGAACTTATCGTACAATCGGTGTGCTTGATAGAATCTATACTATCCATCGCGCTGTTTCCAGTGCGAGGGGTCCCCCTCCCCCTGACTGTACTTACTCCTGGAAGTTCACTTGGAGGTGAATCCGATTGTACGTCTGCCATTGTACCATCATCGTTATTGGTATATATCCTGAACGTATCCTGGAAGTTTACTCTTGGGCTTCCTGGTGGTCTCTGGCCAATATTCATTTCTTGTGGTGTTTCCTCTATTCTTTGTGCTAAAGCTGCTATTGATTTTGCCAGTGCTTTTATTTGCGTTTGCATACCATAAAGGTAATTCATAATTTCTGTTGGCATCAGAAATGGTGTCCTATCTATTGTTTGCACAGCTGTTGTTACCTGATCGGTGACTTGTATTGCCATCTCGTAGAAATATTTCTGTCTTCTTTCTTGAGATATTTTCTATTTTCTATTAATCGCACGCAGTTTCACTAACGCGTGTGTGTGTGTGTTCGCACGTTTATTTTATAAAGAACATTATATTACTGATCGTTTGTATATGGTTATACTAAAACCATAAACATACGTAACAGTCCAAAATTTATAAAATATGTATATATATTAAAATTTAATTGTTTTGATTTTTGAATTTATACTAGAATTTCCAGTAATTATAATTAATTTATCAAATTGAAAATGCAATATACTAATAAACAAAATTTTGTAGTATTAGTCAATTTACAACACAAAGTATTAATATATATGACTAAATCCAAAAATCTGTGCGTTCTTAAACTTTTGTTAAAAATGCACACCTAACTGTGTAGGGACAATTTATTTATTATACATGTGTATATCTAACGTGTAGTGTAGAAATAAATTTTAATTCAGTCTTCGAGAAAATTCTAAATTTTCTCCACAACACACACAGCGCCAGTCGATTGCCGCGCTACGAGTTGGCAGTCGTTGATGAGAGAAAAAGAAGAAAATAAAAATTTCCACTATGCGTAAAAATAAAAATTGTAATTTTACTTATTATACAAGAAAAAAGAATTTCTCTCCCTTTAATATGAATAAAAAAATTTTAATTTTTATTCAATTAAATATTATATCTAAATACAAAAAAAATTTTAATGTTAATGATAATAAATTTTCTATATTAAAGGGTTATTTTTCAACTACTTTAATTTCAACTTCCTCGTTAGCTGAAATCAATGTTTCTCTCTCACCATAAAAATTTTAAATATACTATTAACGACCTGATCGGTAAGAGGGTTACACACAACGACGCACTAATCTAATTCTTAGAAAATCTCGACTGCCTGTTCGCTTTTTCACATAAAGCGAACTATAAGGCATACAGAGCTATATCTTTTATCTCTGTCACTATGTTACTAAAGCGCGAGAATGTCTGCGCGTTAAGCAAAGAAATAGAATTTGTCGCTGGAACACGTGGGGACACAAATTTGTAACAGCTACACGACAAAAAAAAATTCTAATAGATAAATAGCAATTTTCCGAGAAATGTCCACTATTTTATTTTTCAGAAAAAAAGGCAATTAAATATTAATTTTATTTTTCCAAACGGAAAAAAAATTAACGTCAATTCTAAATTTATTTGTCTTTGAGTAAGAATAATTTTGCTTTTCAAAAAAAATTTCTTGAAACGTGCCATTTTAAATATCAAACTTTAACTATAGCTAAACGCTATCTTTAATATAAAGTCTTTTATGAACAACGCGAAGTCTGTTTGCGTCGACGCCAGCTACACGCTCGACGCCATTTGCAAATTTCGATATATTAGACGACGCGTACAAGCCTGATCCCATTGACGCATCTATTCGTTGGGCGCCATTTTGTAACGGTTATTTTACCCGTTACAAAAAAGAACTATTATTATATTAGCTTATATTAGCTTCTAATTAATATGAATTTTAGCTAAGTCCCTAAATTTAATTTTATGCAGAGTTGCTGGAAATTGTAAGAAATTTACTAAATATTGTACATCAAACTCCGGTAGTGCTAGCTAGTAAGGCTATTGATGAGCGACAAATTCTTATGTGATATACTTATCGCTTGCTGCACTCACTACGTCTCTCTTTCTCTCTTACCTGTTCGAGAGACGCGTGGCCGGTAGCACAGTTTTCCTTCGTGAGACAGGTTCCAAAATACGTTATATTAAATTATATAATATTACGTTACTAATTAATTTACACCTGCTCACAAGGACCGCGGAGGCGTCGGAGTAAGCAACGGGAAATATATATTTTATGTTATATATAGTCAGGAAATATAAATTAATATGAAGCACGATTTAATAGAAAACAAGTTTAATTTATTATAAGAAAAATATAAATACAAAGATGAAATATGAATTAAACGAAAATGAAATAATATAATATGTGAAATTAATTTACGCGTCTAATGAGAGAGCGAGCAAAGGGAGGGCGCTCCGCGAACTAAATAGTACTCGCTTATGACACTGATTGGTTATATAACCGATGATACCAATATACCTGAACAAGTATCTCTCGAGGAAGAGACACTTGGATATCGCACAGTATATTTATACTTACAGTAACGCGCTGGCCAGCTTACACTAATTACTTACGTGCACGTAGACGCCGCTCGCTCGTTACCGTAGCTTCCCCCCTGTACGTAACCAATACGTAGATGCTCTATGGTAGGTCGGTGGAAGACGTCTCTTCCCGATCCTGAATTTCGCTGAGCTCTGCCAACGTGGTTGCCTGGACGTAGATTGGTGGAATCCTATACACGCCAATCAACGTATTTACTGGCACTTAATGGCTGACCGCTAAGACACGCGAAAAGCGGTCGAGCAAAACTCTATAGAAAGAATTTCTGAGAGTTACAACCAGCCAATAGAATATAATACGCTAGTCGATATGAATTCACGACTTTTATTTAAGACAACGTTTCGCCCTATCAATTGCGAACTTAGTCTAACGTATTATAAGACCACGTGGCGAAATATTTTAACATGCACAGCACGGCTCAGGTTCCGTGTTAACGCAACGGTAGCCGAAAACTCTCTAAAGCGCCTCGCGGCCGGCGAGCTTCTCTCTGGTCGTCAAGATACGCACTTCTTTACTCGTCTTGGACGAGATATATGACCGAGCGTTCATCCTATTTTAATACCTAAGCGCGTAAGATTCAAACACGGTAGAATACCGTTACAATATTAAAAAAATAATAATTTCATTTGATGAACAGTTATATAAATATTATATATTTATAATTGTATAACTAAATTTATTAAATAATAATTTTATTTAGTTATCATTCAGAGAGTAAAGTCTTTAAATTAGTTTTTATGAAAATATATTATTTAAAAAGTTACCTGTTAACAATTTTTTATAAATAACATACATTTAACCTTAATTATATTTTCATTTGTATACGTGTTAGTATTTGAATGAATTGTAATTTATACAAAAATTGTTAACAATTAAATATATTAAAATTACATTTTAATATATTAAAATTATATTTACCTTTATGACATTTTCATTTGTACTCGTATTGTATTTAAATGAATTGTCTTTTATATAAAAATTGTTAACAATTAAATATATTAAAATTTATTGCATTAAAGCAATAATATTTTTAATAAGAGAAACATATAAATTTTTAAAAACATCAAATTACCTCATTTGAAAAATTATCATTACATGATATAAAATATTTTTTCAATATCGTTCAAACATAAATTTTATGAAATACCATTTAAAAAAATTATTTATTTGATATTAAATTTTTTTTAATATTCAATTATAAAGATAGGAAAATATATGAAATACTAATAAATTTTTCTGATTATGTCTATAATTATGAATTTATATTTATGAACTGTCTAGATAGAGGGAAAATTTTCCCTAAAAAAGTCAACATTTCAAAAAAAATTTACTTATTATTTGCGAAACACTTATTATAAATGCGGAAAAAAATAATATTTTGTAATATCACTCGAAAATTTATATTAAATATGATCATTAAAAGTACAATTATTTCATTATGTCGAATTTGTTGTCAAAGTTTGATTATATTTTACTATAAGAAGATATAAAAATTAACTGTCATATTTAACTGTATTTCCATTCTATTGTTGAATTTCCATAAAAGGAATGTATTAACTTGTAGTATGTACCATGATGATTATTCATTTAAATTTTCAAATTTTTCTAATCATTAGTTTTCAAGATATTTAGATTTCTGATTCAAAATAGAAAAATATTAGTAAATAATATTGGAACCCAAACTCCTCAATAACTAATGAATAGATTTATTTAAAAATTTAACTAAACTATCTTCGTGATACATCCTATATGTTAATGCATCTCTTTATTTAAAATATTGAAATACAATGGAAATATAGTCAATATTTATGGGCGCAAGTGTACTGTCCATTAGACATCTCCTTAAATAATTTATACTTATAAAATTTACATAATATTTTATAAAAACTATTAAAATGATAATCATATATTTAATATTATTTCTAACTATGAATAAAAAGTTTAAAAAATTATCATTAAGTGATAACTTATAAATAATTATATTATTTTATTAAATACATTTCCAACTCGAATAATTATCTTCATGTGAAAACTAAATTTAATAAGCATTCAATTCCACAAGTTATTTAAAAAATTTACCAATATTCAAAGTTATTAAAAAGTTAATTATAAAAGGTATTCCCATATCAAAATTTCAAAATTCCATTAATTTAATTTTTTATTCTTCACATTAGAAAATTAGTTTTGATGTTGAAATTTTTTTGTGATATGCAACATGTATATATATTATCTTATAGTAAAATATTTTATCACCTTGTATAAAAATTATTTTTTAAAAGTAGAATATTACTGTGAATAAACAAATGATTATAAGAAAATATTGAAAACTATAAATAACAATAAAAAAGCGTTAGGCTGGAGATAAATAATGATTGTTTATTATCATTTATACATTTTTTAAATGTAGATACTGCAAGTATCCGTAAATAACTGTAAATCAATTAAAGAATACAATTATTAGAAATAACTCTAAATAATTTTCATTTTAGTTCTTTTTACAACAAACTTTTTTTAATGATTTATTATATATATATGCGACATTTCACACCAACTGGAAGAGCAGAAAAATAAAAATCCCTGAAACTCTAAGAATATATTCTTTTTGTTACCCAAACTATGTAAAAAAATTTTCAAGGATTTAGATTTAAAGGATCAAGAGCTATAGCTCCTTAAAATTTGGAAAATTATCAAAATTTTTGGAAAAGTCCCAACTTAATCATTTTTTTCCTGAAAATCCTGATGTTTTAGAGAGAAATTCATAAGAATACTTCTTGTTGTAAATGAAGAGGAGAGTTTGCATGATTCTTTACAGCCCTGAATTTTGAAGTTTTCTATTGGTTCTTATATGTATTACATGGTAATTGAAATTACTCATTGTTCGCTACTTCAGACATTTCTTTTCGCGGGCTTATATTTTTCTATTTCACATGAACTTTAAAATGAATTTTTGATCATGTAGGTCAGAGCCATCAATAAGAAGTTAAGACAGTTCAAAATATATATTTTCATGTATCATTTATTTTCAATATAAAAATTAATCATACATCAAAATATACATTTATATTTAATATCATACATGAACATATATATTTCAAATTGTCATAACTCCTTATTAGTGGCTATTTCTTAAATAATCAAAAATTTATTTTGAAGTTAATAAAAATAGAAGAAAATAAGCCCTCAAAAAGCAATTTCTGAAGTGGCAAACAATGAGTAATTTCAATTACCATGTAATACATGTAAGAACCAATAGAAAACTTAAAAATTTAGGTCTGTAAAATTTTATGCTAACTCTCCTTTTCATTTGCAACAAGAAGTATTCTTATGAATTTCTCTTTAGAACATTAGGATTTTTAGAAAAAAACCATAAAGTTGGTACTTTTCCAAAAATTTTAAAAAATTTCCAAATTTCAAGGATCTATGGCTCTTGATCCTTCCAATCTAAATTCTTGAAAATTTTTTTACACATTTTGGGCAACCAACAGAATATATTTTCAGAGTTTCAGCGATTTTTATTTTTTTGCTCTTCCAGTTGGTGTGAAATGTCTCATATATAGATAAATGTATGATTGCCGAAAATAACCATTTTTTATCGTTATATTATTTTTACAAATTTTATTATTATTTATTTATCATATAACAATTAATTCATAGCATTTTTCATAATTTCTTTTATTTCTCAGCTTTTAAAGTAAAAAGGCAGTAAATTAAATTAGTTAATATAAAAGCAATTCTTTTGTGAATATCTTTGAAAAAAGTTCATAAAAAATGAATTGAAATTCTGGAAAGAATTTAAATTTTTAATTATGGTTTTGACTAAGAAAGACAAATTGATTGTTAAGAGACAGGGATTGCATAGTTGAATTGCTTTTATGTTAACTGATATTCATGTATTAGAATTTAATAATATTTCAAAATGGTGCACCTCATTCAACATGCAATTAACTTCACTAATTCAAAGACCATAATATATTAATTCAGTACCGATTGATAGGGAATTAATACAGTAATTATTTTTCGGAAATTTAGAAAAGGGTCACCGGATTTGTGTGTATTCTAATGATAAGGTGATTCATATATATGACAGTTTAAATCTTAAATATCTACAAGATGAGCATAAGACTTATATAAACAGATTATTTTCAAACAAATCAGAATTAAGCATAGTATTCGAAACAGTACAATCACAAACAAATAATTATAATTGTGACATTTTTGCAATTGTTTTTGCTGTTGCAATACTTTATAATTTAAGTCCATGTTGTTTAAGATATGATGTTTCTCAAATGCGATTACGTTTATCAAGAAATTTTAAAATGCAACAAATAAGAATGTTTCCAGTTTTACAAAATTATAATAATGCAAATATTAATTACGATAATCCACCGGACATGATAAGGAGGAGTTTTTTATATGAGCAACGTCTAAATCAAATACCATTAAATTTAGATTTCGCCGAGCTTGAACTATTAGAAAAAAAAACTTACAAACGCATTTATCAGCAGAACAAAAAAAGATCATGGAAATGTATCGTAAACAAAAGAATTCAAATCATGAAACAATTTTGATGAAAATTGACAATGACATTTCAGATACAAATTTTTCAAAACCAGATAATGATATAATGGGAATCAATGATATCCACTTAAATTATAACGATAGTAAAATTAGGACAGTTGAGATTAAATTAAATGAAGAAAAAAAAGAATCAGAAGAAATAGATGAAAAAGAAGCTTTATTTGTAACAGGACTTAAGAGCATGACAAAGCTGCCCGCCTTCTAATAATATTTCCAATCTTGACTTATGAATAAACGATGCGTTTAATCGAGTTTTTTTACTACGAAGTAAAAATTTGTAAGATTAAACTCTAGTGAGGACAACTAAAGAAATTCACCAAAATATTATACATATAAAATTATAATAAAAACTTTCAATGTATCGTATTTCATGGTTAGGTTTATCGAGTTGGATATCTAATTTCCAATCCAAGCTCATAAAAAAATAGCAAGTCTAAATGATTTTTTATTCTAACAAAAATTATTGTATAAATATAGCTTTAGTGCGGACAAGTCATTATATTTGTTTAATTTATAAATTTAAAAAGATATTGATGAAATAAAAAAAGCAAAACTCAATTGCTGCAGCTCCGACATCCCGTTAATAGGAAAATGGTAATAGAACAATGATATAAATATAAAAAAATTTCAGAAAAAGACATTATTATGGAAATGCAAGAAAAAAAAAGTGATGATAAATTAGAACTAAGACGAGTTCAAAAAACTTTACGTAATAAAAAAGCTTATGGCTGATTCCATTCAGATTCATGCAGGCCGTCACTGATCGAATTGTTTTTTTTCTTCTAAGTAATAAAAATACCTTCTATTATGCATATAAAGATAAAATTTACCTCGTAGAACGCTCAAAAAAATTTTTTTTTTACTACAGCAATTCTAGTGTTGGATGTAAAAACGAAAATTCAAAAATTGAAAATGAACCTCTACTTTTAAATGACTGTAGCTCCGTGAATTTTCAACCTTTTCGAGCGTTCTTTGAACGAAAGTGTGCGGAATTTTGTCTTGTTTAAAATGCAATCTCGATTTTTGTAATACAATTTCATCTCGCTGAATTATTTACGAAAAACCGAAAAAAGCGATTTTTTTCAAACACGATTTTCTCAAAAACTATATTTTTTTTTTTTGAAATTTTTATATGATTTAAAACATAAAAAATACTAACTTTTAGGGTAGGTGAGAATATGCGATTTTGCCTTATTTTTTTTTAACAGATTATTAAACGTTTTTTTTATATTTTCGATTTTAAAACATTGATACCATAGCGCATTGTACTATTTTTCCAACTTTACGTGTTCTTACAACTATTATCATGCTTTTATTTATTAATATATCAAAAATATCAACAATAATCTTTAAAATAAACCCTGGATCGAATATTCTGATCAATTAGAACCAAAGTTATGACGATTTAAAGTTTAAAAAAAAATGCTGAAACTTTAAATAAATATATTTACTTTGAATTTTGAATTTTGCATTTTGAATTTGAATTTTGAATTTTGAATTTGAATTTTGAAAAGGTGAGTTTTTTAAATACTAAAATATATTATTTGGTCATTTTCAATGAACAAATAATATGCGATACAATTGAGAAAGAACACTAATGAAGTGAGAACTAATGTGAATAAAAAAATCCAAATTTGAATAAAACCTTTCAATTTACTTCTTGCCACTCATGTCTCGAAGTTTTAGCAGTGTAGATTTGGTTTCGTTCACTTTTCCAACAGTGAATCTTTTGAATACCTTTAATTTTTTTTGCATTTCCTAACCATTCCATTTTTTTTGTCAGTCGAAAAACTTCTAACTCATCCTTGCGGATAACAAGAATGTTAATCGACGGAGTATATTTTGATACGTGAGTGGCGAAATTTTCAGCGTTTCTAATAAAATCTACACTCTTCTTGGACAGATTATGCGTGGTAGCATAATGTTTAACTAAACCACCAATACCGTCACAAGCGCCTTTACCATGACCTGTTGCAGAAAAAAGCCATTTTCTGTTTACTTTTGAGTTTTGAAGCTCATAGAATTGATATCTTTTTTTAAAATGACTGGCAGCTCCATCGGAAATGGTTATGATTTCATCAAGATCTTACGCAATATGTTTTTTTTTTAAGTTATCGATAATTAAATTCATAGCCATTAGGGCATGAGACGAATCATGTTTAATATCGTCAGAAACGGTGACATAACTGACTGTTTCATCATTTCCAAAATAGCATACCGACGTCAATATTGATATTTGGTTTTTACTCCAATGATAGCTTTGAATTTCATTTTGAAGCAAAACTGTCCAATTTTCTGCAAAATCGACATGAATAACTAATTGGAAGTCATTATTTTTCGCTATAAGTTTAACCTCTTTAATTGCTATACATTGAATTTCTTTGACCAATTCATGAGCTCTTACAGTGAGAACGCGCTCTCTTAACTCTATTAAGAAATTTTCAATTGTGCTAGTTTTATTCAGTAAATTTGATTTTTCCCAAACACCATAAATTATTTCTTCATATAAATCTTCTTCTGTCAAAGAAATTACTTGTAAATCAATAGAATCTCCAATGAGACATTCTTTACATTCTCTTAGTACACATTTCATATCATATTTTGAACAAAAAAGTGAAGAACATATTTTTAATTCCAAATCTGCAATGTCTTGTTTATCCTCTTTTTTATAACTATTCAAAGCATCTAACATAAGTTTAAGATTCTCGCAGTAAACGCAAAGACACGAATCGGTGGGTGGATGTGGTATAGCCCACTTCGGTCTTAAAGCGTAGAATGTTGATTTACCAATTTTTGTTTTCATTTCAGGATTTTCGTCTTTAAATAATTGATATATTTCTTTTATACTTCGCGTAAGAAAGCGTTTGACTTTTTTAGTTTTTATACTATTTTCTTTGATAGATACTGTGTCGCTTTTATTCGCACTTTGACGAGAACAATTAAAATCATCGTTCAGATAATAATCCTTTACTTTCATTACAATTTCACTATCCAAAGAATGGCCACAATGGCTCTCAGACTGCTTGTAAATTTTTTTATTATTTACCAATGATCGTGCTTGATCAATCATATAAATAGTTACATTTGGTAAAACTGATAATAAATAATCTTTGGAAATATCACTTGGTATAATACTCAACAATCGCACTTTCTCAAGAAAATTTGAACAATTATCTAATGCAATTTTAATATTCTCAAGACATTTATCATTTGTTTTACATTCATTATTTTCATTCAATGCGGGCAAATCCGTTATATCGTAGACTTTCATCATTTTACTTGCTATTTGTGAATCAAATGCATCGTTTATTTGTTTTCTTTTTTAGAGAGCATAAGATTCACGCATCTTGATATTGATACTTTGAGGCATTTTAATTCGTGAAATGTTTAATTTCAAATTACTTGAAGTCTCGTTGAACTGTTCTACCACAGCCTCACTATGAATAAAATCTTCCGAAGATTGTTGACTGCTTGAAGTCGATGAAATAGGCGCATTTTTCAGTTCATCTAATAATATTTTGTAACACGAAGGGCATACTTTATCTTCTTTAGAGAAAGAAGTATTTGGATACAAGCGCTTCAAAGACTCCGTTAGATCACCTAATTCTCTAATCGGACTTTTGGAGCAATCATAAACAACTTTTTTGTGCCTTTCTTTTAAATCCTTGCACTTCATTTTAACAATCAGTGATGCCATTATTGGTATTCTGTTCAATGACAGATCGAAAAAAATAATTTTTCTTAAACAACTCTATTTTTTATCTTCCTTTTCTTATATTTTTAAACGTGTCAAGTCGTTGATGAGAATGCAAAGAACGAATTATCGCCACCTAGTAGTGACATGCGTTAACTCCCTACAAAATAAATTCAAATTCTAGGCGCGTAATTCAAACTGATAAAAAAATTATATTCTTCAACAAAAAAAATTTTTATTATAATAATGTACCATAAAAAGAGGATAAATGGTTATATATTCTTTCATCAAAATAACTTTTTTTTAAATTAAAAAATTTATATCTTCAGATTTTAATCTTTAACAAAAATTGCGTTTCCTCAATGTAAATATCATATTTATTTAAAGTTTCAGCATTTTTTTTTAAACTTTAAATCGTCATAACTTTGGTTCTAATTGATCAAAATATTCGATCTGGGGTTTATTCAAAAGATTATTGTTGATATTTTTGATATATTAATAAATAAAAGCATAAAAATAGTTGTAAGAACACGTAAAGATGGAAAAATAGTACAATGCGCCATGGTATCAATTTTTTAAAATCGAAAATATAAAAAAAACGTTTAAAAATCTGTTAAAAAAAAATAAGGCAAAATCGCATATTCTCACCTACCCTAAAAGTTAGTATTTTATATGTTTAAAATCATATAAAAATTTCAAAAAAAAAAATATAGTTTTTGAGAAAATCGTGTTTGAAAAAAATCGCTTTTTTTCGGTTTTTCGTAAATAATTCAGCGAGATGAAATTGTATTACAAAAATCGAGATTGCATTTTAAACAAGACAAAATTCCGCACACTTTCGTTAAAAGAACGCCCAAAAAGGTTGAAAATTGACGGAGCTATAGTCATTTAAAAGTAGAGGTTTATTTTCAATTTTTGAATTTTCGTTTTTACATCCAACACTAGAATTGCTGTAGTAAAAAAAAAATATTTTTTGAGCGTTCTACGAGGTAAATTTTATCTTTATTTACATAATAGAAAGTATTTTTATTACTGGGAAGAAAAAAAAAATTCGATCAGTGACGGCCTGCATGAATCTGAATGGAATCAGCCTTATATGAAAATGAAAAAAGGACAACCAAATAAATATAAACAGAAATTAGATAATACTAAGATAACAAAATGGCAATTCAAGGAAACAATGAGTACTAATAAATTTGAACAAATACGTGCGAATGAGACTTTACGCAAGAAAGAATCTTATATAAAAATTAAAGAAAAACAACCGAAAAAATATGAAGAAAAATTAGAAAATACTAAGATAACAAAATTGAAATTCAAGGAAACATTGAGTACTGATAAATTGGAACAAATACGTGCGAATAAGGCTTTACGTAAGAAAGAAGCTCATATGAAAATCAAAGAAAAAATTCTAAATAAATATAAAGAGAAATAAGAAAATACTAAGATAAAAAAATTGAAATTCAATGAAGAAATGAGTATTGATTAATTGGTACAAATACGTGTGAATGAAGCTTCACGTAAAAAAGAAGTTTATATAAAAATAAAAAAAAAAACAACCCAATAAATATAAAGAAAAATTAAAAAATACTAAAGTAACAAAAATGAGCTCAAAGATAAAAAAGGGTACTGATAAAATGGAACAAATACGTACAAATGAAGCTACACGTAAGAAAAGAGCTTACATAAAAATGGAAGAAAAACAACCAAATAAATATAAAAAAAATTGAAAATATTAAGATATAAAAAATAAAATCATTTGAAAATAGAGATACTAATAAATTGAGAAATTGCATGAAAAAGAAAAATTACGCAAAAAAGAGACTTATTGAAGAGTTATTAGTGAACAATATAATGAATATGAGAGAATGGTACAAATTAAAAATCAAAAATTGGAAAATCCCGATATTATTAAGAGAATACAAGTAGAAAATGATTGTTACTAATCAAAATAATCACGCACAAGGTGTAAACAAATAGAAATTGATAACAATAAACATGTTAATAATGATACTTTAATAAATAAACCAATAGATTAAAAAAAGCGAAAATATAAATATGATTCTTATCAATTAAAGATATTATTTATTGAGTGTAAACAATTAAAAATTAAAGACAACAATTATAATGAAAATTACAATAATAATAATTATAATAACAATCATAATATTGTATTGATCAAAGTTACAGATAAAACAATAAAGGGCAAAGTAGAAAAAAAATTGAAGAAATTAAATAAAAAAATATTAACTGAAAAAATTAATTTGAAACTGATTGGTTGCATAGCAAATATATATTTCGATGAAAATCTCATATCTGAAAATTACATTGGTTCCATGACAAATACGTGTTTATCGTGATGCGGAAGATTCTGCTTTCGAATATACTAAAAGTAATGATTTCCCCAATTGTTGTCATAAACACGGAAAAAAGTTTTCACCGGTAAAACTAATGCTAAATTCGATTAGATGTTTAAATTCCAATGCTAGTGTGTTCTAAAGTAATGAATGGCATTAATTATTTTCGCTCTATTGACAGCACAAATAAAATTCATACCAGTGTCGTATTTTTTAGTGCTATAAATATTTATTTTCGATAACTGACGCGTGAATTTACAGTGCCACCTTTGGCACGGTTTTTTCGGGTGCCAAGCACGTTAAATAACGGCGCTGGTGTATGTTTGTGTATACGAATTTTCGATTGTAGCAGTGTGCACGATTGTGAAGTTTTACACAAAAGTTTTTCTATTTATTGCATAGGAAATAAGTGCCAAATGGATAATTTTATACAAAAAATATTAAATGTTAAATATTAAATATTCTATGTTACTTTTATGAGAAGTTACATAAAAAAAATGAGAAAAAATTGCAAGTTTGTTTCGACCAGTTTTCACGTATAATTTCGTACTAAAATAACTAAATAACTTTTCTTGAAAAAGAAATCTTGTTGAACTTTGAACATAAAACTCTGTCATTATGTTATCACAGACATGTATATATATATATATATAAATATATATATATATATATATATATATATATATATATATATATATATATATATATATATATACATACATACATACATGTATAAATAAATAAAATATAACTGACTTGAAAGATTATTTATGATAGCAATAAGTTGATTTTGTGAAAAAACTGATACCATGCATTAAGAATTTCTCTGTTAATGCGCAGAACTGAAATTTTGATGTTGGCACTGGAAAAAACCGTGCTAGTCGTTAGAATTTCTCTGCTAATGCGCAGAACTTAAATTTTGATGTTGGCACTGGAAAAAACCGTGCTAATCATTGAAAATCAATGTGCTGGACCTTAGAAGGTAAAATAGTAAAACTAGCATTGATTAAAATGATACTGTCATGGTTTTTTTCATTATAAAACACGCAATTTTAACCTTCTATTATTTAGCACTAGTTTTTAAGGTGAAAACTCTTTTCCGTGAAGGTAAAGTAGAATTGTTAGAAAATCCTTCTTACCCAGAACAATTAAAGTGTTTAGCAACTGAATTAACGGAAGAAATTATTGATTTTCGACGAAATGTTAGGTTGTACAATGATGCTTTAGCATTCACAAATTTTAGTGTTGATTTTGATTCATTGCCGGGTAAAGGACCACAAGTTATTAGAATATGTGGAAAAATTTACCATAATATATATGCGTTACATCCTAATAAAGATGAAGCACGTCAATGTGGACAATTATATATTTTAGATAATGAAATGGCAACGATTGAACGGAATGAGTTTAATATAAATTTAAAATTATTAAAACATTTAGATATCTTGATAAAAGACATTAACTCTTATGCTAAAGCCTATAAAATGATGCATAAATTAAAAAAAAGAACTACAATGATGTGCGAAAATCTATTGTCTTCCAAGAATTGTTACTATGTCTATTGTCCGCAATAATATTTTGGATAAAAATAGATATAATCTATCTACCTGTAATGAAGTTGCAATAGTATATGTTGGAGAAGACGATCAGCCTTCTATTGAACGTGATATTGTCATTTACTCTAAATATGATAAATAATTAGTAACCCGACAATTAGCAAACATACAGATCCTATGACATATCCGCTTATTCATCCTAATGGTGGTTTTAGATGGATGCCAAATAGGAAAAGTAAATTTGGAAAATCTAATATTTCAAATTTGAAATTTTATAACTATAGATTTAGTGTTAGAAATGAATTCAATCAGACCGTCAGTGGCTCATTCGCTAGAGCGATGGATTCGTAATCTCGAGATTCCGAGTTCGAATCCTGCTCTCGACCGATTGATACAAGCACTACTGTACTTTACATGTGCTTTGTTCACAAACACACTGACGATCTTCGTCGTTAATTAGCATCGCAATGATAGCATAAATACAACAACATTAAATAGAATTAAAAAAAAAAAAAAAAAAAAAAAAATTAATTTAATTTATTCCTTAATTTGGGAAAATTATCTCAACAGTTCATTGTTGATGCATCTGAAAAAGTTGAAACCTCCAGATTCTATTTCATACGAAAAAAACCAAAACTTATTAAGAAGTGATTGTTATAAAGGTGTTATGGACTATTTACATAAAAAAAGAATTAGATTCTTCAAAAATGGGAAAAATGGTAGTATTACCGTTAAACTTTACAGGAAGTCCACAATTTTACTATTACTACGTTTTTATTAACTCGCTTTGGTGTCTGTCTGTCTGTCTGTTCGGTACAAATTTTGCAACCGATTGTAAACTAACTTCCCGATGAGCTAGAGACTTGGAATTTTAAATATAGCTCAGAACTGGATGACAATGCAATATTATAAAAAAATATATATCTACCGAACAATATATTAATATATTCAATCATATACGGAGATGTTGGCAAAATTAAAGATTTGAAGATTTTATATATAGATACACTTTCAACATTAGTGTCTAAACATCTTCGAAAATTTTAAAAATCCTTTTTTGATATATTAATATATTAATATATTCAATATTATATTTTTGCACGCATTGTTGGATAATATAATTAAAAATATATATTCCCACCGAAAAATATATTAATACATTTAATTATACACGGAGATATTGGCAAAATTGAAGATTAGAAGATTTTATATATAGATATACTTTTAACATTAGTGTCTAACCATTTTCGAAAATTTTTAAAATTCTTTAACTTGTCATATATTGCAATCAGACATAAATTACAGCATTTTGTATTCTACATATAAACTTTGAGACTGTATTTTATTCATTTTATGGTCTAACAATGCATAAAACAATAAATCTTGGTTGAATTTCTAATGGCGTCATTATCGTCAAAACGGCGGGAAACTCACCATGCGATTACGTGTTCTCTAAAAAAAATAGATGAAACACGTTTTAGTCCCTTGACAACAATATATATGCTATATAATATGCACTGTTGGACAACACGATAAATAATATTAATAATAATAATAATACCAAAATGTATAAGATAATATCTAAATAAAAAAAAAATTTTCAATCTACCACGTTTTTTAATTGAACTAAAAAGTATAAAATAATATTAAAAATAAAAAAAAAACTTTTTAATGTATTACGTTTTTATAATGAACCAAAAAGTATAAAATAATGTGTAATAAAATGAAAAATGAATAATGATTTGAAATAAAAAAAACGTGGGGCGCATGTTTATTATTATGTATTGTATGCGCCCCACGTTTTTTTTATTTCAAATCATTATTCATTTTTCATTTTATTACACATTATTTTATACTTTTTGGTTCATTATAAAAACGTAATACATTAAAAAGTTTTTTTTTTATTTTTAATATTTAAAACAAAATTACATTGACTCAATGATACTTGTAAATTATAATGGTAAACCTGCCCTTTTTGTAACTATGACCTGTAACCCACATTGTAAAGAAATAACTGAAAACTTGGAAATTTATAAAAATGTAATAGATAGGCCAGATATTATAACAAAAGTATTTTATTAAAAAGTAGAAGAATTAAAGAATTTAGTAATAAAAAAGGGAATATTAGGAAAATGTACTGCATATAGCTATGTGATTGAATTTAAAAACGAGGATAACCGCATATGCGTATGTTATTACTCTTAGATAAAAATGATAAATTTGATATTTCCGAAAAAGTTGATAAAATAATAAGTGCAGAAATCCCAAATAGAGATATTTATCCGAAATTATATAGTATTTTTAAACAATTTATGATACGTGGTCCCAGTCGTATGCAAAATATGAATTGTCTATGTATGGATAAAAATACGAAACAATGTACGAAAAATTTTTCAAAAAAATTTAATAGTACAACATTTAAATTGAATGAATATCCACTATACAAACGCAAAAATGATGGCGTAAAAATTATTTCCAAAAATAAATTTACAGAAAGAATTGCAGATAGTGGATTTGTTGCTCCTTACAATCCTCACTTATTATTGAAATCTAATGCACACATAAACGTAGAAGTTTGTTCCACTGTACAATGCATTAAATATTTATTCAAATACTATTATAAAGGTCATGATTGTGCATACATTAAAATACATCAAGTAAATGTAAATTTTCGATCAGAAAATAAAGACACTTTTCAAAATGACAATAGTGAAAATGTTGAATATGAATATGACGAAATCCAGCAATACATTAATACACGATATTTATGTCCACCTGAAGCAATGCACAGATTATGAGAATATCCTTTACATGTTATTTTACATACTATAAAAAGTCTAAGTGTTCATGATGGAAATCAACAAAACGTATTTTTCAAAGAAGGAAAAGAAGAAGTGATTATGCAAAAAAATGTGGGAACAACATTAACAGCATATTTTGAATTGAATAGAGAAGATTTTGAAGCACGAAATTACTTGTATTCAGAAATACCAAATTTTTATACATTTGATGAAAAGCTGAAAAAGTGGAATAAAAGAAAAAAAAAGAAAACCAATACTTACTAGGAGAGTATCAGACCTCCGGATCACGGATTTTGCTCAAACTTTGGGATAAGTTTTCAAATGTCAAAATATGAAAGGAAACAGAATTTTAGATCCCAACGCTCAATATTTCCCTAGTTACAGGCAATTAAAGAAAATCACTAAAAAAGTTACTAGATTTTCAAACGCATATAGTGACTTAGCATTGATAGTTAGGAGCTTGAAACTTTTTTTAAATGAAAGCTGAGCTCAAATCCTTTCAAAATAGTAGTTATAGCATGTCAAAATATTATTTTTTCCCAAAGTTATAGCGTGATAAACATTGGGCCTGATTTCAGCTTTTTAAAACATTAATTAATAACAAAAGCTGAAATCAGGCCCAATGTTTATCACGCTATAACTTTGGGAAAAAATAATATTTTGACATGCTATAACTACTATTTTGAAAGGATTTGAGCTCAGCTTTCATTCAAAAAAAGTTTCAAGCTCCTAACTATCAATGCTAAGTCACTATATGCGTTTGAAAATCTAGTAACTTTTTTAGTGATTTTTTTTAATTGCCTGTAACTAGGGAAATATTGAGCGTTGGGATCTAAAATTCTGTTTCCTTTCATATTTTGACATCTGAAAACTTATCCCAAAGTTTGAGCAAAATCTGTGATCCGGAGGTCTGATACTCTCCTAGTTAGTAGAATGTACTTAGTAAGTCCGAAAGAGAGAAAACGTTATTTTAGTAGGTTATTACTATTACATGTGAAGGCGCCACGTCTTTTGAAGCTTTGCGTACTGTTGATGATGTGATATACAATTTGTTTTCTGAGGCAGCTAAGACAAAACAATTAATTAATGAAGATGAAGAATGGGATAGATGTTCAGAAGAAGCATTTTCAATAGAATTCCCTTATACTCTTTGTGAACTATTTGCTTTTATTTGCGTTTTTCATAATCCTTTAAATGCACGAGATTTATATGAAAAATATAAAGATAAATTTTACCACCCTAAATACAAAAAAAATATAGGTAATAAAGATCATGCATTGAATGTTATTAAAAATAATGGATTTTCATAAAACGATTTGAATTTACCTAACATAAGCACATTTATAGAAGAAGATTATAATCAAACAATTTTAAATCATAATAATAATATTCTTAATGAATTAGGAATGACAATAAATTATTTAAATGATAAACAAAGGCAAATATTCAACTCTACTATAAAAAGTTTAAGCCACCAAAGTAAAGAAAAATATATTTTTATAGATGGACCAGGTGGAAGTGGAAAAAGTTATTAACTTAACGTTTTAATAGCTTATTTTTAATATCATACCATACATTATTTATGTGTAGCTTGGACAGGTATACCAGCGAATTCATTAGTCGATGGAAAAACCGTGCATACAACATTTAAACTACCGTTAAATATAACAGATTGTACAACTTGTGATGTTAAGCCTATTTCTGCAGAAGGCAAACAATTAAAGAAAACACAAATAATTATTTGGGATGAAATATCCATGACTTCAAAATTTGCTTTTGAAGCAGTTGATCGTTTTTTTCAAACATTACCAATTGTACGACGTGGTAGCCGTATGAATATTTTTAAAAATTCAGTTAAATTAAGTTTATCATCGCAAAATTTTAAGCAAATGAATTTAAATGAAAATCTGCGAGTTTCGGATAATGACAATAATTTCAAACAATGGTTATTAGATATCGGAGAAGGAAAATGCCGCAATGTTTTTGAAGATATAGACATAGACATAGACAAACTTTATTTGGCCTTGGGGTAAACACCCTGTCTGGCACAATAAGAAAATACAACGACGAATAACAATAATAATAATATTTCAAATTAATATTTCAAATCAATTTACAACGAAAGCAAAAAATAATAGTAAGAATAGTGTAGATTAACAAGTGAGTATAGTATGCTCGTAAAGTTTTTAAAGTTTTTAAATCCAAGTGTTTAAAGATAACTAACATAAGTTATAATTTTAGTTAAAATTAAGTAATTTAAGTAATTTCAAACAGAAGTATATTAGGAGAAAAATGCGTATATTTAGTAAATCATAAGACACTATGCCATTAATAGTGACCAGCTGATAAGATCAGCCAGCACCCATCTCATGCTGCCACGATTCACACTCACTCAATAGAAGTCTTTCATACAAATAATGTTTGAAAGTGAGAAAATCTTCAGAATTAAAAGACTCCAATGAAGAGAGTTCTTTGTTGAAGTAGTCAGCCGCAGAATAGACTAAAGAATGCTGCATAGCAGCCGTGCGAACGTTAGGACAAATAAATAGTCTTGGTGGTAACCTAGCAGAGGAACGCACAGACGCATTAATGTGTTGCCTTACGAACCTAGTGGCTAAGTATGATGGGTTACCATGAGCAAGCACGTTGAATGCCAAGGAGATTTTCAAGTATAGGCATCTATTTTGAACCGAAAGCCAACGATATTGAAGGCGGAAAGACGTCACTCTGCTACGGCTGCCTATGTGGCCATGAACAAAACGAATGCAAGCATTAAAGGCTCTATGCAGACGCAAGTTTAGTGTTTGTGGAATATCATCATAAGTGACTGCTGCATAATCAAAATGCGGAAAAATAAGGGACTCGACGAGCTGTTTCCTAGTATCCTGAGACAAAGCATGTTTATAAAATTTCAGCGACCGTAAAGTAGCATGTACCTTATGAATCGTCACAGAGACTTGCTTATCCCAGTCAAGAGTGGAAGATATCCATATACCAAGATTTTTCAACACCGAAGAATAGGGAACAATGGTATCACCAACCAGAATATCAGGAGCAGGATTATCCTTCAATCAAGAGATATACTGTTCACTACCAATGATTATGGCTTGTGTTTTTTCCGCATTTAGCAACAAACCATTATCATTTGCCCACTTTATCACAGAAGCAATCTCATGATTAATAAAATTTACCTCATCTACCAGATTTACCGGTGGGAAGGACTTATAAATTTGAAGGTCATCTGCAAAGAGTATATGTTTAGATGAAGACAACACATCAGAGATGTCATTTATATAAACCAAGAACAATAGTGGCCCCAGGACACTACCCTGAGGAACACCAGCCGATACAGACGACCATTCAGAAGTATTATTCAAGTTATCCATCACAGAATAAGATCTATCGGATAAGTAGGAGGCAAACCATTTAATGACAGTATCAGAGCAGTTCATAGAACGTAGCTTGACAAGCAGATCAACATGAGGAACTCTATCAAACGCCTTAGAGAAGTCAAAGAGAAGTAGCAAAGTAACCATACGGCGATCGATAGCAATCCTACAATCATCCAACAAGTGTAATAGGGCTGTTTGAGTACTATGTCCCTTTCTAAACCCAGTTTGATAAGTATCAAGCAAAAGATTTAACTCCAGATGAGCTGCAAACTGGGTGTGTACCACCCTTTCCAAAACTTTAGAGATCTCACATAGTTTGGCAATAGGACGAGTCTGAGTTGGGCTGTCGATCTTAATCTGCTTAGACAATGGTAATAGGAACGCTCTTTTACAAGCTGTCGGGAAATACCCATGAACAAAAGAGTCATTTATAATAGAGGTTTAACCATCAGCTATGGAATTGTCCACAAGCTTAAGCATTTCAGCAGAAATAGAATCAGGACCAACAGCTTTAGAGCCACCCGAACGCAGAATATTTACTACAATATTTGAGCTAGTTGGAGTAAAATCAAAGACTGGAATATCTGATCTAAGAGGCGTGGAAAGAACACGGTCAATGTCAGCATTAGTCAGAGCAGGGCTAATAGATGAAACCGATATGTAATGCTTTCAGAGCGTCGATGAAGAAAAATATTTAAGAGGAGACGGCAGAGTATTTGAAGCAAGTCCTAACTTGCGAAGTTCAGACCATTTATTTTTGGCCGAAGGAGCAGATAAAAGCTTGTTAGCTATATAATCATCTTTTGATTTAGAGAGAGAGTTAGAAACTTCATTTCGTAACTGTTTAAAACGAGCATAGTCATCTGCCGAACCAGTTCTCCGAGCCAAGCGATAGTAGTTATCACGACGTTTCATAAGTAAGCGTAAATCATGAGAAACCCATGGTTTCCGCTTAGGTAAAATTTTAACAACTCTAACAGGAGCAAATTTATCGAAGACTTTAACAAAACTAGAGTTAAAATTAGTAACCTTAGCTTTAATAAAGTGGCCACTCGATACAGCCAGTTCAGAAAGAGGTTGATGTAAAGTAATTGAACTTGAGTAAGTAGAGTATAATGGAGTTGACAGTACATAAGGAGAAAAAGTAGATAATGGACTCGCAGGAAAACATGAAGATAGACATTGAGAAAGTTCAAGTTTAAGAGCAGTAGTATTACAATTACTAAAGTTTCTAGTTAAGAAAGATTTAACATCCCTTTCGGGTTTAGAAAACTTGAATTTAATTTCAATTAAATCATGACCAGCAATAAATGGAGCATTTGACTTTTCATATGCTAGTAAAGCTGACCTATCGTTTATGGCAAATAAATCCAGCCAAGTGTGAGAATCATGATCCAAGGTGAAAACGTGGTGAGTGGCCTCAGAGGGTACCAGAAACAATGATAGAGAATCAAAACAGGACCGAAGAGCATCGGACCAGTATGAAGACTTATTTAAATTAATATTGAAATCACCAGTTATTATAATATTTTTGTAGTTATACGTATGCTCAGATAGGACATTAAAGAGACTATTGAGCGAAGAAGCCTTAGGTCTTACATAAACTATACAGAAAAGTAAAGAGTTTGCACCAACACTTATATCTAATATGAGAAATTCCGGGGTATTATTAAAAGAAGGATCAGAATGATGTAGAATTTTGGTTTTAAAGGTATCACGAACATAAGCAGCAACACCACCACCCGATTTGCCTTGTCTATCCAACCGGAAAAACTCATAACCATCTATATTTATGATGGTAGTGGAATCTAGATCCGAAAGAAAAGTCTCTGTGACTCCAAAAATATCATAAGCCTTAGGCCTACACTGGAATTCAATTTCGTTAAAATGAGTTTTTAGGCGGTTAACATTTGCGTGGGCAACATTTAAATAATCAATTAAAGAATTTGGAGAAAAAACATTACTTAAGTGACTAGGGGACAATACATCGGACGAAACAACCTGCGACTCTTTCAAAACTCATTTTTGATTATGAGGTAAAGAAGCTAGATCAGCTTCAGAAGCGATGAGAATAGGAACAGAGTCCTTCGTGCGTCTCATATATACCTTGAGATCAGTGACAAAAGGCCACTCATAGTGAAGATCCTTCTTAGCCACCTTAGCCTTTTTCAACAACGAATATACCTCTTTAGGCCATAACGCCCGCAGAAAGAATTTAGAGTTGCCGCCACAACCAAAAATGCGCTTACATGGAAAATCATGCAGTCTAGAAGCCGATTTAAATACACGATCACGGACGTGACTGGATGAACACTGAACCACCACTGAATTTTTAGTGATGTTAACCTCGTCATTGCTCTGATCCTCACCAGCAGTTTTAGAAAACCATTTACGCACACTAAGGAAGTGCGATCTATCAATATTGAGTCCCATAGGAGTGAGGATCTTCATAAAATTATCAATACTCAGTGAGTCGATTTCCAACGGCAGACCCGAGACTAAGATCTCACAAGAATCCTTATAAGGGCGAGACAACACAGACTCAGTGCGTAAAATACGAGATTCAATACGCCGAGAATTTGCGGCACATTCCTCCTTGGCTTCCTTAACAGCCAATTCAAGATTGTCAATTCTAGTAGCAATACCTTCAATACCTGATGTTATCTCACCAAGAGTAATAGCAAGGCCTTCCTTAAACTCCAAGAACCAAGGTGGTGGAGTTTTATCAGGCATAGCAGCAGAGTTAGTATCATTATTCATCTTGATGTTACATGCCAACTCAGTATGCTTATGAGAAAGAGACGTACTATCAAGCACAGCGGCTACAGCGACGGCGAAGAGGAACAAGTAGGCGTAGACGCCCCACTCGGCTATATAGAATGATCAGAGTGTGAGGAGCTACCACCTGAGCTAGGGCAACGCTTGCGAGCTAGCGGTTCCAAAGATGTATTAGGCGAAGTCACGCCCCTTTTTCCTACTGGAAGCGGTGATGCGATACTCTCGAGCTCGAATTCACGCTCTGATCCAACAGCAAAACCTTCAATGCACGTGTCACGTTGCCTATATGCACGCATAGAACGGGCACAGCAAGCAATTCTACGATCACCTATGAACCAAGTAGAATCGCAGCAAGTAAAATGGTAAAGATTATTACAATATGCACATTGAAGTGAAGGCGCAGAACGTATGATCTCACACTTACACACCACACACACAACCATCACATACACACATATCGTGGCAACAATAAGAGAGCACTAACCTAAAAATCAGAGGTAAAGATGTGAGCAGTAAGCACTGTGACAATCAAGAAAACGTGGCGTATAGTCGGATGCAGATCACTGTAGTTGGTTAAGTGGAAAACTTCCTTAACGGCTGATATGAAATACGGCGAATAGTAGTACCAGGAATAGCCGGTGGTGCGTGAAGGTCAATAAAATTTTTCAGCCATGCCGCCAATCCAACATAACCTCCTCAAAAATGTCACCACAAAAAGTAAAAAATCCAATGCAAGGCCAAAAAACAGCTAGAACCTTTTTGTTCACCAAATGCCTTGCAATTGTAGCGTGCAAGTTACACTGTGACGATCGAGAAAACGTGGCGTATAGTCGAATGCAGATCACTGAAGTTGATTAAGTGGAAAACTTCCTTAACGGCTGATAGCAAATACGGCGAATAGTAGTACCAAGAATAGCCAGTGGTGCGTGAAAGTCAATAAAATTTCTCAGCCATGCCGCCAATCCAACATAACCTCCTCAAAAATGTCACCACAAAAAGTAAAAAATCCAATGCAAGGCACAAAAAACAGCTAAAACCTTTTTATTCACCAAATGCCTTGCAATTTTAGCGTGCAAGTTACCTGTAACAAAACGCCCATAGGCAGGATTAAGCAGCAACAATATCAAAAACAAGCAGAAGATGATAATGAACTAAGTGCTATACCAGATAATTTTATCATTAAAGAAAATCTTGTCGAAGAAATATTCGGAAAAACAATAAAAATAAACAATACGAATCTAACGGAAAAAGTTATTTTGGTTCCTAAAAATAATGATGATACTGAAATCAATAACAATGTTTTGAATTTAATGGAAGGAAATCATGTTGAATATTTAATTATTGACACAGCTGAAGATGATAACAAAGAAAATTTAGATATTATGTTACCTACAGAATTTTTAAATAAGTTAACTCCTAATGGACTTCCACCACATAAATTACATTTAAAAGTAGGAGCTATAATAATACTTTTAAGAAATTTAAATGTCAATAAGGGACTTTCTAACGGAACAAAGTTGATAGTGAAAAAATTGCCTAAATATTCCATTCAAGCGGAACTAGCAACTGGTCAAAACAAAGGTAAATTAGTTTTCATTCCAAGAATAAGTTTATCTCCATCTACGAAAGAAATTCCATTCAATATGCAACGAAAACAGTTTCCTATTAGATTAGGATTTGCAATGATTATTAATAAATCACAAGGACAATCTTATAAAAAAGTTGGTGTTTATTTGCCGTCACCAGTTTGCAGTTATGAACAATTATATGTTGCTCTTTCAAGGAAGAAATTTAAAAATAATCTAATATTATTTTTAGGTGACCACGCAATTGTCAACGGAGAAAATAAAAATGATCAGAACACAATATATACAAAAAATATTGTTTATAAAGAGATATAAAGAATATGTCAAGAGATGTTGTATATGTTGTTGTGTAATAGTTAAACTCGAAATATAATAAAAAATATAATATTTACTAAAATATATATATATATATCAACTGACGCTTTCAAAATAGTTTATATGATGTTGAATCAGCTATATAAGAGGACGCGCTGTTAAATCGGCTGCATATCGGGATGCGCTGTTAAATCGGCTGCATATTGGAATGCGCTGTTGAATTAGCTGCATATTGGGATGCGCTGTTTAATTGGCTGCATATTGGCTGCATATTTATAGAGCTGAATAAAATATAGGACCTGAAAAATTATTGGGCCCAAAAAAATATAGGGCCCAAAAAAATATAAAGCCCAAAAAATATAGAGACCAAAAAAATATAGAACCAAAAAATATTGGACCCAAAAAAATTAAAGACCCAAAAAAATGAGGCTCAAAAAAATAAAGAGCCCAAGAAAATATAAGGATGAAAAAAAAGAAGGGCCGAAAAAAATGAGCATTGAATAAAAATATAGGGCCCAAAATAATATAAGACCTAAAAAAATATGGCCCAAAAAGAAGCTTGTGAATTATGAGTACTAATTATATAGGGCCCAATAAAAAATTGCTACTTTTATTACCAAAAGATTTGACCTATTTAGAAAATGCGGAGAACCGGAGAATCGGAGAACCGGAGAAACGGAAAAAAGTGGTTTCACTTTAATATAATATAAGATAAGAAGTTTATATTGATTTAAAATTGTTTTAAAATATTTTAAATATTTAAAATAATTTAAAACTTTCAAAATAAAAAATTCAAAACTATTAAACACTGTTTGAAATCCTTTAGAACTTTTCAAAACTTTTTAGAACATTTTATATTTCCGCTAAGGGGCTTCTTAGTCTCCGACTACAAAAGGTTTTTCTTTATTTATTAATACTGCTGAGCTCGATCTTATTCGAGATTAATATGTTTTAAGATATAAATTTTTCGTACATCAAATCTAACTTGATATTCAATTTTTCTGTTTGAAAATTTTTTATTTATTTTACTCTCTTTATGATCCTTAGATGTATACTTGGCGGAAAGGATATTTTTCCGAATATGTACCTCAAATGACAGCGCTGTATATTTTACCATAGACGTAAAAGAACTTCGAATCATGCTTTGAGTTTCACATCATGATTATTTTGTTTTCTCATATAGGTTATTTATGCAAAATTCAAATGATAACAACTAAAATTTTATTACAAAGATAATTTAAATTAACAATATTAGATTCTATATAATTATTAAACTGAGAAATAAAAATTTTATTTCATAAAATTATAATTCAGATCATGAAAAAAGAAAGTAATATTGTTTGTTCACTACAATTATGTCATTAAGTAATAAGTAACGATGATGGGAAATTTGTTTCATAATTTGGAATTTATTCTCCGAAAGTTATTCTTAATTAAATATTACCACGTATTTACTTAATATTTTTAGCATATAAAATATGATCAATTTTTCATGTCATTTCATTAACATATTTTAATCGCCTGTAACTTTAGAACCATTAGAGATTTTTTAATGCAACAAAACTTAAATTAATGCATTCAATTTTTGCTTCATTTTATCTTTTATGCATTTTTTGTAAGAGTCTTAGTTCTTTGGTTATTTAAGTTCTTATGAAGACTCTTATTTACTATAATTTTTAAAAAATGTCTATATCTTGTCTAGGGGGCCTATTCGTCGAAAAGAAATAACACGGGTTTATTTTTTTTATCAAAAAATCATACTCTGCAATTTCAGCCGAATCTGTTTCTCGGAGGTGAAGTGCTCTCCTTGTAAGTTCTCATGTAATTAAATCCCTTTAATTTTTATTGAATGATTAACCTTTAGACTACCAGGATTTCAAACACGAAATCGCCCTATAAAAGTGTCCACATTAATGTCTTGTGTCACGTGTCAACTATATACAAAGTTCATATCACATGTCTAGCCGATATTTCGGCTTCCCGGCAGTCTAAAGGTTAAATCACATATTTTAAATCAATGTTTGTTGTGATTTAAATCTGTACGCTCGACTGCGATATTTTATATTAGAAGTTTACATTTTTTACTAATTTAGATTTAAATTGTTTACGTTAAGTTGTTTTATTCAGGTGATTTCAAACAATTAAATTTGCTAACTTAAATCTCAGTGGAGTTACAATCTTTCTCATTCTCTAATATTGTTCAAGACGTCAGAAACGTTCGTATAAAACTTATTCATAATTTACGACAAACTCTTTTACCAACAATTCGTTCTTTCTTGAATCACTCGTTAATCTATAAAATTATTTTTCAATCATTTGCTAACCTTCAACTTTTGCTCGCCTTTTTCATTATTGATAAATTTTCAATATCATAAATCGTACCAAAATTACGTTTTTAAATTAACTTTATTAATGAAAGTTATTCCGTCATCGTTAGTTATGTTCTTTCTAAGATAATTTTTAATAGCTTTTGATATTTGTCGATCTTTTCAAATTTATTCTATTTAATTTCTCGATTTATAAAAATAATCTCAATACGATTAATATTATCCTTGCCTCTTCACTTGAAACAATTACCGGGTAGATAACTTAATTTGTAATTATAAAAATAAATAAACATCATTTTAAGAAAAATTTATTTGAAAATATTATTTTTTTTTTCATTTTGTAGTTACAAATGTTAAATGTTTCAAGTCGAAGTAAGGTTGCTTATGCGAATGTAATGATTAAACGCTTGCCCATCTATCATTGTCATTCCTTATCGTTCAGTATTGTTCCCAATAATTATGGTTCGCTCTCGCGCTATAAACCATGAACCCATAGACCATAAAACCATGGACCATAAATCCATAAACCATAAACCCATAGACCATAAACCCATGAACCATAAACCCATGAACCATAAACCCATAATCCCTTGAACTATAAACCCTAATCCCATAAACCATAAATACCAAACCAGAAACCCATAAACCCATAAATCAGTAACCTATGAACAATAAACCATAAGCCCATAAACCATAAAAACGAAAACCATAAAAACATTGAATATAAACCCGTAGACCATAAACCCATATTCTATAAACCCATAAACCATACACCCGTTAACCATAGACCCATAAACCATAAACTCATGAACTATAAACCCATATACCATAAACCCATATACGAAAAACCCATAAAACCATATACCCATAAACCCATAGACTCATGAACCATAAATAATTAACCCATAAACCATCAGCCCATGAACCTTAAAAACAAACTATAAACACATCAACTATAAACCCATATACTCGTAAACCATAAACCATAAACCCATGAACCGTGAGCTCATATACCATAAACGCATGAACTATAGAAACATAAACTATAAACCCATTAACAATGAACCCATGAATCATGAAAGCTTAAACGATGAACTGCAAATCCATGAACCCGTAAACCATAAACCCATAGACCATGAACCCATAAATTATAGACCCATAAGACGTAAATCCATGAACCCATATACCATGAACCCATATACCATTAACCCATAAACCATAAACCCATTAACCCATAAAACCCTCAACCATAAACCCATAAATCTCAAACCCAATAACCATGAACCATGAACCCATAAACCATAAAACATAAATTCATAAACCCATAGACCAGAAACCCATAAACCTATTAACTGTAAACCCATAAAAAATAAACCTATAAACCATAAACCTTTGAATTATGAACCATAAACTCATAAGCCATAATCCCTTAAAACATAAACTTATGAACCATAGACGCATAAACTATAAACCTATAAAACATAGAATCATGAACCATGAACCCATAAATCATTAGCCCATAGACCCATTAACCATGAACCATAAACCTATCAACCGTAAACTCATAAACTATATACTTATAAACCATGAACCCATGAACCATAGGCCCATAAACCATTAACATGAACTATAAACACATAAACTAGAAACCCATTAACCATAAACCCATAGACTATAAACCCATAAATCATGAACCTGTTGACCATAAACACATAGACGGTAAATTAATAAACCAATAACCCATTAACGTTAAACTCATAATCTATAAACCCATAAACTATAAGTCCATCAACCATAAACCAAAAACCCATGATTTATAAACCCATAAATCTTGAACCCAGTAACAATAAACCCATAGACCATAACCCTATAAACCTATATACCCATTAACCCATAGACCATAACCCTATAAACCTATATACCCATAAACCCATATACCCATAAATCATAAACCATAAACATATGAACTTTAAACCCATGAACCCATAAGCTATAAAATAATAGACCATAAAATCATAAACCATAGACTCATAAACCATAAACCATAAATCTATAAATTAGTAAACCATAAACAATAAACCTATCAACCATAAATTCAGAAACCATAAACCCATTAACATATATACCATAAACCTAAAAATTATTAATTTATAAAACAGAAACTTATGAACCATAAACATATAAACTATTAACCTGTAAACCATGAACACATTTACCATAAACAAATGAACCATAAACTCATAAACCATAAATCTATTATCCATAAACCATAAACCCATGAACCATAAACCTATGGAGCATAAACCCATAAACCATAAACACATAAACTATAAATCTATAAACCATAAACCCGCAAACTATAAACCCATAAACCATGAAACCTTTTACCATGAACACATAAACCATTAACCAATAAACTATAAACCCATAAACCATAAACCCATAAGCCATACACCCATAAACCATGAACCCGTCAGCCATGAATCTACAAACCATAAACAATAAACTATAAATCCATAAGCCCATAAACTATGAACTCATCAACCTATAAACCATAAACCATAAACTCATAAAAATTAACCCATAAGCTATAAACCCATAAACCATCAAACCATAGACCAAAAATCCATAAACCATAAACCATAAACCCATAAACCATAAACTATAAACCCATAAACCCATAAACCATCAATCTATAAACAATAAATTCATAAACCAGAAACCCATAAACCATACCTTAATTAACCATAAACCCATAAACCATAAACCCTTTGAACTATAAACCAATAAACTATAAACCTACTAACTATAAACCCATTAACCATGAAGCCATAAACGATAAACCTCATAAGCTATTGACTCATAGGCCAATGAACCATAAACTTATGAACTAAGTAAAAATAACCCATAAACCTATAATCCATAAACCAAAAAACTATAAACCATGAGTCAATAAAATATAAACCCATAATCTATTAAGCAATAAACAACGAATTCATAAATATATAAATCACTAATTTATGAACCATCAACCCATAAACCATAAGTCCATACAACATCGACCCGTCAACCCATAAATCGTAAGATCATAAACCCTAAACTCTTAAACTCATAAACAAAAAATCTGAGAAACCTGAAATAGAAGCTTATGAACTATGAACCCATAATCTGAAAGCTCTAAACCATAAAGCCATGAACCTTTAAACCATCAACCCGCAAACCCATTAAGGTTGTATGGGCTATACAGTCTGTGTCAAAAGTTAGTTTTTTAGAAAATCGTCTATATTTTTCGGTAGAAAGTAATTATTCAATTTTTAGTTCAGTAACTTATTAGATAATATTCAAACAATCATTTTAAACTTTGTTTCATTTAAATATAATGAATTATTAAAGAGTTATAACATTTTAAAGTTTATAAATTTTACATAAATCTAATACAATCATAAATAATAATGCCGAACTTTCAAAAATGATTTTATTTGACTGCAACAAAGTTTATTTTGTTCAGTTTAAAATTTAGAAGCTATTGACCAGGATGGAATTTTGATTTTTATTTTTAATTTAAATTTATTGCTAATTTTATATGATAAAACTATAAGTACCGTCTGAGACATATACATTTTTTCGCAGAAAATTAGCAATAAATTTAAATAAAGAATAAAAATCAAAATTCCATCCTCGTCAATAGCTTCTAAATTTTAAACTGAACAAAATAAACTTTGTTGCAGTCAAATAAAATCATTTTTGAAAATTTTAAGTGTTATAACTCTTGAATAATTCATTATATTTAAACGGAACAAAGTTTAAAATGAGTGTTTGAATATTATCTGATAAGTTACTAGACTAAAAATTGAATAATTACTTTCTACTGAAAAATATAGACCATTTTCTAAAAAACTAACTTTTGACACAGACTGTATAGCCCATACAACCTTAAACACAAACTCATTAAGCCATAAATTATAAAACCATTAACCCATCAACTATAAACCTATAAATTAGTAACCCATAAACCCATTAACCCATACACACATGAATGATAAACCATAAACCCATGAACCATGAACACATACACCATAAACCTATTAACCATGGACCCGTCAATTATAAGCCCATAGAATAAAAACCCATGAACTATAAACCTGTAAAATGAAGACTAATAAACCATAAATAAATAACTATAAACCCATGAACCATGAACTCATAAGCCATAAACCCATAAACATAAAACCATAAACCCAAAACCCATTGACCTACATACTAAAAAACCATAAATTAATTAGCCATGAACCCATAAACTATATATACGTGAACTCATGAACCACAAACCCATAAACCACGAATCCTTAAGCCCATAAACAATCGACCCATTAACCAATAAACAACAAACTCATTAACTATAAACTATAAACACATAACGCAAGAACCTATAAACCACACACCCATAAACCCATAAACTATAAATCCACAAAATATAAACTTATTATCCATAAACAAATAGACAACAAGCCCCTGAACGCAAAAACTATCAGCCCATTGACCATCAATCTATAAAACTATATACTATTAACCCATAAACCATAAACCATAAACCTATAAACCATAAACCCATAAACCATGAACCCATAAACCATAAACCCATAAACCATGGACCCAGACCCCATACACCATGTAATCATGAACCATGAACCCATAAACCCCTATACCATTAACCCATAAGCTTGAAATTTATAAGCCAGAAAGTTGAAAACCATAACAATAGAAACCTAGCATACCATAAACCATAAACCCATAAACCGTGAAACCATAAACCAGAAACCCATAAACCATGAACCCAATAACCATAAACCCATAACCCAATAACCGAAAAACCCAATAACCCATAAACCATGAACCCATAAACCATAAGAGCATAAACCATAAACTCATAAACCATTAACGCATAAACCATAAACCCATAAACCATAAACCCAAAGACCGTAAACCCATAAACCATGAACCCATAAACCATAAGCCCATAAATTATAAACCCATGAACCGTAAACCCATGAACCATGAACCCACAAACCATAAATCCACAAAATATAAACTTATAATCCATAAACTAATAGACAACGAGCCCTTAACGCAGAAACGATCAGCCTATAAACCATCAATCTATAAAACTATATACCATTAACCCATAAACTATAAACTCATAAACCTTAAACCCATAAACCATTAACCCATAAACCATCAACCCATGAACCATGAACCCATAAACCATAAACCCATGAACCATAAACCCATAAACCATAAACCTATAAACCATAAACCCATAAACCGTAAACCTATAAACCATGTACCCATAAACAATAAAACCCATGAACCATAAACCCATAAACCGTAAACCCATTAACCATGAACCCATAAACCATAAACCCATAAATCATAAACCCATAAAGCCATGAACTATGAACCTATAAATCATAAACCATAAACCCATAAACCACAAACCCATTAACCATAAACCCATGAACCATAAACCCATAAACCATAAACCCATAAACCATAAACCCATATACCATAAACCATAACCCATAAACCCATGAACTATAAACCTATGAACCGTTAACCCATAACCATAAACCCATAAACCATAAATCCATAAACCATAAACCCATAAACCATAAACCTATAAACCATAAACCCATAAGCCATTAACCCATAAACCATAAACCATAAACCATAAACCCATAAACCCATAAACCCATAAACCATAAGCCCATAAACGGTAAACTCATAAACCATAAACCCATATACTATAAACCCATTAACTATAAGCCCATAAACTATAAACCCATAAACCATAAACCCATAAACTATAAACCCTTGAGCCATAAACCCATAAACCATAAACCCATAAACTATAAACCCTTGAGCCATAAACCCATAAACCATAACCCATAAACCAGTAAACTATAAACCTATAAACCATTAACCCATAAACCATAAACTTATAAACCAAAAACGCATAAACCATAAACTCCTAAACCATAAACCCATAAACCATATATCCATTAACCATAAGCCCATAAACCATAAACCCATAAACCATAAACCTATAAGCCATGAACGCATGAACCATGAACTATGAACTCATACACCATAAACCCATAAACCATAAACCCATCAACCATAAACCCATAAACTATAAAATCTTAAGCCATGAACCCATAAACCATAACCCATAAACCCATAAATCATAAACCTATGAACCATTAACCCATAAACCATAAACTCATAAACCATAAACCCATAAACCGATAAACCCATAAACCATAAACCCATAAACCATGAGCCCATAAACCATAAACCCATGACCCATAAACCCATTAATCATAAAGCCATAAACTGCAAACCCATAAACTATAAACCCATAAACCCATAAACCAATAACTATAAACTCATAAACCATTAAACCATAAACCCATAAACCATAAACTTTTAAACCATGAACCCATAAACCATGAACCCATAAACCATGAACCATAAACCCATAAACCATAAACCTATAAACCATTAACCCATAAACCATAAACTCATAAACCATAAACCCATAAACCGATAAACCCATAAACCATGAACCCATAAACCATGAGCCCATAAACCATAAACCCATGACCCATAAACCCATTAATCATAAAGCCATAAACTGCAAACCCATAAACTATAAACCCATAAACCCATAAACCAATAACTATAAACTCATAAACCATTAAACCATAAACCCATAAACCATAAACTCATAAACCATGAACCCATAAACCATGAACCATAAACCCATGAACAATAAACCCATGAACCATTAACCCATGAACCATAAACTCATGAACTATAAACTATAAACACATAACGCAAAAATCTATAAACCACATACCCATAAACCCATAAACCATGAATCCACAAAATATAAACTTATAAACCATAAACCCATAAACCATAAACCATAAACCCATAAACCATGAACCCATGAACCATAAACTCATAAACCATATACCTATAAACCATGAACCCATAAACCTATTAAGCATAAACCTATGAAGCATAAACCCATAAACCATAAACCGATGAACCATAATACCATAAACCATTCACCTATAAACCATAAACCCATTAACCACAAACCTACAAACCATAAACCCATGAACCATAAACTCATGAAACATAAACCCATAAACCATAAACCTATAAACCCATGAACCATTAACTATAAACCCATAAACCATAAACCATGAACCCATAAACCATAAACCTATAAAACATAAACCCATAAACCCATAAACCCATGAACAATTAACCATAAACCCATTAACCATGAACCCACAAACCCATAAACTATGAACCTATAAAACATAAACTATAAACCCATAAGCCACGAACACATTAACCATAAACCCATGAACCATAAACCCATAAACCATAAACCCATAAACCATGGACCCAGACCCTATACACCATGTAATGATGAACCATGAACCCATAAACCCCTATACCATTAACCCATGAGCTTCAAATTTATAAGCAAGAAAGTTGAAAACCATAACAATAAAAACCTAGCATACCATAAACCATAAACCCATAAACCATAAACCGATGAACCATAAACCCATAAACCATTCACCTATAAACCATAAACCCTGCGATGCGAGAATTTCAGTAAACTTAATATTCTATACTTTTAAAATATATATATTAATCTACTCGTGAGCCGATTCTCACCACCAACTAGCTAGCAGTAAACACGAGTCTCAGGCTGCCTTGGATCGGGAGATGGCTCTATTCGAACAGAATTCTTGCCTGAAACGGGAGGGGGGAACACACACAAAAAAAACTTTTATTTAACTTCAACTTCTACTTATATTAAAGAAATAACTTATTTTAAATTATGAATTCTTATTTAGTTATTTTCGGTCGCGTTCAATCACTTTTTACAAACTTTCAATTTCTATCACGCTTTTACGTTAATCACTTCAATTATATAATCAATCTCGCGCACAAATAAAAGAAAAACCACTTCACTGACTCGAAAATCAACCGGCGACAGCCGTTGATTTACAAAAAGAAATGTAAATTCTTATCGGGCGCAGCCCACTCACCAGTGATGTACTTAAAGTTCCGTCTAGGTCGATACAGTCGACGATGGTACTTAAAATGGTTAGTCGAATATGGCTGGCTGGCGATAATGGCCGCTCGATCGCTAGCTTCTTTCGGGTCTTGGTGGTCGCTACCAGCGACGTTGATTGTTGCTTCAAACTCGTCTCCAGAGCTAGGACTTTCCTATTTCTCTACCTCTGTGGCTCAGCTGCAGATCCTCTCAGGTCCAATAAGTTTTCTCCTGCCTAAATATGCACAGCGAAGAAAAGAGTGACTCTTGAAAGTTGCGGCGAATTACAAAAAGAGAAAGGCTTCGGTGCGACACGAGGACGACAATCAAAAATGCGTGCGACTCAGCGCAAAGACCAGCAGTGAATCTGCTCTTCTTAAAAGCTACTTCCTTCTTCTCCTCTAGTTCTCTTCTTTCTTCTATCCTTTTCTAATTCTTTCTCTACCAATTACTATTTTTCCTTTATATTTTAATAATTCTCATTGGCTCCTTCTTACTTCCTGTAATAAAGAGGGCCCTGCGTTCGAATCCGCTTTGACAGGCGCCTATATGCTGCTTCCTTCTATACATATATAGAGAGCATACATATATAGAGAAAGTACGGTGCTCATACTCTCTCTCTCTTTCTCGTCGCTTAATGCGCGAGAGATCGACGCGCCAGCACTTTCAATTCGTTCTGCCAGCTTGCGGATCTCCCCATCTCTCTTCCTCCTTATCTATTTCTTATTCTTCTCTCTTGTACCTCATCTTCTTGAATCCTTGACTCCTAGCGCACGCGCGGTCGTCGCTAAGTATTGGTGTATACTTAGTCGCTCAACTGGCTGCTACAGCAGCACCGATGTTCACATACATTAGCTATCGATGTGTGTGTAATGGCCGCCGCGCGCGTCAGTTAAAATCAAATCTTCGTCTTGTGATCTCGTAACAAAAAGAAATTAAGGGAATTAATAAAATTAAAAAAAATCTCATATGCGTTCGGGCCCATGGGTGGTTGGTGGTTTGTGCCGACGGGAGAAAAATTTTATTTCGAAAATTTTTTTGTTGTTGCGTGGTATTTTCCACGTCACAAACTCTCCCCCCCTAAGCTGGACATTCGCCAGAGTGGACTGCTTACAAATTACTGTACACGCGAGGCACTTTACACCAACGACTCTCGCCACCGAATCGCAAGCATGTTTTAATACAATGTTTCTTATGTCTAATATACGCACATCTCACACACATACACACACACTATTATTGTTTCCAGAAACTACGCTTACTTATATGTAACTAATGTTTATAAAAAAAATCTGTCTCGCAAAAAGGGTAGGGAAAAAGTAGGAAAAAGTAGGAAAAGATGGGAAAAAAAGATTGAATTCACTTCAAATTTTTAGCGATTTTAGGAAATAACTAACTGCAAGGGTTTTACAAGTGTCCTTCTGCTTTAAGCCTACTGGTAATATGCTGATTTATCTTACTGATCCTCCTATGACGCTTCGGATTACTGTTAGGGCTGGTATCAATCTATCGAGAAACTTCTGGGCTTCTCTCGGTTCTATCAATAACACCATTGCTCTAGGGTCGGACTAGATCTCCGAGTACTACATCCAGGGAATTCCGATTCTTGTCACTCATGCCTACTACTGCATCCTCATCGTCTTGTGGTTCGGGTTCGTTTTGGTTATTACCGGTGGGCCTTTCTTCCCCCCTTGTCTAGACTTACTCTCTGGATCTTTAGTTTTGATTAAAGGGAGAAGTATATAGGTTTCTCTTCTAGCTCGCAGGTGCTCCATGGCTCTCAAATCCCTGCTCTAGAGTATTTTCGGTAAACTCGAGTGAGGAGAGTGTCTTCATGGGCTCTTATAAATTTTTTTTTTTTTTTTTCAAGTTGGGTATCTCTAATTTTTACTGGGAGAATTTATACTATTTGCTACTTATACTTAATTCCATCTAGTTATTAGAAAAATCATTACAGTGACCTGTGCTGTCATCACAAGGGGATGAGGTCGACTCTACGGAATTCGGGGTCTCTGGCAAAGTTGAGTCTGTGCTTTCTCGTGCTTCTTCATTTTTAGTGGATTCGCTTCGTTTATCGGACTTCCTTGTACGGGGATATCGTTTCTTTCGAGTAGATTTACTAGTTTCTTTTCTATCACTCTTACTCTCACTGTTAGTTTCTCCTACTTCTTCAACATTACCAATCTTGGGTTTTCTCTTCGGAGCTTCATACGCTGCGTCCTGAATGATCATTTCTTCACGGGGAAGTGGGGGTCGATATCTGTTATCTAAATCCTTTTGCTTCTCCCACCGTCTGCCTAGACGCCTGAGGTCTTCGTATGTTTTTACCCGCTTGCCTGCCATAAACTTACGATAGTCTGGCAGTAAGTTCCTATGTAGTTATTCAGGTAAGGGTGATTAAATGATTCACTTAATGTACACTAAATAAAGCCACACCTATACGCTGTATCGATCTGGGTCTTAACTGACGGCGGGTGTTTAAAATATCCTACTATACACCGGAAGCATGAGATAAAGTTTGAGATACTTTCTCCGTTGGCTTGAGTTCGTCTCTTTAACTCATCGAGAAGATCTATCCGTTTGACATCACCGACATATTGATGTCTGAAGGCTCTTTTGAAGCTTTTCCAGTCATGTACCTCTAGTTCTGCGGTTCGATACCAGATGCTGGCTGCTTCCGTAAACACACAGGGTAATGATGGTAATAAGTCTTCATCTCTGATACCGGTATTTCTACGGCAATTGTTCAACCTGGCTGGAAATTCCTCCAGTCCTTCTCGATCATCTCCGCTAAAAGAAATTTTCCAATTTTTAAGCGTTTTATTTATCGCGTTGTCTCGGTCAGTCCTATCTACGTTATGCCTGGAGCTGTCTCTATAATCTTCGTCGCTGCTATAATCTTCGGTGTCGCTGGAGCTATCTGAATAATCGCTGTTATCTAATTCTCGTTGGTTTCTTCCATTTCTTCGGCCCTCTCTATCCTTTCTGTCTCTTCTATTTCGTCTATCTTCCCTATCTCTTCTATCTCCGCTATTTCTTCTGTCTCTTCTATTATCATCTCTTGCTTCTCTACTTCTTCTATCTCCTCTGCTTCGCTGTCTTGGGGTTTCTCTATGCGTACCACTTGGGTTTTGGTGATGTTGGTCCCTACCGGCATCTGAGTGAGTGTTTCCACATTCAATTAGTGGATCCTCTCTAACATCATCGTTTGCTGGCTGGTTGTGACTTTCGAAGCCTAATCTGTCAAGGAAAGTGGCGTAGGCTTCGTCTAAATCTCTATCATCATCAAACTGTTCTTCTTCTTCTGGAGAGTAAAGTTCTTCTTGTGGTATCATTGGCTCTAGAGAGGCATTTTGAGGATTCTGAGATGTTGATGCTAGATTGTGAAAGGCAGGTGTAGCTACATATGTTTCTGGTCTCCAATTAGCCATTGGTTCATTGATCCATGGAGGAATCGATTGATCTCTACCGCTCCATGCCAGGGAGTCTTGCAGTAGAGAGGTTACATCGTGAAAGTAGCCTAATGGTGCTTGACTAGACATAGTCATATACCTCCTGGCAATTTCTGTAGCTGACATAGTCGCTCTGGCACTAGTTACCGTTTCAAGTGACGTAGCTCCAAAAGAACCAGCTATGGTGGTAGTAGGTGTCGTGGAAGTGGTGGTCTTCACTACTGTCACACTAACTGGAGTTTGCACCGTAGTTGTCATTACAGGCGGTGCACTCGATCCTGTTGTTGCAGATGTGGACGCTCCCGGTCCATTCCTACTCGAACCGGTCTTCTTCGGTACTTGCCTACTTGTTTGGGTCGGTTTATTCACCTGACTAGTACTTCGAGTTACTTCTAAGATTTCTTCATCCTCCGATGGAGCTCTTAATAAGGCAGCAGTTGTTGCCGAAATGTGGCTCTGTCTGACATCGACTGCTGGATTCCACGCTATTTTCTTCGACGGTTCTCTTTCTCTGGTGATGGCTCTGATCAGTCTACTCCGTAAAACGGGTAACATTCCTATGGTGCTACATCCCCTCTCATCCAATAGCTTTACTACTTCCCACTGTTCCATAAACTTCACTTGCTCTATTAATGCTGGATTATAATAAGATAGGGGATTTGTCCTATATCGACCTCTTGAGCTATCAGCTTGTTGTGCCATCTTCGGGGTTTTCTTCTTGAGGTAAAATAGGAATAAATATATCGACGGGGAATTAGAATAAATATTTTACAAATGTCGGGTTAAATTTTTTTTTCTTTCTAAGGTCAAGGCACACTGGTTACAACTAGGAAGGTCAGTGTTTTTAATTTACACACTGATGATTTAATAATCGGAAATTTTGCATGAAAAAAATTATTGGTCGTAGTTAGAATGGAAAAGGATGAGGGATTAAGTTAGGGAAACATTTTATATATACTCTTAATAAATATATAGGGTAAAATTCGAATAATCTCAGTAACGCATTTTCTGAAGACAATATCACACTCACGCTCTCGCTTTATATATATCTTTTAGGTTATGTGAAGTGGTTTTTATTTCCTACTCTCTACGCTCAACCGGTGAAAAAGGAGGAAAGGAGTTAATTTTCCTTTACTCTTTTCACGAATTCGCACTTTAATTGCGTCAATCTATGAGACAAAATTTTATTAATTTTTAAATTCAATTAACCGTCGTTACCGGAAAATTTTAATTTCTCTTAAACCCCAGATCAAATTCCAATTTAAATTTAATCAATCACTGATCACACAAATTTAAGTTATAGTACGGTAAATTTCAAGTTAAAATTTGTACTCTCCTTTTTCACTTTGCTCACCACTTCTAGCAAGAAAATTCTACTCAGAATTTTCCCGATCCAAGCCCCACGTTGCTGGTGCCATTTGCGATGCTATAATTTCAGTAAACTTAATATTCTATACATTTAAAATATATATATTAATCTACTCGTGAGCCGATTCTCACAGGCAAAATCGGTGTATCAAAAGAATTTATTGGTGGAAAGGGCGCCAGATACACCACCAACTAGCTAGCAGTAAACACGAGTCTCAGGCTGCCTTGGATCGGGAGATGGCTCTATTCGAACAGAATTCTTGCCTGAAACGGGAGGGGGGAACACACACAAAAAAAACTTTTATTTAACTTCAACTTCCACTTATATTAAAGAAATAACTTATTTTACATTTGGTCATAATAAACCTTACTTGGAATTCTACCTACTCGCGCTCTCTCATATCCCACACACACAGAAAAATTTAGCTTACACAAAAAAAACTTTATAAATTTACTTTCAGTCTATACAAAAAAATTTTTAAGTTTACTTAATGTCTTTATTTACTCGTCTCTTAATAAACAAGAAAAAATAATGTTTATTTTAATTTATTCGAGAAAATGAATTTACTATCTTAGAATTTAATTACGGAAATTGTTTCGCCGTTTAGGCACGCGTCGCTCTCTCTCTCTCTCTCTCTCTCTCTCTCACTCACAGCGCTCAATACGCGCCCACGTTTTACCAAATGAACAGATTTCTTTTATTATCCAATACGCGATTACTAATAAATTAAAGGAAAATGAATTATATGTATTCTATAATTTAATTTAATTATTATTCGCTTAACCAGCGAATAAACACGTTCAACCGGTCAAGATTCGCTTTGGTAACACGTGGCCACGTGGCACACACTTCCGGCACTCACGGTCTAATCTAAGTCAAATACAACAATTAAAAATTTTATTTTTATTTCACTTCGCTTAACAATTTTTTTATGAATTCTTATTTAGTTATTTTCGGTCGTGTTCAATCACTTTTTACAAACTTTCAATTTCTATCACGCTTTTACGTTAATCACTTCAATTATATAATCAATCTCGCGCATAAATAAAAGAAAAACCACTTCACTGACTCGAAAATCAACCGGCGAGAGCCGTTGATTTACAAAAAGAAATGTAAATTCTTATCGGGCGCAGCCCACTCACCAGTGATGTACTTAAAGTTCCGTCTAGGTCAATACAGTCGACGATGGTACTTAAAATGGTTAGTCGAATATGGCTGGCTGGCGATAATGGCCGCTCGATCGCTAGCTTCTTTCGGGTCTTGGTGGTCGCTACCGGCGACGTTGATTGTTGCTTCAAACTCGTCTCCAAAGCTAGGACTTTCCTATTTCTCTACCTCTGTGGCTCAGCTGCAGATCCTCTCAGGTCCAATAAGTTTTCTCCTGCCTAAATATGCACAGCGAAGAAAAGAGTGACTCTTGAAAGTTGCGGCGAATCACAAAAAGAGAAAGGCTTCGATGCGACACGAGGACGACAATCAAAAATGCGTGCGACTCAGCGCGAAGACCAGCAGTGAATCTGCTCTTCTTAAAAGCTACTTCCTTCTTCTCCTCTAGTTCTCTTCTTTCTTCTATCCTTTTCTAATTCTTTCTCTACCAATTACTATTTTTCCTTTATATTTTAATAATTCTCATTGGCTCCTTCTTACTTCCTGTAATAAAGAGGGCCCTGCGTTCGAATCCGCTTTGACAGGCGCCTATATGCTGCTTCCTTCTATACATATATAGAGAGCATACATATATAGAGAAAGTACGGTGCTCATACTCTCTCTCTCTTTCTCGTCGCTTAATGCGCGAGAGATCGACGCGCCAGCACTTTCAATTCGTTCTGCCAGCTTGCGGATCTCCCCATCTCTCTTCCTCCTTATCTATTTCTTATTCTTCTCTCTTGTACCTCATCTTCTTGAATCCTTGACTCCTAGCGCACGCGCGGTCGTCGCTAAGTATTGGTGTATACTTAGTCGCTCAACTGGCTGCTACAGCAGCACCGATGTTCACATACATTAGCTATCGATGTGTGTGTAATGGCCGCCGCGCGCGTCAGTTAAGATCAAATCTTTGTCTTGTGATCTCGTAACAAAAAGAAATTAAGGGAATTAATAAAATTAAAATAAATCTCATATGCATTCGGGCCCATGGGTGGTTGGTGGTTTGTGCCGACGGGAGAAAAATTTTATTTCAAAATTTTTTTTGTTGTTGCGTGGTATTTTCCACGTCACAACTTATAAACCACAAACCTACAAATCATAAACCCATGAACCATAAACTCATAAAACATAAACCCATAAACCATAAACCCATAAACCCATAAACCATTAACCATAAACCATAAACCATAAACCTATGAACCATAAACCTATAAAACATGAACCCATAAACCCATAAACCCATGAACAATTCACCATAAACCCATTAGCCATAAACCCATAAACCCATAAACTATGAACCTATAAACTATAAACTATAAACCCATAAACCACAAACCAATTAACCATAAACCCATGAACCATAAACCCATAAACCCATAAACCATAAACCATAACCCATAAACCCATAAACCATAAACCTATGAACTATTTACCCATAAACCATAAGCTCATAAACCATAACCCATAAAAAATAAACCTATAAACCTATAAACCATAAACCCATGAACCATAAACCTATAAATCATATAGCCATGAACTACAAACCCATAAACCATGAACCCATAAAAACCCATAAACGAATAACTCTAAACTCATAAACCATTAACCCATAAACCATAAACCCATAAACCATGAACCCATAAACCATGAACCATAAACCCATAAACCATAAACCCATGAACCATTAACCCATAAACTGTAAACTCATAAACCATAAACCCATATACTATAAACCCATTAACTATAAGCCCATAAACTATAAACCCATAAACCATAAACCCATAAACTATAAACCCTTGAGCCATAAACCCATAAACCATAACCCATAAACCAATAAACTATAAACCTATAAACAATTAACCCATAAACCATAAACTTATAAACCAAAAACGCATAAACCATAAACTCCTAAACCATAAACCCATAAACCATATATCCATTAACCATAAGCCCATAAACCATAAACTGATAAACCATAAACCTATAAGCCTCGAACGCATAAACCATAAACCATGAACTTATACACCATAAACTCATAAACCATAAACCCATCAACCATAAACCCATAAACTATAAAATCTTAAGCCATGAACACATAAACCATAACCCATAAACCCATAAACCATAAACCTATGAACCATCAACCCATAAACCGTAAACCCATAAACCATGTACCCATAAACAATAAAACCCATGAACCATAAATCCATAAACCGTAAACCCATGAACTATAAACCCATAAACCATAATCCTATAAACCATAAACCCAAAAACCATAAAGCCATGAACCATTCACCTATAAACCATAAACCCATAAACCACAAACCTACAAATCATAAACCCATGAACCATAAACTCATAAAACATAAACCCATAAACCCATAAACTATTAACCATAAACCATAAACCATTATCCAAAAACCTATAAACCATACACCTATAAAACATAAACCCATAAACCCATAAACCCATGAACAATTCACCATAAACCCATTAACCATAGACCCATAAACCCATAAACTATAAACCTATAAACTATAAACTATGAACCCATAAACCACAAACCCATTAACCATAAACCCATGAACCATAAACCCATAAACCCATAAAACATAAACCATAACCCATAAACCCATGAACCATAAACCTATGGACTATTTACCCATAAACCATAAACTCATAAACCATAACCCATAAAACATAAACCTATAAACCTATAAACAATAAACCCATGAACCATATAACTATAAATCATATAGCCATGAACTACAAACCCATAAACCATGAACCAATAAAAACCCAAAAACCAATAACTCTAAACTCATAAACTATTAACCCATAAACTATAAACTTATAAACCATGAACCCATAAACCATGAACCATAATCCCATAAACCATAAACCCATAAACCATTAACCCATGAACCATAAACTCATGAACTATAAACTATGAACACATAACGCAAAAACCTATGAACCACACACCCATAAACCCATACACCATGAATCTACAAAATATAAACTTATAAACCATAAACCCATAAACCCATGAACCATAAACCAAATACTCATCAACCATGATCCCATGAACCATAAACTTATGAACCATAAATCGATAATTCATTAACCCATAAACCTATTGAGCATAAACCTATGAAGCATAAACCCATAAACCATAAACCGATAAACCATAAACCCATAAACCATTCACCTATAAACCGTAAACCTATATACCACAAACCTACAAACCATAAACCCATAAACCATAAACTTATAAAACATAAACCCGTAAACCATGGACCATAAACACATGAACCACAAACCTATAAAACGTAAACTTATAAACTATAAACCCATAAACCCATGAACCATTAACCATAAACCCATAAACCCATTAACCCATAAACTATAAATCATAAACCCATAAACCATAAACCCATAAGCCCATGAACCATGAACCCATGAACCATTAACCCATTAACAGAAAACCTTTAAACCGTAAACCCATGAACCATGAATCCATGAACCATAAACCCATAAACCCATAATTTATAGAACCATAAGCCCATAAACCAAAAACCCATAAACCCATGAACCATGAACCCATAAACCATAAACCCATCAACCATAAGCCCATAAACTATAAACCCATAAACCATAAACCTATAAGCCTTGAACGCATAAACCATAAACCATGAACTCATACACTATAAACCCATAAACCATAAACCTACCAACCATAAACCCATAAAATATAAAATCTTAAGCTATGAACCCATAAACCATAACCCATAAACCCATAAACCATAAACCTATGAACCATTAACCCATAAACCATAAACTCATGAACCATAAACCCATAAACCAATAAACCCATAAACTATAAACCATAAAACCATAAATCATAAACCCATAAACCCATGAACCATGAACCCATAAACCATAAACCCATTAACCATAAGCCCATAAACCATAAACCCATAAACCATAAACCTATAAGCCTTGAACGCATAAACCATAAACCATAAACCCATAAACCATGAACTCATGAACCATAAACCCATGAACCATAAACCCATAAATCATAAAGCCATAAACTACAAACCCATAAACAATAAACCCATAAAACCATAAACCAATAACTATAAACTCATGAACCATTAAACCATTAACTATAAACCCATAAACTTATAAAACCATAAACCCATAAACCATGAACCATAAACCCATAAACAATAAACCCATGAACCATTAACCCATGAACCATAAACTCATAAACGATAAATACATAAACCATAAACCCATAAGCCTATTAAGCATAAACCTATGAAGCATCAACCTATAAACCATAAACCCATAAACCACAAACCTACAAATCATAAACCCATAAACCCATAAACCCACGAACGATTCACCATAAACCCATTAATCATAAACCCATAAACCCATCAACTATGAACCTATAAACTATAAACTATAAACCCATGAACCACAAACCCATTAACCCATAAATCCATGAACTATTAACCATAAACCCATAAACCATAAACCATAAACCTATAAACCATAAACCTATAAAACATAAACCCATAAACCCATAAACCCACGAACGATTCACCATAAACACATTAACCATAAACCCATAAACCCATGAACTATTAACCATAAACCCATAAACCATAAACCATAAACCTATAAATCATAAAACTATAAAACATAAACCCATAAACCCATAAACCCACGAAAGATTCACCATAAACCCATTAACCATAAACCCATAAACCCATAAACTATGAACCTATAAACTATAAACTATAAACCCATAAACCACAAACCCATTAACCATAAACCCATGAACCATAAACCCATAAGCCCATAAACCATAAACCATAACCCAGAAACCCATAATCCATAAACCTATAAACTATTTACCCATAAACATAAACTCATAAACCATAACCCATTAAACATAAACCTATAAACATAAAATCCATAAACTCATGAACCATAAACCTATAAATCATATAGCCATGAACTACAAACCCATAAACCATGAACCAATAAAAACCCATAAACCAATAACTCTAAACTCATAAACCATTAACCCATAAACCATGAACCCGTAAACCATAAGCCATAAACCATGAACCATGAACCCATAAACCATAAACCCATGAACCATAGACTCATAAACTATAAAATCTTAAGCTATGAAACCATAAACCATAACCCAGAAACCCATAAACTATAAACCTATAAACCATTAACCCATAAACCATAAACTCATAAACCATAAACCCATAAACCCATAAACTCATAAACCCATAAACCGTAAGCCCATAAACCATGAACCCATGAACCATGAACCCATGAACCATAAACCCATAAATCATAAAGTCATAAACTTTAAACCCATAAACCATAAACCCATAAATCATAAAGTCATAAACTTCAAACCCATAAACCATAAACCCATAATCCCATAAACCAATAACTATAAACTCATAAACAATCAAAATATTAACCATAAACCTATAAACCATAAACCCATAAACCATGAACCATAAACCCATAAACCACAAACCCATAAACCATAAACCCATAAGCCATAAACCCATAAACCCATAAACTATGAACCCATAAACTGTAAACTCATTAACCATAAACCCATATACTATAAACCCATTAACTATAAGCCCATAAACTATAAACCCATAAACCATAAACCCATAAACTATAAACCCTTGAGCCATAAACCCATAAACCATAAACCCATAAACCCATGAACCATGAACCCATAGACCATTAACCCATTAACAGTAAAACTTTAAACCGTAAACCCATGAACCATGAATCCATAAACCATAAACCCATAAACCCATAATTTATAAAACCATAAGCCCATAAACCATAAACCCATTAACCCATGAACCATAAACCCATAGACCATTAACCCATTAACAGTAAAACTTTAAACCGTAAACCCATGAACCATGAATCCATAAACCATAAACACATAAACCCATAATTTATAAAACCATAAGCCCATAAACTATAAACCCATAAACCATAAACCTATAAGCCTTGAACGCATAAACCATAAACCATGAACTCATACACTATAAACCCATAAACCATAAACCTACCAACCATAAACCCATAAAATATAAAATCTTAAGCTATGAACCTATAAACCATAACCCATAAACCCATAAACCATAAACCTATGAACCATTAACCCATAAACCATAAACTCATGAACCATAAACCCATAAACCGATAAACCCATAAACTATAAACCATAAAACCATAAATCATAAACCCATAAACCCATGAACCATGAACCCATAAACCATAAACCCATTAACCATAAGCCCATAAACCATAAACCCATAAACCATAAACCTATAAGCCTTGAACGCATAAACCATAAACCATAAACCCAAAAACCATGAACCCATAAACCATAAACCCATGAACCATAATCCCATACATCATAAAGCCATAAACTACAAACGCATAAACCATAAACCCATAAACCCATAAACCAATAACTATAAACTCATAAACCATTATACCATTAACCATAAACCCATAAACCATAAACCCATAAACTATAAACCCTTGAGCCAGAAACCCATAAACCATAACCCATAAACCAATAAACTATAAACCTATAAACCATTAACCCATAAACCATAAACTCATAAACCATAAACCCATAAACCGATAAACCCATAAACCATAAACCCATAAACCATGAACGCATGAACCATAAACCCATGAACCATAAACCCATAAATCATAAAGTTATAAACCAATAACTATAAACTCATAAACCATTAAACCATTAACTATAAACCCATAAACTTATAAACCATAAACCCATAAACCATGAACCATAAACCCATAAACAATAAACCCATGAACCATTAACCCATGAACCATAAACTCATAAACGATAAATACATAAACCATAAACCCATAAGCCTATTAAGCATAAACCTATGAAGCATAAACCTATAAACCATAAACCCATAAACCACAAACCTACAAATCATAAACCCATAAACCCATAAACCCACGAACGATTCACCATAAACCCATTAACCATAAACCCATAAACCCATCAACTATGAACCTATAAACTATAAACTATAAACCCATAAACCACAAACCCATTAACCATAAACCCATGAACCATAAACCCATAAGCCCATAAACCATAAACCATAACCCATAAACCCATAAACCATAACCTATGAACCCATAAACTATGAATCTATAAACTATAAACTATAAACCCATAAACCACAAACCCATTAACCATAAACCCATGAACCATTAACCCATAAACCCATGAACTATTAACCATAAACCCATAAACCATAAACCATAAACCTATAAACCATAAACCTATAAAACATAAACCCATAAACCCATAAACCCACGAACGATTCACCATAAACCCATTAACCATGAACCCATAAACCCATGAACTATTAACCATAAACCCATAAACCATAAACCATAAACCTATAAATCATAAACCTATAAAACATAAACCCATAAACCCATAAACCCACGAACGATTCACCATAAACCCATTAACCATAAACCCATAAACCATAAACCTATAAACCATTAACCTATGAACCATAAACTTATGAACTATAAACTATGAACACATAACGCAAACCTATGAACCACACACCCATAAACCCATAGACCATGAATCCACAAAATATAAACTTATAAACCATAAACCCATGAACCCATAAACCATAAACCATAAACTCATAAACCATGATCCCATGAACCATAAACTTATGAACCATAAATCCATAAATCATCAACCCATAAACCTATTGAGCATAAACCTATGAAGCATAAACCCATAAACCATAAACCGATTAACCATAAACCCATAAACCATTGACCTATAAACTATAAACCTATAAACCACAAACCTACAAACCATAAACCCGTAAACCATAAACTTATAAAACATAAACCCATAAACCATAAACCCATGAACTATTAACCATAAACCCATAAACCATGGACCATAAACACATGAACCACAAACCTATAAAACGTAAACTTATAAACTATAAACCCATAAACCCATTAACCCATAAACTATAAATCATAAACCCATAAACCATAAACCCATAAACCCATGAACCATAACCCCATGAACCATTAACCCATTAACAGTAAACCTTTAAACCGTAAACCCATGAACCATAAATCCATAAACCATAAACCCATAAACCCATAATTTATAAAACCATAAGCCCATAAACCATAAACCCATAAACCATAAACCCATAAACCATGAACCCATTAACCATAAGCCCATACACTATAAACCCATAAACCATAAACCTTAAAGCCTTGAACGCATAAACCATTAACCATAAACTCATACACTCTAAACCCAGGAACCATAAACCCATGAACCATAATCTCATAAATCATAAAGCCATAAACTACAAACCCATAAACCATAAACCCATAAACCCATAAACTAATAACTATAAACTCATAAACCATTAAACCATTAACCATGAACCCATAAACCATAAACCCATAAACCATGAACCATAAACCCATAAAACATAAACCCATGAACCATTAACCCATGAACCCTAAACTCATGAACTATAAACTACAAACACATAACGCAAAAACCTTTGAACCACACACCCATAAACCCATAAACCATGAATCCACAAAATATAAACTCACTAACCATAAACCCATAAACCCATAAACCATAAAGCATAAACCCATAAACCATGAACCCATGAACCTATTAAGCATAAAGCATAAACCCATAAACCATAAACCGATGAACTATAAACCCATAAACTATTCACCTATAAACCATAAACCCGTAAACCACAAACCAACAAACCATAAACCCATGAACCATAAACTCATAAAACACAAACCCATAAACCATAAACCCATAAACCATAAACCCATAAACCATAAACCCATGAACTATTAACCAGAAACCTATAAATCATGAACCATAAACCCATGAACCATAAACCCATAAACCATCAACCCATGAACCATAAACCATAACCCATTAACCCATAAACCGCAAAACTATGAACTATCCACCCATAAACCATAAACTCATAAACCATAACCCATAAAACATAAACCTATAAACCTATAAACCATAAACCCATGAACCATAAACCCATGAACCATAAACCCATGAACCATAAACCTATAAATTATAAAGCCATAAACTACAAACCCATAAACCATAAACCAAAAAAAACCCATAAACCAATAACTCTAAACTCATAAACCATTAACCCATTAACCATGAACCATAAACCCATAAACCATAAACCCATGAACTATTAACCCATGAAACATAAACTCATGAACTAAAAACTATAAACACATAACGCGAAAACCTATGAACCACACACCCATAAACCCATAAACCATAAACCATGAATTCATAAACCATGATCCCTTGAACCATAAACTTATGAACCATAAATCCATAAATCATCAACCCATAAACCTATTAAGCATAAACCTATGAAGCGTAAACCCATAAACCATAAACAGATAAACCATAAACCCATAAACTATTCACCTATAAACCATAAACTAATAAACCACAAACCTACAAACCATAAACCCATGAACCATAAACTCATAAAACATAAACCCATAAACCATAATCCCATGAACCCATGAACTATTAACCATAGACCCATAAACCATGAACCATAAACCCATAAACCATAAACCCATGAACTATTAACCCATGAAACATAAACTCATGAACTAAAAACTATAAACACATAACGCGAAAACCTATGAACCACACACCCATAAACCCATAAACCATGAATCCACAAAATATAAACTCACTAACCATAAACCCATAAACCCATAAACCATAAAGCATAAACCCACAAACCAACAAACCATAAACCCATGAACCATAAACTCATAAAACACAAACCCATAAACCATAAACCCATAAACCATAAACCCATAAACCATAAACCCATAAACCCATGAACTATTAACCAGAAACCTATAAATCATGAACCATAAACCCATGAACCATAAACCCATAAACCATCAACTCATAAACCATAAACCATAACCCATTAACCCATAAACCACAAAACTATGAACTATCCACCCATAAACCATAAACTCATAAACCATAACCCATAAAACATAAACCTATAAACCTATAAACCATAAACCCATGAACCATAAACCCATGAACCATAAACCCATGAACCATAAACCCATAAACCATAAACCCATGAACTATTAACCCATGAAACATAAACTCATGAACTAAAAACTATAAACACATAACGCGAAAACCTATGAACCACACACCCATAAACCCATAAACCATGAATCTACAAAATATAAACTTATAAACCATAAACCCATAAACCAATAAACCATAAACCATGATCCCTTGAACCATAAACTTATGAACCATAAATCCATAAATCATCAACCCATAAACCTATTAAGCATAAACCTATGAAGCGTAAACCCATAAACCATAAACCGATAAACCATAAACCCATAAACTATTCACCTATAAACCATAAACTAATAAACCACAAACCTACAAACCATAAACCCATGAACCATAAACTCATAAAACATAAACCCATATACCATAAACCCATGAACCCATGAACTATTAACCATAGACCCATAAACCATGAACCATAAACCCATAAACCATAAACCCATGAACTATTAACCCATGAAACATAAACTCATGAACTAAAAACTATAAACACATAACGCGAAAACCTATGAACCACACACCCATAAACCCATAAACCATGAATCTACAAAATATAAACTTATAAACCATAAACCCATAAACCAATAAACCATAAACCATGAATTCATAAACCATGATCCCTTGAACCATAAACTTATGAACCATAAATCCATAAATCATCAACCCATAAACCTATTAAGCATAAACCTATGAAGCGTAAACCCATAAACCATAAACCGATAAACCATAAACCCATAATCCATTCACCTATAAACCATAAACCCGTAAACCACAAACCAACAAACCATAAACCCATGAACCATAAACTCATAAAACACAAACCTATAAACCATAAACCCATGAACCATAAACCCATAAAACATAAACCCATGAACCATAAACCCATAAACCATAAACCCATAAACCATAAACCCATAAGCCATTAACCCATAAACCATAAACCCATAAACCCATAAACTATGAACCCATAAACTGTAAACTCATTAACCATAAACCCATATACTATAAACCCATTAACTATAAGCCCATAAACTATAAACCCATATACCATAAACCCATAAACTATAAACCCTTGAGCCATGAACCCATAAACCATAAACCCATTAACCCATGAACCATGAACCCATAGACCATTAACCCATTAACAGTAAAACTTTAAACCGTAAACCCATGAACCATGAATCCATAAACCATAAACCCATAAACCCATAATTTATAAAACCATAAGCCCATAAATCATAAAGCCATAAACTACAAACCCATAAACCATAAACCCATAAACCCATAAACCAATAACTATAAATTCATAAACCATTAAACCATTAACCATAAACCCATAAACCATAAACCCATAAACCATAAACCCATAAACCATGAACCATAAACCCATAAAACATAAACCCATGAACCATTAACCCATGAACCCTAAACTCATGAACTATAAACTATAAACACATAACGCAAAAACCTTTGAACCACACACCCATAAACCCATAAACCATGAATCCACAAAATATAAACTCACTAACCATAAACCCATAAACCCATAAACCATAAAGCATAAACCCACAAACCAACAAACCATAAACCCATGAACCATAAACTCATAAAACACAAACCCATAAACCATAAACCCATAAACCATAAACCCATAAACCCTAAACCCATAAACCCATGAACTATTAACCAGAAACCTATAAATCATGAACCATAAACCCATGAACCATAAACCATAACCCATTAACCCATAAACCACAAAACTATGAACTATCCACCCATAAACCATAAACTCATAAACCATAACCCATAAAACATAAACCTATAAACCTATAAACCATAAACCCATGAACCATAAACCCATGAACCATAAACCCATGAACCATAAACCTATAAATTATAAAGCCATAAACTACAAACCCATAAACCATAAACCAATAAAAACCCATAAACCAATAACTCTAAACTCATAAACCATTAACCCATAAACCATAAACCCATAAACCATGAACCATAAACCCATAAACCATAAACCCATGAACTATTAACCCATGAAACATAAACTCATGAACTAAAAACTATAAACACATAACGCGAAAACCTATGAACCACACACCCATAAACCCATAAACCATAAATCCACAAAATATAAACTTATAAACCATAAACCCATAAACCAATAAACCATAAACCATAAACTTATAAACCATGATCCCTTGAACCATAAACTTATGAACCATAAATCCATAAATCATCAACCCATAAACCTATTAAGCATAAACCTATGAAGCGTAAACCCATAAACCATAAACCGATAAACCATAAACCCATAAACTATTCACCTATAAACCATAAACCAATAAACCACAAACCTACAAACCATAAACCCATGAACCATAAACTCATAAAACATAAACCCATGAACCATAAACCCATAAACCCATAAACTATTAACCATAAACCCATAAACCATGAACCATAAACACATGAACCATAAACCTATAAAACATAAACTTATAAACCATAAACCCATAAACCATTCACCTATAAACCATAAACCCGTAAACCACAAACCAACAAACCATAAACCCATGAACCATAAACTCATAAAACACAAACCTATAAACCATAAACCCATAAACCATAAACCCATAAAACATAAACCCATAAACCATAAACCCATAAACCCATAAACTATTAACCAGAAACCCATAAATCATGAACCATAAACCCATGAACCATAAACCTATAAACCATCAACCCATAAACCATCAACCCATAAACCATAAACCATAACCCATCAACCCATAAACCACAAAACTATGAACTATCCACCCATAAACCATAAACTCATAAACCATAACCTATAAAACATAAACCTATAAACCTATAAACCATAAACCCATGAACCATAAACCCATGAACCATAAACCCATGAACCATAAATCCATGAACCATAAACCTATAAATCATAAAGCCATAAACTACAAACCCATAAACCATAAACCAATAAAAACCCATAAACCAATAACTCTAAACTTATAAACCATTAACCCATAAACCATAAACCCATAAACCCATAAACTATAAACCATAAACCCATAAACCCATGAACCATTAACCCATAAACCATTAACCCATTACCAGTAAACCCATAAACCGTAAACTCATGAACCATGAATCCATAAACCATAAACTCATGAATCATAAACCCATAAATCCATAAACTATAAACCTATAAACCAAAAACCCATAAACCATAAACCCATAAACCATAAACCCATAAACCATAAAGCTATAAACCATTAACCCATAAACCATAAACTCATAAACCATAAACCTATGAACCGTAAACCTATAATCCCATGAAAAATAAACCCATGAACCATAAACCCATAAACCATGAAGCCATAAACTACAAACTCATATACCATAAACCCATAAACCCATAAAACAATAACTATAAACTCATAAACCGTTAACCCATAAACCATAAACCCATAAACCATAAACCCTAAAACCGTAAACTCGTGAACCATGAACCCATAAATTATAAGCCCATAAACCATAAACCGTAAACTCATAAACCATGAACCCATAAACCATGAATCCACAAAATATAAACTTAGAATCCATAAACTAATAGACAACGAGCCCTTAACGCAGAAACGATCAGCCCATAAACCATCAATCTATAAAACTATATACAATTAACCCATAAACTATAAACTCATAAACCATAAACCTATAAACCATTTACCCATAAACCATCAACCCATAAACCATGAACCCATTAACCATGAACCATCAACCATTAACCCATAAACCATAAACCCATAAACCTTAAACCTATAAACCATAAACCCATAAACCATAAACCCATAAACCGTTAACCTATGAACCATGTACCCACAAACAATGAACCCATAAACCGTAAACCCAAAAACCGTAAACCCATTAATCATGAACTCATAAACTATAAACCTATAAACCATTAAACCATTAACCATAAACCCATAAACCATAAACCCATAAACAATAAACCCTTGAGCCAGAAACCCATAAACCATAACCCATAAACCAATAAACTATAAACCTATAAACCATAAACCATAAACCCATAAACCACAACCCCATTAACCATAAACCTATGAACCATAAACCCATAAACCATAAACCCATTAACCATAAACCCATATACCATAAACCGTAACCCATAAACCTTTTTTTAAACCATAGACCTATAAACCTTAAATTCATGAAACATAAACCTTGAATTCATGAAACATAAACCTTGAATTCATGAAACATAAACCTATAATCCATAAACTTATAAACCACAAAACATGAGCCTATTAATCATAAACTATAAACCCTTCAACCACAAACCATAAACTAATAAACTATAATGCTATAAACCATTCAATAGTTAGCTATAAAACCATGAAACTATGAACTATTAAGCTATAAATTATTGTTCCGTTAACGATTGAACCATTAACTTATGAAAAATGGACCCACAAACCCATAAACCATAAACTATGAAGCTATAAGCTCAAGGACAAAAAAACGATAAACTATAAACTATCAAACTATTAAGAGGTAAAGTATAAACCATAAATAGTTAAATCGTGAACTATAAAACCATGAAACATTTAGCTATATACCATAAATCCATGAACCATAAACTCATAAACCATGAACCTATAAACTCATAAACCCTAAACCTCTAAACCATGAACCATCAAACTATTCAGAGATGAACTATAAACCATGAATCTCTGAATCGTAAACTATTAATCCATTACCTTAAACCCGTTAACCATAAACCCATAAATTATTAACCCATAGACTATAAGCCATGAACTATTAATCCATGAAATCATAAATTATAAATCCATAATGCCATAAACCATAAACCCATAAACCATAATCCCATACACTTTAAACCCATAAACTATCAACCTACGAATCATAAACTCATACACCATAGACTTATACACTAAAAACTCATAAACCATAAACCCATAAACCATAAATTCATAGACCATAAACCCATAACCTATTAACTCATAAACTATAAACTATAAACCATAGACCATAAACCAATCAACCATAAACCCATAAACTATAAAATCTTAAGCTATGAACCCATAAACCATAACCCATAAACCCATAAACCATAAACCTATGAACCATTAACCCATGAACCATAAACCCATAGACCATTAACCCATAAACCCATAATTTATAAAACCATAAGCCCATAAACCATAAACCCATAAACCTATGAACCATGAACCCATAAACCATAAACCCATTAACCATAAGCCCATAAACTATAAACCCATAAACAATAAACCTATAAGCCTTGAACGCATAAACCATAAACCATGAACTCATACACTATAAACCCATAAACCATAAACCAATCAACCATAAACCCATAAACTATAAAATCTTAAGCTATGAACCCATAAACCATAACCCATAAACCCATAAACCATAAACCTATGAACCATTAACCCATGAATCATAAACTCATAAACCATGAACTTATAAACCCATAAACCGATAAACCTATAAACTATAAACCATAAAACCATAAACCATGAACCATAAACCCATAAACCCATAATTTATAAAACCATAAGTTCATAAACCATAAACCCATAAACCCATAAACCATGAACCCATAAACCATAAACCCATTAACCATAAGCTCATAAACTATAAACCCATAAACAATAAACCTATAAGCCTTGAACGCATAAACCATAAACCATGAACTCATACACTATAAACCCATAAACCATAAACCAATCAACCATAAACCCATAAACTATAAAATCTTAAGCTATGAACCCATAAACCATAACCCATAAACCCATAAACCATAAACCTATGAACCATTAACCCATGAACCATAAACTCATAAACCATGAACTTATAAACCCATAAACCGATAAACCTATAAACTATAAACCATAAAACCATAAACCATGAACCATAAACCCATAAACCATAAACCTATAAACCATTAACCTATGAACCATAAACTTATGAACTATAAACTATGAACACATAACGCAAAAACCTATGAACCACACACCCATAAACCCATAGACCATGAATCCACAAAATATAAACTTATAAACCATAAACCCATAAACCCATAAACCATAAACCATAAACTCATAAACCATGATCCCATGAACCATGAACTTCTGAACCATAAATCCATAAATCATCAACCCATAAACCTATTGAGCATAAACCTATGAAGCATAAACCCATAAACCATAAACCGATTAACCATAAACCCATAAACCATTCACCTATAAACTATAAACCTATAAACCACAAACCTACAAACCATAAACCCGTAAACCATAAACTTATAAAACATAAACCCATAAACCATAAACCCATGAACTATTAACCATAAACCCATAAACCATGGACCATAAACACATGAACCACAAACCTATAAAACGTAAACTTATAAACTATAAACCCATAAACCCATTAACCCATAAACTATAAATCATAAACCCATAAACCATAAACCCATAAACCCATGAACCATAACCCCATGAACCATTAACCCATTAACAGTAAACCTTTAAACCGTAAACCCATGAACCATAAATCCATAAACCATAAACCCATAAACCCATAATTTATAAAACCATAAGCCCATAAACCATAAACCCATAAACCATAAACCCATAAACCATGAACCCATTAACCATAAGCCCATACACTATAAACCCATAAACCATAAACCTTAAAGCCTTGAACGCATAAACCATTAACCATAAACTCATACACTCTAAACCCAGAAACCATAAACCCATGAACCATAATCTCATAAATCATAAAGCCATAAACTACAAACCCATAAACCATAAACCCATAAACCCATAAATCAATAACTATAAACTCATAAACCATTAAACCATTAACCATGAACCCATAAACCATGAACCCATAAACCATGAACCATAAACCCATAAAACATAAACCCATGAACCATTAACCCATGAACCCTAAACTCATGAACTATAAACTACAAACACATTACGCAAAAACCTTTGAACCACACACCCATAAACCCATAAACCATGAATCCACAAAATATAAACTCACTAACCATAAACCCATAAACCCATAAACCATAAAGCATAAACCCATAAACCATGAACCCATGAACCTATTAAGCATAAAGCATAAACCCATAAACCATAAACCGATGAACTATAAACCCATAAACTATTCACCTATAAACCATGAACCCGTAAACCACAAACGAACAAACCATAAACCCATGAACCATAAACTCATAAAACACAAACCCATAAACCATAAACCCATAAACCATAAACCCATAAACCATAAACCCATAAACCCATGAACTATTAACCAGAAACCTATAAATCATGAACCATAAACCCATGAACCATAAACCCATAAACCATCAACCCATGAACCATAAACCATAACCCATTAACCCATAAACCACAAAACTATGAACTATCCACCCATAAACCATAAACTCATAAACCATAACCCATAAAACATAAACCTATAAACCTATAAACCATAAACCCATGAACCATAAACCCATGAACCATAAACCCATGAACCATAAACCTATAAATTATAAAGCCATAAACTACAAACCCATAAACCATAAACCAAAAAAAACCCATAAACCAATAACTTTAAACTCATAAACCATTAACCCATAAACCATAAACCCATAAACCATGAACCATAAACCCACAAACCATGAACCCATGAACTATTAACCCATGAAACATAAACTCATGAACTAAAAACTATAAACACATAACGCGAAAACCTATGAACCACACACCCATAAACCCATAAACCATGAATCTACAAAATATAAACTTATAAACCATAAACCCATAAACCAATAAACCATAAACCATGAATTCATAAACCATGATCCCTTGAACCATAAACTTATGAACCATAAATCCATAAATCATCAACCCATAAACCTATTAAGCATAAACCTATGAAGCGTAAACCCATAAACCATAAACCGATAAACCATAAACCCATAAACTATTCACCTATAAACCATAAACTAATAAACCACAAACCTACAAACCATAAACCCATGAACCATAAACTCATAAAACATAAACCCATAAACCATAAACCCATGAACCACCATAAACCCATAAACCATGAACCAAAAACATAAACTTATAAACCATAAACCCATAATCCATCACCTATAAACCATAAACCCATAAACCACAAACCATAAAACCATAAACAACCCTATATAAAACATAAACTCATAAAACATAAACCCATAAACCATAAACCCATAAACCATACACCCATAAACCATAAACTAAACCCTGTAAACCACAAACCAAACTATAAACCATAAACCCATAAACCATAAACCCATAAAACCACAAACCCATAAACTATAAACCCATGAACCATAAACCCATAAACCATAAACCCATAACCCAAACCATAAACCCATAAACCATAAATCCATAAACCCATAAACCCATAAACTATAAACCCATAAAACTATAAACTCATAAACCATAAACCCATAAACTATAAACTCATAAACCATTAAACCATGAACCCATAAACCATGAACCATAAACCCATAAAACATAAACCCATAAACCATAAACCCATAAGCCATTAACCCATAAACCATAAACCCATAAACCCATGAACTATGAACCCAAAAACTAAAAATTTAAAAAAAAAAAAAAAACTATAAACCATTAACTATAAGCCCATAAACTATGAACCCATAAACCATAAACCCATAAACTATAAACCCTTGAGCCATGAACCCATAAACCATAAACCCATTAGCCCATGAACCATGAACCCATAGGCCATTAACCCATTAACAGTAAAACTTTAAACCGTAAACCCATGAACCATGAATCCATAAACCATAAACCCATAAACCCATAATTTATAAAACCATAAGCCTATAAATCATAAAGCCATAAACTACAAACCCATAAACCATAAACCCATAAACCCATAAACCAATAACTATAAATTCATAAACCATTAAACCATTAACCATAAACCCATAAACCATGAACCCATAAACCATGAACCATAAACCCATAAAACATAAACCCATGAACCATTAACCCATGAACCCTAAACTCATGAACTATAAACTATAAACACATAACGCAAAAACCTTTGAACCACACACCCATAAACCCATAAACCATGAATCCACAAAATATAAACTCACTAACCATAAACCCATAAACCCATAAACCATAAAGCATAAACCCACAAACCAACAAACCATAAACCCATGAACCATAAACTCATAAAACACAAACCCATAAACCAAAACCCATAAACCATAAACCATAAACCCATAAACCATAAACCCATAAACCCATGAACTATTAACCAGAAACCTATAAATCATGAACCATAAACCCATAAACCATAAACCATAAACCATCAACCCATAAACCATAAACCATAACCCATTAACCCCATAAACCACAAAACTATGAACTATCCCCCCCCACCCAAACCAACCCAAACCATAAACCATAAACTCATAAACCATAACCATAAACCCATAAACCATAAACCTATAAACCATAAACCCATGAACCATAAAACAAACCATAAACCCATGAACCATAAACCTATAAATTATAAAGCCATAAACTACAAACCCATAAACCATAAACCAATAAAAACCCATAAACCAATAACTCTAAACTCCATAAACCATTAACCCATAAACCATAAACCCATAAACCATGAACCATAAACCCATAAACCATAAACCCATGAACTATTAACCCATGAAACATAAACTCATGAACTAAAAACTATAAACACATAACGCGAAAACCTATGAACCACACACCCATAAACCCATAAACCATGAATCCACAAAATATAAACTTATAAACCATAAACCCATAAACCAATAAACCATAAACTCATAAACCATGATCCCTTGAACTATAAACTTATGAACCATAAATCCATAAATCATCAACCCATAAACCTATTAAGCATAAACCTATGAAGCGTAAACCCATAAACCATAAACCGATAAACCATAAACCCATAAACTATTCACCTATAAACCATAAACCAATAAACCACAAACCTACAAACCATAAACCCATGAACCATAAACTCATAAAACATAAACCCATAAACCATAAACCCATAAACCCATAAACTATTAACCATAAACCCATAAACCATGAACCATAAACACATGAACCATAAACCTATAAAACATAAACTTATAAACCATAAACCCATAAACCATTCACCTATAAACCCTAAACCCGTAAACCACAAACCAACAAACCATAAACCCATGAACCATAAACTCATAAAACACAAACCTATAAACCATAAACCCATAAACCATAAACCCATAAAACATAAACCCATAAACCATAAACCCATAAACCCATGAACTATTAACCAGAAACCCATAAATCATGAACCATAAACCCATGAACCATAAACCCATAAACCATCAACCCATAAACCATCAACCCATAAACCATAAACCATAACCCATCAACCCATAAACCACAAAACTATGAACTATCCACCCATAAACCATAAACTCATAAACCATAACCTATAAAACATAAACCTATAAACCTATAAACCATAAACCCATGAACCATAAACCCATGAACCATAAACCCATAAACCATAAACCCATGAACCATAAACCCATGAACCATAAACCTATAAATCATAAAGCCATAAACTACAAACCCATAAACCATAAACCAATAAAAACCCATAAACCAATAACTCTAAACTTATAAACCATTAACCCATAAACCATAAACCCATAAACCCATAAACTATAAACCATTAACCCATAAACCCATGAACCATTAACCCATAAACCATTAACCTATTAACAGTAAACCCATAAACCGTAAACTCATGAACCATGAATCCATAAACCATAAACTCATGAATCATAAACCCATAAATCCATAAACTATAAACCTATTAACCATAAACCCATAAACCATAAACCCATAAACCATAAACCCATAAACCATAAAGCTATAAACCATTAACCCATAAACCATAAACTCATAAACCATAAACCTATGAACCGTAAACCTATAATCCCATGAAAAATAAACCCATGAACCATAAACCCATAAACCATGAAGCCATAAACTACAAACTCATAAACCATAAACCCATAAACCCATAAAACAATAACTATAAACTCATAAACCGTTAACCCATAAACCATAAACCCATAAACCATAAACCCTAAAACCGTAAACTCGTGAACCATGAACCCATAAATTATAAGCCCATAAACCATAAACCGTAAACTCATAAACCATGAACCCATAAACCATGAATCCACAAAATATAAACTTAGAATCCATAAACTAATAGACAACGAGCCCTTAACGCAGAAACGATCAGCCCATAAACCATCAATCTATAAAACTATATACAATTAACCCATAAACTATAAACTCATAAACCATAAACCTATAAACCATTTACCCATAAACCATCAACCCATAAACCATGAACCCATTAACCATGAACCATCAACCATTAACCCATAAACCATAAACCCATAAACCTTAAACCTATAAACCATAAACCCATAAACCATAAACCCATAAACCGTAAACCTATGAACCATGTACCCATAAACAATGAACCCATAAACCGTAAACCCAAAAACCGTAAACCCATTAATCATGAACTCATAAACTATAAACCTATAAACCATTAAACCATTAACCATAAACCCATAAACCATAAACCCATAAACTATAAACCCTTGAGCCAGAAACCCATAAACCATAACCCATAAACCAATAAACTATAAACCTATAAACCATAAACCATAAACCCATAAACCACAACCCCATTAACCATAAACCTATGAACCATAAACCCATAAACCATAAACCCATTAACCATAAACCCATATACCATAAACCGTAACCCATAAACCTTTTTTTAAACCATAGACCTATAAACCTTAAATTCATGAAACATAAACCTTGAATTCATGAAACATAAACCTTGAATTCATGAAACATAAACCTATAATCCATAAACTTATAAACCACAAAACATGAGCCTATTAATCATAAACTATAAACCCTTCAACCACAAACCATAAACTAATAAACTATAAAGCTATAAACCATTCAATAGTTAGCTATAAAACCATGAAACTATGAACTATTAAGCTATAAATTATTGTTCCGTTAACGATTGAACCATTAACTTATGAAAAATGGACCCACAAACCCATAAACCATAAACTATGAAGCTATAAGCTCAAGGACAAAAAAACGATAAACTATAAACTATCAAACTATTAAGAGGTAAAGTATAAACCATAAATAGTTAAATCGTGAACTATAAAACCATGAAACATTTAGCTATATACCATAAACCCATGAACCATAAACTCATAAACCATGAACCTATAAACTCATAAACCCTAAACCTCTAAACCATGAACCATCAAACTATTCAGAGATGAACTATAAACCATGAATCTCTGAATCGTAAACTATTAACCCATTACCTTAAACCCGTTAACCATAAACCCATAAATTATTAACCCATAGACTATAAGCCATGAACTATTAATCCATGAAATCATAAATTATAAATCCATAATGCCATAAACCATAAACCCATAAACCATAATCCCATACACTTTAAACCCATAAACTATCAACCTATGAATCATAAACTCATACACCATAGACTTATACACTAAAAACTCATAAACCATAAACCCATAAACCATAAATTCATAGACCATAAACCCATAACCTATTAACCCATAAACTATAAACTATAAACCATAGACCATAAACCAATAAATCTATAAAACACAAACTCATAAACCATTGACCCATTAAATGTAAATCCATAAACCATAAACTCCCGACCCATAAACCCATAAGCTATAAACTCATGAACTATTAACTAAAAACACATAAAGTATAAACCCATAAACCATTATCTTATAAGCATAAACCTTGAATCCATAGACTATATACCTATAATCTATAAACTTATAAACTACTAACCATGAACCCATAAATCATGAAATATAAATCCTTTAACGACTAACCATAAATAAATAAACTATAAATCATAAACCATTCAATCGTAAACCATGAAACCATGAACCATTAAGCTATAAATTATTAAACCATTAAGTTATAAACCATTGAACCATAAACCATCGAACCATTTAACTAAAAACCATTAATTCATAAACCCATAAATCATGGACCCATAAACCCATATACTATGAATCCATAAACCATGAACCCATATATCATTAACTCATAAACTTTAAACCAATAAACAATAACTCATAAACTTTAAACCCATAAACAATAACCCACAAACCGTACACCATAATCCATTAAACCATAAACTCATAAACTTCAATCGCATAAACAATAAACCATAAGCAATAAACTATAAACCATAAAACCATCAAACTATAAAGAGATAAACTATTGACCATAAATTATTGAATTGTGAACTATAAAACAATGAACCATTTAGTCATATACCAGAAACCTATTAATCATAAACCTATAAACCATGAATTATGAATCCACAAACCATAAAACATGAACCCATAAACCATAAACCCATAAACCATTAAGCCATAAACTATATACTATGAACCATATACCGAAAACCATAATCACATAAACCATGAATTCATAAGCCCATAAACCATAAACTTATAAGTTATAAACCCATAAGCCATAAAACCATTAATCGTAAACGTATAAACTATAAACCTATCAAACATAAACCCATAAATCATGAACTTATAAACTAAAAACCCATAAACCCATAGACCATGAACCTATAAAGTATGAACTTATAAACTATAAACCATCAAACCATAAATTATCAAACCATGAACCAATAATTTGTAAACCATAAACTATAAACCCATTAACCCTAAATCCACGAACCTATGAAGCATAAGCCTGTGACAACCTCGAGAATCAGGGAGTTTCACTGATTTATAAAAATATTTAAGATGTAATTAATTAAATAACATAAATAAGAGAAGCTTCATTTCAGTAATTTTTACATTAGTCGCACCCGCGCCTAAAATGGACGCCAGCCGCGTATAGCGTATGCGACACCGCTTGCACTAATGAAGTTACTATTGGCACAAGAAGAAGCAGATAGTCAGAAAGACATACGATAAAAAGACACGAGCACACACAAAAAAGAAGAATTAGGATAGCACCAAGGGAAAGTACGCAACAGAACGCGCACGGGATCGCCCGACACACACGTACCAAAGAAAGAAAGAAATTATATTTTTTACTTAGCAGACGTGCACTCGCAACAACACGAGGTTTTCTAAGCACACTAAAATAAATTATAGAACAGTGAATCTATCTATTTCTATTCACTCAAGCTTCGATAACTGCAGCACACTGCAAAAGTACTAATCAATATCGCAACTTGTGACGTTCTTTACTACACGCTGGCGACAGAAGAAAGGACGCAATAGCGCCTCCTTCTTGTCTCTGCTCAGCTTTATCCCTCAAGCTGTACGCTGCGCGCGTCGTAAGAGAAAGACAAACGATCCTTAACAGACCCAAGCTCAGCTACTCGAGTGAAGCTGTCTGCTAACTATATAAGTGCACAGTATACGTACTATAGATAAACCATAAACCCATGAACCATTAACCCATAAACCATCAACCCATAAACCCATAAGCTATATACTCATAGGCTATTAACTATAAACATAAACCCATAAACCATAAATTCATAAACCATAAACTAATAAACCATAAACCCATAAACCATAGACCCATAAACCTTGAATTCATAAACCATAAACCAATAAACCATAAACCCATAAACCATAGACCCATAAACCTTGAATTCATAAACCATAAACCAAGAATCCATAGACTTATAAACCACAAACCATGAACCCATAAATCATAAGCCATAAAACCTCCAACGACTAACCATAAACTAATAAACTGTAAACCGTAAACCATAAAATTGTACTCCATGAAACATTGAACCATGAAACTATGAACTATTCAATCATAAATAATTTAAACATCAACCATTGAGCCAAAAACCATTAAAACATAAATCATTGAACTATGAACCATTAAACCATAAACCATTGAACCATAAACCATAAAACCATGAAGCCATAAACCATTGAACCATAAACCATTCAGTCATTTACCTAAAACTATTAAACCATTAAACCATAAACGATGAACCCATGAACCCATAAACTATGCACCCATAAACTCTTAACCCATACACCATAAAATCATAATATTTTGACCATTAAACAATAACCCATATACCATATACTCATAAACTTTTAACCCATAAACAATAACCAGTAAACCATAAACCATAGAATCATAAACCCATAGACCCATAAACAATAAACCACAAATCATCAAACTATTAAGAGATAAACCATAAACCATAAATCATTAAATCGTAAACTATAAAGCAATGAACGGTTCAGCCATATACCATAAACTCATAAGCTATGAACCCATCGACTCATAAACCATGAACCTATAAACCCATAAACTATCAACCTATAAATCAAAAACTCTTACACTATGAACTTATAAATCATAAACCCATAAACCCATTAACCATAAATCTATAAACCGCAAACTCATAAACCAATAACCCATAAAATATTAACTATTAACCATATACGATTAACCCATAAATTTATAAACCACAAACTCATGAATTACTGACCCATTAACCATAAACCCATAAATTATAATCTCATAGACTATTAACTCATAATCCATAAACCCATAAACTATAAGCCCATAATCTATAAAACCAAAAAGCATGAACCCATAAACCAAAAAACAATAAGCTATAAACCCATAAACCATATAGCCAGAAACCATACATCCATGGACTATAAACCCATAAACCGCTAAATACAGGAACTATAAACTATTCAACCATAAACAATAAGACCATAAACTAAAAAATTATAAACCATTAAATTGTGAACTATGAAACCACTAACTATTAGGTCATAAATTATTGAACTATTAACCATTAAGCTATAAATCATTCACAGATGAACCATCAAACTATAAACTATTGAACAATAAACCATTAAATTAGATACCATTAAACGATTAGAACATATAACATTAAACCATGAACAATTAAACCATCCAACTATAAACCATTAAACCATAAATCGTTTCACCATAATCAATTAAACCATAAACACATAAACTATAAACCAATAAACATGAACCAATAAACATAAACCCATAAACCATTAACTTATGAACTATAAACTCTAAACCATATACCATAAACATATAAACCATAATCCCATAACCTCACTAATACATCAATCATAAACGCTTAGACCATGAACCCATAAACAATGGACAGTAAACCGCATGACTATAAACTATAAACCAATAAATCATTAACCCAAAAATTATTAACCATTATGCTATAAAATCACAAATGCATGAATAATAAACGCTAAGACCATGAACTTACTAACTGTCACCCATGATCCCATAAACTCACAAACACATGGATAATAAACGTTAAGACCATAAACACAGAAACTGTAAACCATGATCCCATCGACTCACAAACGCATGAATTATACACGCTTAAACCATAAATCGATTAACAATAAGCCACTGAACGGTATAGGCATAAATCATTAACTAATGAACAATGCATTCGCAATCTATAAAATAATTTAATTGAAAAACCAGAAAACAATAGACGGAAAACCCATAAACCATAAGACCATAAATCATAAACCTATCTACCATATACTATAAACCAATGAACCATAAACCCATGAACCATAAACCCATGAACCATAAACCATAAACCCATGAATCGTGAACCCATAAAACACGAACCTATAAACCATAAACCTATAAACCATTCAACAATATACACATAAACTTTAAATCCAATAACAATAAACAATAAACATTAAACTATAAACCAATGAACCAAGAACCCATAAGCCATAAACCATAAGCCCATGAGCCATTAACCCATAAATTATGAACCTATAGACCATAAATCAATGAACCATAAACCTACAAACCATACACCCATAAACCATAAATCCATAAACTTATTATCCATAAACAATTCAACCATAAAGCATGAAAGCATAAAGTAATAAGCCACAAACCATTAATTATGAACCTTCAAAACATTAAGCGTCAGGCCATAAATAATTAAACCATAAACCATAAACTAATAAACAATAAACATATGAACCATGAACCTATAAATCATAAACCATGAACCCATAAATCATAAACCATGAAACCTTCAACCACTAACCATTATCTAATAAACTGTTAACCGTAAACCATTACATTGTACACCATGAAACATTGATCCATAAAACTTTGAACCATGGAACCATAAACTATGAGACCTTATATTATTGTACGATTAAACTATACACAATTGAATCATTAAATTATAAACCATTATACCCATATTCCCATAAACTTATAAACGCATGAATCATAAACGCTTAGATCATAATCTCATTAACAATAGGCTAGCGACCCGTAAAACGATAAACCATGAATCCATGAACTATAAACCTATAAACTCATTAACACATAAATCATAAACAATTAAAACGTAATCAGATACAGTATAAACCATAAACTATTAATCGTGAACCATTAAACTATGAACCATTAGGCTATTAATTATCAAACCATGAACCATTAAGCCAAAAACTATCAATTCATGAACCATTATACTCTGAACCATCAAACCCTAAACTATTGAATCATAAATCATCAAACCATTTAACCATAAGCCATTAAACCATAAAATATTAAACCATTAAACCATAAACCATTAAATCATAAGCCGTTACGCCATGATTCATTGAACCATAAGCACATAGCCTATAAATCCATAAATATAAACTCATAAACATAAACCCATAAACCTTACGCTCATAAACATTAAACCACAAGCTATACACCCATAAGCTATGAACCTATAAGCTATAAACCCATAATTCTTAAGTCAACAAAAATAAACTCATGGACTATAAACTCATGATTATATATCCATTAACTATAAACCATTTACTCAGAAACTGAAAACCATAATCCCATAATATATAAACAAATGTGCCATTAACTGATAAATTATAAAACACAATCCCATAAACTCATAAACGCATAAATCATGAACGCCTAGACCATAAACAATGAACCCATAAACCACATGACTATAAACCATCAACAAATAAACCATACGACCATAAACTCTAAACCCATGAACCATAAACCCATAAGCCATAAGCCCATAAAAAATAAACCCGAAAACCAGAAACCCATGAACCATAAATTCATAAACCCATGCACCATAATCCCATAAACAATAAACCTATTAATCATTAACCCATAAATAATCAACCCATGAACCAAAAACGCATAAACCATAAACCCATAAACGACAAACACAAACTCATTATTCATAATCCCGTGAACTATATATCTATGAATAAGAAATCAATGAACTATAATTAATATACCAATAAACTAATGACTTTTTAAACCATAAACCATAAGACAGTAAACCTATAAACTATAAACCCATTAACCAAAAAGTCATAAGCCCATAAACCCATAAACAATAATCCCATAAACCCATTAATGTCTAAACCCATGAACTTATGAATTATGAACCCATAATCCCATTAACAATTAACCCATAAACTATAAGCCCATAAACCTTAAGCCAATAAACATGAACCCATAAGCTATAAACCTTTAAACATTGAGACCATAAACATTAATCCATAGACTATAAGCCCATAAGCTATAAACCTTTAAACATTAACACCATGAACATTAATCCATAGACTATAAACTCATAACCATTAACTCATAAAATATAAGCTAATGAAAAATAACTCATGCACCATTGACCCCGAAACTATAAACCATAATCCCATGAACTCACAAACGCATGAATCATAAAAGCTTTGATCATAAGCCCAGAAACTGTGAACCATTATCTCATGAACTCACAAACGCATGAGTTATAAATGATTAGACCATAAACCCATTAACAATAAGCCCCTAAATCTTATAGGCATAAATTATTGACCAATAAACCATAAATCCATAATCCATAATACACATAACTCTAAAAGCCATGAACCAACAAACGGTAAACATATAAGACCATAAACTATAAACCCATCTACTATAAACCTATAAACTTATAAATCATAAACCCTAAGACACAAACTTATTACTCATAAACCCGTGAACCATCAATCCATAATCAGAAATCAATGAACTGCAAATCATATACCTAAAAACTATAGACCTTTTTTATACTATAAATCATAAAATCATAAACCATAAACTTATTGACAAAAACCGTTCACCCATATACCATAAGCCCATAAACCATAAACCCATAAACCATAAACCCATAGAACATAAACTCATAAACCATGAACTCATAAACTTATGAACTATAAACCCATAAACCATCAACTCATAAGCCATAAGCCCATAAGCCATAAACCCTAAACTACAAACCTATGAACATTAAACCATTAAACGATGAGCCATCAAACCATAAACCAATAATTCATAAACCATATACCTATTAACCATAAGCCAACAAACCTATGAACCATAAACCACAAAGCAATAAACCATAAACCATGAGACTATGAACACATAAGCCATAAACCTATTAACCTAAAACCCATAAACTCATAATCCCATGAACCCATTAATCATAAACTCATAAACACATGATCTATAAACCCATAAACTATAACCATATCATTATAAACAATAAACTATCAAGCTATAAATAATCAAACCATAAACTAATACTATATAAACCATAAACCAGAAACCCATTAACCATAAAATCACAAACCTATAAACCATATATCATAAAGCAATAAACCATAAACCATAAGACAATAAACCCCTAAACCATAAATCTAATAAGCAAGAACTCATAAAGCGATAAGCCATAATCCCATAAATTATGAACCATAAATTCATAAACCATAGACCGAAAAATCTTTAACCCACAAACTCATTAACCATAAACCATTAACACATAAATGATAAACTATAAACCATAAACCCATAAATCATAAACTATAAACCTTTTAAACACAAACTCAAAACTCATTAACCATAAGCCTTAAACCAGTAAATCATGAATCATGAAACCATGAACCATTAAGCTATAAATTATTATACCATTAACTATTGAGCCATAAACCATTAGCTTTTAACCATGGACTATGGACAATTTAATCATAAACCATCAAACCATAAAAATGGAACCATTAAAAAGTATACTATTAGAACATTATACCATTAAACCATAAACACATAAACTATAAACCCATAAACAAAAACCCATCAACGTAAACACATGAACTTTGAGCCTATAAACATAAACCCATAAGCTATAAACCTACAAACCTTAAGTCCATGAACATTAACCCATCAACTTGAAACCCATTACCATAAACCCATAAACTAGGAGCTGATAAATAATTAACCCGTGAACTATAAACGAATAAACCATTAACTGAAAAACTATAAACCATAAGCCCATTAGCTTACAAACACATGAATCATGATTGCTTAAATCGGAAACCCAGAAAATATAAATCATAATACCATAAATTTACAAACGCATGAATCATAAACGCTTAGACCATAAACCCATTAAAAATAAGCTAATAAACCATGAACCAATAGACGGTAAACCCATAAGAGCATGAACTAAGAACATATCTACTATAAACAAACAAATTTGAAATCATAAACTCTAAAACACAAACTTATTACTTATAAATCCGTGAAACATTTATACCCTGAACCATAAAACTATGAGCCATAAACCCATGAGCCATAAAACCATAAACCATAAACCTATAAACAATAAACCATAAAACCATGAGCCATTTAACCATTAAACCATGAAACTATAAATGATAGAACCAATAAACTATAAACCATTAAACCATAAACCATCAAACCATAAACATTAAACCATTAAACATTATACCATCAGAACATTATACCATTAAACCATAAACACATGAACTATTAATCCATAAACATAAACTTATAAACCCATGAACCTTAAGCTTAAAAACATAAGCCCATAAGCTATAAACCCATAAACCATGATCCCAAAAACATTAACCCATAGACTATAAGTCCATAAAAATAAACCGATAAACTATAAGCTGATATAAAAACCCATAAACTATAAACCTATAAACTATAAACCAATAAACCATTTACCCAGAAACTATGAACGATAAGCCCATGGACTTACAGACGCATGAGTTATGAACATTTAGACCATAAACCCATAAATTATAAACCTATGAACTATAAACCTATAAAACATTAACCCATGAACCTTAAATCCATAAACCATAAAACTATAAACTAATAAACTATTAAACCATAAACCATTAAACCATAAACCATTAAACCATAAACCATTACACCATAAACCATAAACCATTAAACCATAAACCATCAAACCATGAACCATCAAACTATAAACCATCAAACCATAAACCATTAAACCATGAACCATTAAACCATAAACCATTAAACCATTAAACCATAAACCATTACACCATAAACCATAAACCATTAAACCATTAAACCATAAACCATTACACCATAAACCATAAACCATTCAACCATAAGCCATTAAACCATAAACCATAAATCATCGAACCATAAACCATAAAACCACAAACCATTTAACCATAAACCATTAAACCATTAAACCATAAACCATAAACCATCAAACCATAAACCATCAAACCATAAACCATTAAACCATAAACCATTAAACCATAAACCATTAAACCATTAAACCATAAACCATTACACCATAAACCATAAACCATTAAACCATAAACCATTAAACCATAAACCATTAAACCATAAACCATTACACCATAAACCATAAACTATTCAACCATAAGCCATTAAACCATAAACCATAAATCATCGAACCATAAACCATAAAACCACAAACCATTTAACCATAAACCATTAAACCATTGAACCATAAACCATAAACCATTAAAACATAAACCATTAAACCATAAACCATCAAACCATAAACCATTAAACCATAAACCATTAAACCAATAAACCATAAACCAATAAACCATAAACCATTAAACCAATAAACCATAAACCAATAAACCATTAACCATTAAACAATAAACCATAAACCATTATACCATAAACCATTAAACCATAAACTATTAGACTATAAACCATTAAACTATAAACCATTAAACCATAAACCAGTAAACAATAAACCATTAAACCATAAACCATTAAACCATTGAACCATAAACCATTAAACCATTAAACCATAAACCATTAAACCATAAACCATTAAACCATAAACCATTATACCATAAACCATTATACCATAAACCATTATACCATAAACCATTATACCATAAACCATTAAACCATAAACCATTAAACCATGAACTATTGAACCATAAATCATTAAACCATAAACCATTAAACCATTAAACCATAAACCATTAAACCATTAAACCATTAAACCATAAACCATAAATCATTAAACCATTAAACCATAAACCATTAAACCATAAACCATTAAACCATAAACCATTAAACCATAAACCATTAAACCATAAACCATAAACCATTAAACCATAAACCATTAAACCATAAACCATTAAACCATAAACCATTTAACCATAAACCATTTAACCATAAACCATAAACCATTGAACCATAAACCATTTAACGATAAACCATTTAACCATAAACCATTTAACCATAAACCATTTAACCATAAACCATTTAACCATAAACCATTTAACCATAAACCATTTAACCATAAACCATTTAACCATAAACCATTTAACCATAAACCATTTAACCATAAACCATTTAACCATAAACCATTTAACCATAAACCATTTAACCATAAACCATTTAACCATAAACCATTTAACCATAAACCATTTAACCATAAACCATTTAACCATAAACCATTTAACCATAAACCATTTAACCATAAACCATTTAACCATAAACCATTTAACCATAAACCATTTAACCATAAACCATTTAACCATAAACCATTAAACTATAAACCAATAAATCATAAACTATAAACCTATTAACCATAAGCCCACAAACCTATAAACCATAAACGATAAGGCAATAAACCATAGACCATAAGACTATAAACACAAAAACCATAAACCTATTAACCAAAAACTCATAAACCTATTAACCCATAATCCCATTAATCATAAACAAATAAACCCATAAACCATGAACCCAGAAAACGATACTCTCATAAACCATAAACCCATAAACCATAATCTCATAAGCCATGAACCCATAAACCATAATCCTATAAACTCATAAATCATAAACCCATAAACACATGAACTAAAAACCTATAAACCATAAACCATAATCCTATTAACTCATAAATCATAAACCCATAAACACATGAACTAAAAACCTATAAACCATAAACCATATCACTATAAACAATAAACTATCAAACCATAAATCAATACTTCATAAGCCATAAAATAAACTCCCGACCTTTTACACCATAAACCATAAAACCATAAACCCATTAACTTATAAACCATAAACTTATAGACCATAAACCCATGAACCATAAACTTTCAATCAATAAACTCCTAAACCATAAACTCATAAATCATAAGCCATAAAATAAACTCCCGACCTTTAACACCATAAACCATAAAACCATAAACCCATTAACTTATAAACCATAAACTTATAGACCATAAACCCATGAACCATAAACTTTCAATCAATAAACTCATAAACCATAAACTCATAAATCATAAACCATAAACTCTTTAACGACAAACCAGAAACTAATAAACCATAAACCATTAAATGATAATCCATAAAACTATAAACCATTGAGCTATTAATTATTAAACTATGAACCATTAGGCTACAAACCATTAAACCTGAAACCATTAAACTATGAACCAGTAAATCATAAACTATAAGCCCATCAACTTATGAGCTATAAACCAATAAACCATAAACCCATAAACCAATAAACCATAAGCCTATAAACTCATAAACCATAAACTCATGAACCATGAACCCATAAACCATGAACCCATAAATCATAAACCATAAACTCTCTAACCACAAACCATAAACTAATAAACTATAAACCAATAAATCGTGAACCATGAAACCATGATTTATTAAGCTATAAATTATTAAACTATGAACCATTAAGCCGTAAACCGTTAACCCATAAACCATAAAACTATGAACCATAAAATCATAAACCATTAAATCATAAACCATTAAATCATAAACCATTAAATCATAAACCATTAAACCAAAAACCATTGAACCATCAAACCATAAATCATTAAACCATAAATCATCAAACCATGAATATTAAACCATTTAACATTATACCATTAGAATATTATAACATTTAACCATAAACACATAAACTATAAACCTATAACCATAAACCCATGAACATAAACCCATAAACCATAAACTTATCAGCCAAAAACCCATAAACCCATAAACCATGAACTCATAAATCATAAACCCATCAACTTATGAACTGTAAACCCATAAACCATAAACCGATAAACCAAAAACCTATAAACCATAAACCCATAAACCATAAACCTATAAACCATAAACGCATAGACTATAAACCCATAAACCACAAAATTATAAACCCATAAACCCAATATCCCATAAACAATAATTGCATAAACTATAAACCCATAAACCCATAAACCATAAACTTATAAACTTATAAGCCCAATAACTCCATAACCTATGAACCATTAACCTATAAACCATAAACTCTCTATAACCGTATAGACCCATAACCTAATCACCGATAAACCTATGAATTATAAATCCATCAAATAATCCATTTTCCTCGTATAAAATCTTTGTAAAATTATTGTTTATTGTATATTATTAGACGATATTGTAATAATTTTATGTACAAATATTTTATTAATTATTTTAAGGAATTATTTTATAAAGCGTTACATCCATTAAATAGAAAATGATTCTTATAAATTATTCAAACAATTACTATTTAATGAGCGAATCGAACAACTGAAGTGGCCCCTTTGGTTACTGTAACCTTCGCAGAAATGAGTGACTTTAATCATTATTCACTCAAAGTCTGTCCATTTTCAAGAGTTGAGCGCATGGAGACTTTTGTTTAGAAAAAAAGCAACAATTTGGTCATACTATCATCACATTTCACTGGGACCCACAAACCTATAAGATTCTTCCGGGGTCCTTTGAATTAATTTTAGGTAAATTTTGGTTGGATTTCAGCTGTATTTTAAATTTATTTATATTGTATCGAAGTTGTCTTATCTTCTACACCAGACTCAACAGCTTTTCAATTTTTCAATTTTTAACGTAAATTTACATGTGTAATCAGATACAACTTGTGTGAAAAAAAATTACGTTATTTTACTTTTAAAAATTTAAGTAAATTTATGTTTTGACCCATCTCAAATAATACATATCCGTACTTATTTAAAAAAAAACTTTTTATCATAAAATAAAAATTTTACATGATCTTACATTTCAAAAATCAGTTAAATTTTTTGTTTAATAAGTATAGATTATTTATTAAATATATACAGAGTTATTTCATATTATATTTAAGTAGAATGCAGAGTTTTAAAAAATAAATTTTTCTTCTTCGAAATTCGTTTGAAATTAGAGTTTTATTCATTAAATATACACAGAGTTATTTCACATTATATTTAAGTAGAATGTAGTAGTTTAAAAAAATAAGTTTTCCTTCTTCAAAGTTTTTTAAAAACAAAAATTGTACAATTTTAATTTTTAAACAGTTTAGTTATTAAATCCTTACTATATGAAAATTTACTTAGAATTCCAGTTTTTAAAACACCTTGAGATGCAATCTTATTTGATTGGCTTATACTTCCTTCTAAAGAAAGATCTGGACAATTAGTTATATAAAATAATAAATAACTTGAGAAAGAATCACCAGCACCCTGAAAATTACAAACTGTTCTATTCCGATCATCAGAGCAGTGAACTAATATCCAAATTTTGTGGGTTTACTTTATCAACAATATTAAATGTTCCGCTAAGAATATATATATATGCTTCAACTTCACTGTATTGATTCATTGATATTTTAAAAGAATTATAAAATAATTTTCATATTATGAAATGTTATACTTTTAATATTTATTTAAAAATCAATTACATTAATATTATAGGTTGATAGGTTAATAAAGAGCACGTGTTTCATATAAAATATATATGTTGATAATTGAAATTCTGATACACAAAACAACTTCGCATCGTTTGAGTTAAATCGATTATTTTAAACAAAATTTTTATTATATGAAATTTTTTATACTCTATATTTTAATAAATCGTGATTTTTACTAATTATCAATTGCTTATTCATAGATTACTACTAATGTTAAATTTTTGCAAAACTCCTTAAGCTCATCTCTTCTGTTCTTATCTAAATTTTGTATGATAGTTCATTTATAAATTTACAACAGACCTATGCACATACATAACTTCACAATTTATACAGGGTAACTAAAAGAATTCAAAATGATTATTTTCGATGCTTGTACCAACGGCATTCAAGCATACTAATACTTTTTATTATTTCTTTTACTGTCAAGATAATTAAATTTTTAAATGAAATGAAATAACTATAACTGAAAAATTGCATATGCGTTTAATTGCTTTAATTAAAAATTTTTATATTTAAATAAATTCAAAACAATACTTATTTGTCTTAATTTTACTTTTCCTTAGCATTTTTCTATTTTCTCAAAATTTTTTAACTTTGTTAAAACTACTTTCAATGCAAAACTTGTGTTTTTAATCTTTACGATTGTTCTCTTATTTAGACTAATGATACTTTTCCCGACGGGGGTCGTGAGACCAACAAAACATGTACGCGTCAGTTTGTCGAGTGCACGAAACGACAAAGATTTCGCTTCTTTTCTATTTTTCGAAAAAACACAATCTTTATCGTTCTTTGATCGGTTGCCCCACGTTGGGCACCAAGTGGGGAAAAATTTTTATGGAAAATATTTATCAAAATTTCCTCCTAGATCCTTTATTTATTTATGTGGTCGGGACAGCATTAATAATTAAGATATAGGAAGAAAAACTTTATAACACTTTCTATTTAATATGTAAACTGATTTATTTCGCTTCACCTAACGTACTTACAAAATTTTAGTATAAATAGTTATTTAAAAACCTAATCGAGAACACAAATTCATTTCATACTACAACTCGTATTCGGTGGTGGTTGTTTTTTAAAAACTAATTTAACCCTATGACAGACAAAAATTATAAATATTAAATCCATTTTTATCGTTTTTAGCTGTTTTTTCCAAGCATATTTATTAACTTAAGCATATTTAATTTTAATATTTTATTAATAAAACGTATGTAGCCTTCAAAATAACCGTTCCAAAAGTTCATAAAAATTTTAGAATAAACACACTTATTATCGTATTTTATTAAGACAATTTTATCGTTACGGTATACAAATAATTCCGTACTGTCAATTATGCAAAAACAAGGTGCCAAAACAAGATCGAGGCATTTTTATTCTATAAGTTGAACTACTTGAATCAAAACAAAAGCATCAACTGTAAGAGTTAGTATATAATTTTAACCTTTTCTATATCTTATTGTTAGGTGTCACGCTATTTGGTTTGCGAGAGATTAATAACACATCTTTTTTGTAGTTTTATTGTCGGTCGGCACAGCTGTATTACCAATTTGTGCCAGTGCTCCCTGTTTTCTCTTTTCCTCTTTCTATCTATGATTTATGAATAATCTAGGAGTAATCAAAACTTGGGTCTTTTGTCAAAGTCACATTTAATATCCCCAAAAAATTAAATGAAAGAAACCAGAAGAAAGGAAATAAAATAATTATTTTACTTTTACTCTATCATCACAAACAAAAATAGATAGAATGTATTACGGACCCTTGGTCTAAGGACCAAGGGCCAGTCGAACTTGCTTTAAGCTGGTCACGCACGAGAGTCATCTGCACTTTATTTTCAAGCCAAGTTTCACCTGCCGTCATGAAAGGGAGAGAGCTTCCAGTCTCGCGTTTGAAGTCAAAGTGATGGTCATTAATTATGGTTATTAAGCTTGATCGTCTCTCTCACTTACTCATTAAGGTTTTAATGTACAAGTATACTCTCTCTCCCTCCTACACCTTCCTTGCACTTTGTTTGTGCAGAGAAAGTGAAAGGAAGCGTGTAGAGCGCTAATTGGTCAGCTAATGAGCCAGACCCAGAATCTTCTAATCCAACGTCCAGCCCACAAGCAGCAGGGACTGTGTGAAAGGAATGCGCCCGTTCCTTATCACCGTATGTAAAAAAACGCTGCCAAGTGCTTTGGCGGAATGCTTTCTCATGGAGCTCTTTGACTTTCATTAATTTTTTGAAATTTATTTTAATGTGATTTTAATATTGAAAAATTGTCTAACATTAATATTTACTTATATTGTACTTTATAAATTTCGAACATATATGCTAGCTGTTTGCTTTTTCAACATTTATAATTTATTTTAAATCATCAAGTAATACAAAAAAATTGGTTCTATTGAAAAAATGATATAATGTAGTAATAAAAAGAATGATGACAACAAAATTTCTAATCTTTATAAAATGCAATCATATTTATGTATAAATACAGTTCATGTTTATGGCTCTATAAAAAAAACTACTCTATGAATACCAATTTCCAATAGCTTCCCGTCTACTTATACAAAAACATAGATAGTATGCGAAATTTGAAGCAAATCCATAGAGTAATTTTCGAGATCTAATTGGCTGAATAAGTAACATTTTCTTTTCAAAATTTCTTTTTCAAAATTTTAAAAATGCTCTAAAATTAAAACTACCCTATGAAAATCCATTTTTGAAAATTTCCTTTCTTTCGGCAGTTGTAAATAATTTCTCTGCAAATTTTAGAACAAATCTATCGAGTACTTTACGTAAAATAAAAAAAATAAGAAATAAAGAATCGAAATTTTTTTTTAAATTCTTTGAAATTCTCTAAAATTATAACCACTCTAAGAAAATTAGTTTTTAAAAGCTTATTTTTTTCAGACAATATCGAATTGCTCGTACAAAAATTTTGGAGAAAATTTATAGTATGGTTTACACAAAATAAATAAAAAATAAAATTTTTTTTAAAATTTTCAAAATGCTCTAAAATTAAAACTGCTTTGAGAAAATATGTTTTCCAAAGCTTGTTTTTTTCAGACAGTAGCGAATAACTTGCATTTAAATTTTGGAGCAAATCTATCGAATGGTTTTCGTAAAATAGAGAAAAATTAAAAATAAAAATTTTTTAAAAAATTTTTAAAATCCTCTAAAATTAAAAGTGCGCTAAGGAAATCAGTTTTCAAAAGTTTTTCTACTTTCGAAATTAAGTTCCATACAAATTATCAAACAAATTCTTTAAGTGGTTTACGTAAATTACAAAAAAAAAATGAAAAATCGAAAGTTTTTTAAAATTCTTAAAATGACTCTTAAAAAAAACTACACTAAGAAAACCAATTCTTAATAACTTCCGCACCAGTTGATCGAAAAATTGAATTGTATGGAAAATTTGAAGTAAATCCATTAAGTAGTTTTTAAGATTTTATTGGCTTAATAAATAGAAACATTTTTTTTTTTAATTTCAAAATGCTCTAAATTTAAAACTAAGCAAAGAAAATCAGTTTAAAAAAATTTTTTTTATTCGGGCAATCACAAATAATTCCATGCGAAATTAGAAGCAAATTCATCGAGTAGTTCTCGAGATACAATATACCAGCTGAAATCATACATCCACACATACACACACACACACACACATTTTCTGGAAACCACTTTTTTTGACTCACCGAGTTTAAATATGTACAAATTAACCCTTTGAGGGGCACATTTTTCTGTAAAAAAACGGGTTTTTTGAGATTAATTGTTTATAACAAATACTTCAATTAATGAATATTTGCAATTTCTCTATAAAATCTAATAAATCAGGTATTCAAGAGTTTAAAAAGTCTTATAGATGTCTTAAAAAGGCATATACGTTTTAGAAATACGGAAAAATCCAAAACCAAATAGGTGGGACAAATACGTACCACTGCCCCTCAAAGGGTTAATGAAAAAAACAGAAGAAAATTTTGTTTGACGATACAATGCTTTCTCTATGAGAAAGCAACAGAAGAGAGAAAAAAAAAGAGTTTAGACAAAACAATATTACTTTGAATAAGTAATATTGTTAATTTAATAAAAAATCAAAATTTTGTCAGGAAACAATAGCGATGGGTTTTTGAAGAATTAATATTCATAGTTCATAATTGGAGGATGAATACGAGTCGTGCACCCCATAGAGTACCCTTGTACAATTGCTCCATTTCGTGTGAACGAATTAGGTAAATTTAATAATTGATAGAATCAATTGGAGCAAGGAAAATCCTATTAGAAGTAATTGGTTACAACTACCCAAATGACAATTTTGATTTGAAAACATGCTAACCTTAATAAAAAATTTTGTTTAATTCGAACTTTTTTCATAGTTGACTTGGCAAAAATTGAGTTTCGAAAGAAATGCATAATATAAAATATAAATAATTCTCTATAACTTTAATTTCGCATACATCCTGTGAAAATTCATTTTTTTTCAATTTATTACAAAAAAATCCTAATTGGCTATTCTTAGATATTATAGTTTATTTATCTTACCAACTTCAAATGACCATAACTCTGGTTCTGAGTCACCTAGAAACTTTTTAAAATAAGTAAATTGTAGGTTTTGAGATCTACATTTGATTTATTATTGAGACGCTACTCAGTTATTCAGAAAAATCGTGCAAAAAGTTAAAAAAGCGAAAATAATACTGTTTTTTCTATGTTTTCTGTAAATTAAAACTTTAATATTGAATTGGATTTATATTTTCAAGCTTCAAATTTGCTATGAAATATTTTTACCCTCCGTAGGTAACCATAATTTTAGGGACACAGAGGTTCACCTGTGTCATTGATGTTGTGTTGATGTTTTCTTTATGAAAATTCTGGTGAAAACTATATAGTTCAACAGTTTATTTAATGATTTCTAGTAAACAAAATTGTTTATAACAATTTTTGTTTCTAGAGATATTTGACCTGAAAATTTGACTTGTGTCATTAATGATCCAAGTTACTCATGGAGGGTTAATTTCATACAAATATAAAGTTAGAGTCGGTGTGAGTAGAAAGAAAAAATTTTAAATTATCTTACAATGCCTATACGTAAAAATATGGTGAAAATTTTGAAAAAAAAACATTTTCCGAAAACTTGCACGATTCAAACACTTTCAAAATGGGATTTTCACATTTGGTTTTTAGTTTTTGATAATAAACTTTTGAATGAAGGCTTGGGAACTGATTTTCGGACAACTTTGTAAATAACTGCCACTCTAATAATTATATGCACTTTGGTTGCTTATGTTAATACATAAATTTAAATGATTATTTATAATAACATATAATATTTGTTTATGCATATAAGTATATCAGTGAAATTACAAATATTATATACAGTCTTCAACGAGAGCTCGTAGTGAACACACGTGTTTACAACTCTCCGCATATCTTAAACGGTGCTAAGCGTCAATATAGTATAAGTGTAAATTATTTTGATTCTAAGAACAATCACTTCACCTTTGATTGCGCCTCGGCGCAATTAAAGTCAACAACTATGGGAGAACCACCTCCCGTAAAAAGGGATATACCTATGTTCGAAGTCAAAAAACCAGAAAACAACAGTTATGCAGATGTGGCCCAAAAGTTTTTGTTTCTAGAAAGAAACCAAGGATTGATATTAATGTGCGTAGATGACCTCAATTTAACAGATTACACCTGTGCGATAGGAGATATAGTTGGCCCAAAAAATGTTATTGCATCAACCAAGACATCAAATAATCGTATCTGTATATATTTTGCAACAAAAGAATTAGTCGACAAATTAACGGACAAACATGAACACATAACAATCAAAGGAAAACAAGTATTTATTAGACCACTGATAGGTAAATATAAACGCGTGATATTCTCAAACGTTTCACCAAAAATTCCAAACTTTGTATTTGAAAACATTCTTGACAATCTAAAAATAAATCGAAATTCACTTGTCACACTACTGAAAGCAAGCATCGAAAAGGAGGGGTACGAACATGTAATCAGCTCACGAAGACAAACTTACACTACCCTCCAGTCACATTTGCCCACCCTACATGAAAATCGATAAAACTTTAAAGTTTTGTGGCTCAGTGAAAAATAGTCGTAATTAAAAAATTCCAACTGGGTTTTAAAAAGGGTTCAAAAACCTTTAATTTAAGCTGAGTTGAGCAAAAAAGAATTAAAAAATGCATGCGTTATGCGTAAAAAACTAACTAAAAAATATTCAATTTTTTTCGCCCCTATTCAAATGCCTGCCATTTTTGCGGAAATTATCGAATCATAAAAAAACAAAATGGAGGTAAAAGCTTAAGGAGTCACCTTCAAAATGAGCTATAGAAAGCTAATTTATGATCGATTTTACGGTAGTTATGGTCATTTTTTATGAAAAAAACGATTTTTTTCAATAGCTATTATCTCAAAAAATACGCATGATATAAAAAAATTTTTAATAAAAAAGTTGTTTATTTTTGAGTCAAAAAAATAAATATTCAGGTTAAACTGAAATCTGGAAGAAAAAGTTTTTTTTTAAATTCATTAAAATATAAATATTGAATAAACGGATTTTTTTTCAATGGGATCAAAAATGAATAAAATCTCTTTTTTACTGATTCTCAGTTTAACCTGAATATTTATTTTTTTGACTCAAAAATAAACAACTTTTTTATTAAAAATTTTTTTATATCATGCGTATTTTTTGAGATAATAGCTATTGAAAAAAATCGTTTTTTTCATAAAAAATGACCATAACTACCGTAAAATCGATCATAAATTAGCTTTCTATAGCTCATTTTGAAGGTGACTCCTTTAGCTTTTACCTCCATTTTGTTTTTTTATGATTCGATAATTTCCGCAAAAATGGCAGGCATTTGAATAGGGGCGAAAAAAATTGAATATTTTTTAGTTAGTTTTTTACGCATAACGCATGCATTTTTTAATTCTTTTTTGCTCAACTCAGTTTAAATTAAAGGTTTTTGAACCCTTTTTAAAACCCAGTTGGAATTTTTTAATTACGACTATTTTTCACTGAGCCACAAAACTTTAAAGTTTTATCGATTTTCATGTAGGGTGGGCAAATGTGACTGGAGGGTAGTGTATGTTAAAATAGAAGACATCAAAAAGGTACCAGAGATTTTTAGATTGAACTACGGTGATACAAGTTATTACATATATACAAGCACAGATACTCTTCGATGCTTTATATGTAAAATGGAAGGACACATCGCGCGTTACTGTGTAAACAAACCAAACCAGAACGACTCTGAGCCTCAAGAAACCAACAATATAAACACTAATAGTATAATAAATAATTCAAATAACACTGACAACACATTAGAAAACCAAGAGATACAAATTATAGAAGAAAATACAGAAGTAATGGATATCGATGTAGAAAAAAAAAGATAATAAACGTACACACTCACAAATCAGTTCAACTGAAACACAAAATAGCTAGAAAGAAGAATATATGCAAAACTTCCCCAGCTTACCAAAAGAAAAAAGGAGGATCAAAGAATAAAACAAACAAAAGAAAAAGGTAAAATAGAAACAGAAGACAAGAAAAAAGAAACGCAGAATTCAACAAACCCAAAAAATATAGAAAAAAACAAAACACTAGACAATACAAGCAACCGACAAATAGACTCAGCACTAATTGACGAGTTAGACAAAAAACTAATCAGTTTAAGAACCTACCTAAATGAAAAAAACACAATAATGAACAACATACAATTAATAAATTTACTAGAAAACCTAATTGGAGCAAAAAACCCTTTAGAGATAGTACAACAACACACAACAAATATAGAAGACTTTATCAGATTCATTAAACAAGATATATACCCAAACGTAAGAGACAGCTCCATAAAAAGAAGATGCACCATACTACTAAAGAACATATCCGGAGCATCAACAACCCCGCAAGATACACCAACGAATTCAGACACAGAAGAAACAGACACTCAAATACAAAATAAGCAACAAACATGGAAAAAATAATATAATGGAACATTAATGGATTAAAAAATAATCAAGAAATCATGGAAAAATTAATAGATCAGCAAAACAGTAATATAATATGCATTCAAGAAACCAATTTAAAAGATGATCAAAAAATAAAATTATGAACTGCAGCTGTTATAACAAAAACCGTACCGACTGCTCAGCAGCCAGTAGCGGTGTAGCAATACTGGTAAATAACAAACTATACAGTAAAGAAATTAAAATTACAACCGATTTAGAAGCAATAGCCATCCAAACACTAATAGGGGACAAAACAATATGCATATGCAACATTTATTTAAGCAATAGATATGAACTAAACCTAACTTCACTAAATCACTTATTAGAACAATTACCCACACCATATATACTAGCAGGCGACTTCAATAGCCACAGCTAAAAATGGGGCTCACAAATTAGACAGCAGAGGAAAAATAATAGAAGAGTTCATCGCCAACAATGACTTAATACTACTCAACAATCTTTCTCCAACCCACTACAACGTACACAGCAATAAAACAAGAGCAATAGACCTAAGCTTATGCTCAAATAGCATAGCACATCAGATCGATTGGGAAACAAGCAACGATATATACGACAGCGACCATTTCCCCATATTCATAACAATAACTCACTCCAACCCACCACAAAGTATCAATCAACCCAGATGGAAATATCACAAAGCAGACTGGCCTAAATACCAAGATATAGTTTCTCAAAAGATGAAACCTCTATACGACTACATTCAAAACAACAAACACCACAACATAGACATAAATCATATAGCAACAACACTTACACATATAATCACAGAAGCAGCTCAAGAAAGCATCCCGAAAACAACAGGCTCAATTCAAAATAAATACGCACCGTGGTGGAATGAAGAATGCGAAACAGCAATTAAAGAATCAAAAAAAGCATTCAACAAATACAAAAAAAGCTACATACGAAAATAAAATAGAACATCAGAGACGTAAAGCACTAGCGGAGAAAACTATTAAACACAGTAAACGCAAATCCTGGCTAGAATACCTTAACTCAATCAATCACCAAACATCAACTAAAGAAATATGGAAAAAGATACAAGCGATAAGTGGATGACATAAACAACTACAAATACCAGCCTTAATAGATAACAATATAACAATCAGCAAACCTCAAGATATAGCAAACACACTAGCCAACAACTTCGCAGAGAACTCGAGTGATAATAACTATGAACAACCCTACATTCATTCATTATAAAAAAGAAGAAGAAAAAAACACATATATGACAGCACAAGAAGAAGAAGACTTGGATGGCCCCCTAAATAACGAAATCACAATGGAAGAGCTCCAACAAATACTAAACAAAAGCAAAAACACCAGTCCTGGACCTGACATGATACCAAATATATTTATCAAAAACCTACCTACAAGCGCCACAAAATGCCTATTAGACATCTACAACATCATATGGACCAACAAAGTATTTCCCGATCAATGGAGAAAAGCTATAGTAATACCCATACCCAAACCAGGGAAAAACAAACACAATAAAGAAAGCTATAGACCCATAGCCCTTACATGCTGTCTATGCAAATGTTTAGAAAAAATATTAAGCAATCGATTAAAATGGTACCTGGAAGCCAACAACATCTTAATGAAGGAACAAAGCGGCTTTAGAGAAAATCACTCCACCATAGACTGTCTAGTGAAATTGGAATCAGAAATCTGTGACGCACTTGTAAATAAACAACACCTACTGACTGTGTGCCCCGACTTAGAAAAGGCTTACGATCTAATATGGAAAAACAGATTATTAAAACTACTAACAAAACATAAAATAACCGGACGAATGTTCCACTTTATTAAAAACTTCTTAGAAAACAGAACTATCCAAGTAAGAGTCGAAAATGAACTTATTGAACCAGTATACATAGAAAACGGAGTTCCACAAGGATCAGTACTAACTAGGAGAGTGTCACACCTCCGGATCACGGATTTTGCTCAAACTTCGGGATAAGTTTTCAGATGATAAAATATGGAAAAAGCTAAAGTCATAGTCATAAATACTCAATATTTCCCTAGGTATAGGCAATTAAAGAAAATCACTAAAAAAGTTACTAGATTTTTAAACGCATATAGTTCTTTAGCATTGATAGCTACAAGCTTGAAACTTTTTTCAAATGAAAGCTGAGCTCAAATCCTTTCGAATTAGTAGTTATAGCATGTCAAAATATTATTTTTTCCCAAAGTTAGAGCGTAATAAGGATTGGACCTAATTTCAGCTTTTATTATCAATTAATGTTTTTAAAAGAAAAATCAGGTCCAATGTTTATCACGCTCTAACTTTGGGAAAAAATAATATTTTGACATGCTATAACTACTAATTCGAAAGGATTTGAGCTCAGCTTTCATTTGAAAAAAGTTTCAAGCTTGTAGCTATCGACGCTAAAGAACTATATGCGTTTAAAAATCTAGTAACTTTTTTAGTGATTTTCTTTAATTGCCTATAACTAGGGAAATATTGAGTATTTATGACTATAACTTTAGCTTTTTCCATATTTTATTATCTGAAAACTTATCCCAAAGTTTGAGCAAAATCCGTGATCCGGAGGTGTGACACTCTCCTAGTAAGTGTAATACTTTTTCTTATAGCAATTAATGACATCAAAAAATGTATTCAAAGCCCTATTCATACCACTATATTCGCCGACGACATAATACTCTACATAAAAGGAAAAAATATTAAAACCAGTGAAACCATCATGCAAAATACTATTCAAAAAATAATAGAATTCGCAGACAAAACAGGATTCAAGCTCTCAAAAAACAAAACCAAAGCAATTTTATTCAACAAAAAACGCAAAATCAAGGAACCCAGATTACTCATGAAAGAAAATAAAATAGAAACAGTACAAGACATAAAAATTCCAGGTCTACCATTCGATCATAAACTATCATGGAACAACCATATAATCAACCTCAAAACACAATGCTTACAAAAAATAATTATACTCAAGACACTGTCAGCGAAAAACTGGGGCACAAACGGAAAAATCATCAAAAACACATACAAAGCAATTATACAGAGCAAAATAGACTGTGCCAGTGTTGTGTATGGCTCAGCCAAAAACTACATACTCAAAAAACTAGACAAAATATTAAACACAAGCATGAGAATCGTTACAGGTGCATATATAACCAGCCCCACCAACAGTATACTGAGCGAAAGTAATATGATGCCATTGGAATACAGAAGAATACAAAACACACTCAACTATGGAATAAAAATATTAACTAGGCCAAAGAATCAAGTATATGAAATCTTAGCAAAGTAAAACAATACAATAGTATACAATTAAAAAAAAATGCAAAAAAAACCATTCTAACACAGATTTACAACCAACCAAAAAAATACAAAATACATAAATACCAAATAATTCTAATTGAACAGATTCGTACGTGGCCTGGAGCAGAACTACAAGAATTCACCTCATATATAATAGACCAACCAACAAAAAATTCCCAAAAAATACATAGAAAATACAAGAATGACTACAAGTTATATACATCAACATACAAAAACAACAATTCAACTGGAAGTGCAATGATACTACCTAACGGCGAGCAAATACTACATAAATATCCAAAATGGTGCAGAATCCAAAATATACAAGCAATAAACATAACCAAGGCCATAGAACATGCAAAAAACATAATAAATAAAAATAACATCACCATATATACAGATCCAGACTCTCTACAAAGAATAAAGAAACAAAATAACAACAACTCCATAGTATATAAAATCCATAGAGAACTAGCAGATATGAAAGGCAAAATCAAGATAACTCAATATAAAATTGACTCACCCGAACAACAAACAGCAATCCAAGCAGCAAAAAACGCTAGTAAATTAATATACACCAACACACTCAATGATATTACCAGAGAAGACCTACAAAAAAAAAATCAAAATCAACATCCTCAAACATTGGAATAAACAATGGCAAGAAGGCAATAGTTTCCTCAACAGAATAAGAAGTAACATCTACGAAAAAAACCCCACCACTAATTTAAACAGAAAAAACCAAATACTCATCACTGGACTACGCATCGGCCATACACAAATGACACACCAACCAATCATAAACAAAAATACATCCAATCAATGTGACAAGTGCCAAATAAAAAACAGTGTTGAACATATATTGTTACAGTGCCCGAAATACAGTGACCACAGAAAATCATTAAAAATAAAAAACAATTTAAGTGAAATACTGAATAACAAAAATCAAATCAGTAAAGTGATTGAATTTCTAGACTTAACAAAATTGAAAAATAACATATAATGTATAGTAACAAATAATTAAACATGAATAACAAATTTCTGTATAATTTTGAATATTATTATAGTATGTACAACTTTTCGAATACCACTATTGTATGTAAAAATTTAATGTATATAAACATAAATCACAAATAAAGTACCTATAGTTGCTAATACCCTAACCAGGGGGATGCAACTATAAAATTAAAAAAAAAAAAAAAATATTATATAAGATTAAGTACAATCATACATAGTCATGCATACTCTTGAGTCATATTTGATCATATATGTTTATACATTTTTATATACTATCCTTAATTTTTCCGATTCCTGAAAAATATCTGATTCTAAATCAATTAAAAATCGATTTCTGAATTTCCTTAGCCCTGATAAATCTATTAATCAACCTAATTTTCTCTATCAATTCACTATTTTTCTAAATTTTTCAAATTTTTTAAGAATTCCTGATTTTAAACCGGTTTAAGAATAATTTTTAAATTCTGTAATCATTTGTGAATTTTCTTATCGTTATATTTTCTAAATTAACTTATTACTATCTTTAGTTTTTCCACTTCTCTAAATATCAATTAAAGATTAATTTTCAAATCCCTTCATTTTCAAGAAATTAATCAACTATCCCAATTTTTAAAATTAATATTCGCTTATCCTCAATAATTCGTATCTTTTGTTCAATTCAAGATTAATTTTCAATTCATTCATTTTTATTGCATCCATTGAACATTTTTATTTTCTAAATTAGTTGACTCTCATTCATAGTTTTTTTAATCTCTCAAAAATTCTTAATCCTGAACCAGCTCAAGATTAATATTCTGATTTCTGTGTCTAATGGACGTATTAAACTTTTTTATTTTCTAAATGAATTTACTACTATCATGACTCTCTGATTTTCCGTACATTTTTAATCCTAAAGCAATTAAGGATTCATTTTTAAATTTTAATATGCCCGGTAAAACATTTAATCATTTTAATTTTCTTGGTAATTAATAAAAATGAAATCATCATCATCGTGTGTAAAGGTAACAATATTAAGCATTTAGAATGATGATGTGACGTCACACATACGTCACAAGGAACAACAAAATCGATAATTATGAAACAACTTTAGAACACGTTATGAAGTATACGATCGAATTGTCTCTACTAGCATTGTATGTATATAATGTTAATAGTTCTTTGTTAGTCGAGGCAGAGAGATTATATTGAGGGCAAATTTTACCTTTTTTGACTGGAAGCATTTTAATATAAAAGGAGATAATTAATACCTTTACATATAGTTTAAAAAACTTTTTCTAACATTTTACTATTTGATAAACGAATTCCTTTATTATGTGTAATAAAATTACTGCAGATTTTAGATCCATGACTTTTATAATTTTAAAATTAAAGATATTATTGCAAATATAAATACATTTGTATACATTTATGTAAACTTCCACGAGAGAAATATCAATTTCCCTGAACAATCGGGTTTTTCAATAAAATATTTTGAGGTAAAAATAAATATAGCCAAACTTTAAAATCCAAGCTACTTCAGTTGATTTTTATTGACTTTTTGGTTCTAGTAACTTGACTTTTTACCAATCCTATTTTAAATCAGTTATAATTAATTTAATGATTTTTTAATAATGATTTTAGGATATTATAAATAAATAAACGTACTTTATTTTTAATTAATCTTATGCATTATAACAACTAGGTGCCCATATAAATTTCACGTTTTATTTAATATACGGAAGGATGCTTGATTTATATGAAGTATTGGTTTTATTATCACTAAAAATAATATGAAACTGACTAACCCCTGGTATTTTTTTAATTAAATAAATTAATAAATAACTTTTCAATTTCATCCGCTTTTAAGTGTAAAATTAATACAAATTTGGATACGCTTTATTCTATATGACAGGAAGTATTTACAAAAAAAATTTTTAAATTATAAATTTTATAATTTTCGAAAAATCGGTCTTAAAATTAATTAAAATAATAAGACGTTAACTGTTAAGTAAACTTAAAAAATTTTTTTAAATATTTATCAGGAATATATATTTATTATACATAATAATTTCTGAAAAATTGTAATAAACTATATTTCTAAAGGTATGTTTTCTATTTATTTATAATACTTTTAAATATGTGCATTTCTTGACATAAAAGTTAACAAAACAAACACCGATATCTGTTCCTCTGCTATAAATAAATTAACAATAACTAAAAAAGCAGAAAAAGAGAAAAAATGTTCACAAGGTGATGATAGTTCGCTAATTAATTCGATCTATGAGTCATAGATCTTCAAATTACTAAACTAAATAACTTTTAAATTGTTTGAATCATCATTTCATCACAGAAAGTTTTCAAATCTAAGGCTTTAAATAAATTTAGAGTAATTGTGTAAAAAAGTTTTTTATTCACAATTTATTATCATGATATTGTTTATAATTTGTATCGTTTAACGATTAATATAATAAAATAAAAAGAAATTAAAATTTTATTTAATTATTTCATACCTAATTTGCATCATAGAAATCAATGAAATGCAATTAAATCATGCAATATTCCAAATGCAAATACAATCTAAATATTTTATTCTTAATAATTTGTTAATTACGTTTTATTACAGATAAATAACTTAGTTAACAAAAAATAACATTTTCATTTATCAGATACATAGATGATATCTTAGTATTTTGGTGTAAGAAATTAACATCTACAAAATCTTTTCTTCTCAAATAAGTCTAGCATCTTAGTTTTTTATGCTATTGGAAATAGATCTACAATTGTTCGTACCACTGTTAACCAACAATTTTGAGTTAAGAGCAGCAAATAGAAAAAAAATGAAAAGATTGATAATGTTCATTTACAAATCTAAAAAATAGTCTGAATTCTACATAATTCGTTCTGAAAATCATCGGATTCCATTTTATAAACTTTGTTGATTTGAACAGCTCCTTGTTAAATTTCTGCTTTGCTATTTTTTTTATGTTCGTTGTTTAGGAAGAACAAATCTAATTTCTGAAGTGGCTGCCCTATAACATAAAAATTATATTTTCAAATATTAAAATATTGAAAGAATAATTTCAAATTACAAGAATATACTTATCAACCTAATAATTTATGTAACTGATATAATTTTAATACAGATTCAACAGTATTTTGCAACGAGTCCGAAAATGCATTTTTATTATTATAATGAAGTGAAAATTTTAGTTAAGTAAATATGAAGGTTCGATCGGTAAGGTAGATCAGTTTCAATTTATTTTTAAGATAAAGAAAAAATAATAATTAGAAAAATTTATTTTTTACCGAAGAATATAGAGAAGTTTTTATAATAGAATTTTTTATGAAAAAATTTTCATTAAATTATTAATTTTTTGAAAATTAAATAGTAATTCAAATTTAAATGAAAATTTCGCCATAGGCCGGTTCGTATATTCGAATCTCATTCGCCGAGGGACCAAGAGAGAAGCGCAGCGCTCCTTGTCTCTCACTATTGGTAAAAGAGAGAGGCAAAGAGACGCGATGCTAACGCGTCGGTACAGTATCACACTTACTTATAACTTTATTTCAATGAATTTCTTAATCGTTTAACTTAATGAATAAGTGGTTATTAAAGAAATAATTCAAGTTCAGCATTTTTGTTCATTATTAAATAACTTTAATTATGTAAATCGATTAATCTATGAGGTAATTGTTGTTGGAAAAATATAAGTTAGAGTAAGTTTGAATCCTTAGCGTAAATTGGGGCTTGCAAAGCAGCTAATTAATAGTGAAGATTTTAGAAGGAGAATTAATTGAGGAAAATGATTATTTTTATGGAAATAACATAGTAATTCTATATGTTGCTGTTTTTTCTATAAGATTAAGTACTTGACGTGAATAAGTTTGCATTATAAGAGTAATTTCTCACATAAATAAGATATCTATTATCTTATGCAGTATATAGATGGGGGTATCCATGTACACTGCAAATAAATACAAATAGGTCTCCGCGTATATATACTCGACAGTCTAGAAAGGATAGATTATCTGGATAATCATTAAAGGAAGAGGGGATCAGTAAGCTCTAACTCAGGCAGCGAGAGAAGCTAAGGGGGATTCTCTCTCATTGCTTTAGATTTTATACATACTACGCCTAATTTAACTTTTGATTTGCTTTTTTTTTTAAAGTAAGAAGGAAACGTGGTTTTTTTTTTTGTTTTTTCAAGTGTTCTATTTTATACTTCCTTGTTTTTTTTATAATTACTTTTTTTTGTATAAATAATTAAAAGAATATTCAAATAAAGAGAAAAGGAAAACTTAGATAAATCAAATCAACATTTTGCAAGTGAACTCAAATTGATTGTTTTTTTTGTGCTTATCAGTAATCCTGCGTATAAGAACGATCTTTGCAGGATTGCTTGTAATAAATCTTTGTTAAAAACAGAGTCAGTGTGATAACCTCATTACTGATCAATATAATAATTCGGCCTTCGGCCGAAAATCCTCGAGTGGTGACTTTATTCGTTAATAAAGTTGTAGCGCATTGCACAAAAAGCCTGATGGTGACGTATTTAAAAGGGTGCTAAAAAGCTGCCCATCCCTATGGACATCACGTACATTCATATATCTGGTGAAGCATAGGTTACCGTATGCCAGGGATTAGGGCTTATTTTGTTTGTTTCAGGTTATGTCCGATTGAATATTGCACTCGATCAACCCTTACGAGAAGAGTTAAAAAACCAATAAAAGAAAAAACAAAAAAAATCGAGATTGGTTCTTTTTTTTATAATTGAAAGATTTTTCTTTTTATAAATTTCAATTAAATCAAATTTTTATGTTTCGTTTTTTCTAATGTTAAATTTAGATATTCAGAGATAATATTTTTACTATCTCTGAATATCTAAATTTAACATTTGACCCTAACGAGAAGAGTTAAAAAACCAATAAAAGAAAAAAAAAAATCGAGATTGGTTCTTTTTTTTATAATTGAAAGATTTTTCTTTTTATAAATTTCAATTAAATCAAATTTTTATGTTTCGTTTTTTCTAATGTTAAATTTAGATATTCAGAGATAATATTTTTATTATGAGATTCTTAGTTTAGTATCGTTAAAATTAATTTGAATTACTTAATTATCCAATATATGTTTAATTAGCAAGGAAGGGTCCCCATGTGTACCTTAACGATTTTGATCATTTGGTGATATATTGTAGTACCCGAGAAGATATCAGACATGTGTTTTTCTTATGTGCTAACTCGTCGATTTGAGGCAAGAAAATCACCCCAGAAGTTTGCCCCCAAAAACAGGTTTATCCTAATACATCAAAAACTATTTGGAGTTTTTAAATAAAACCAACGCCAAATTCTTAATTATAAAAAGACGCTATTATAGGCATAACTTTTACCCCGAAGGGTGTCAACCTCTATTTTTTTAGGAGTGAATGAACAATTTTTCGCTAATTTTTTCAATATAAAATTGATCAAATCGCCTAGATTTGGTTAAAAATTGCACTATCATCAAGAAAATAAAAAATTAAAGTTGACATGTTTCGAGATTTACGGAGAAAAATTTTTTTTTTTAATTGTTTTAACCTTGAGGTTTTTTTTTATTTTATCCTTAAATAAAAAATTACATTCTTGAATTCTTTTTAAATTTTTTTAATTTATTTGCAGATTTACACATTTATTGTATATTTTTTAATTTTTAATAAAACAACATTGAATATTGATGAAAATCATTTTATTTTACAATGAATTTGATTCATTTTTCACTCATGTGTAATCAATTTTATTTCGAATACATTCTACAAACTTATAATATTAAAACAAGCAAAAAATACCTCGCTCCTAACGTCACTCGGTTGAATTTTCATATATGATATTATTATGTATAAATTAGCCAATTTTAAAATAAAAAAGAATTGCCGCAACTTATGAATTTTAATATTGTAATTTTGTACTAAAGTAAATTTTTATATTCTTATAAAAAAGAATAATGAAAGTTACAATACGCATAAAAATTGTTTAAATACAAATTATATCATGATGAATTAAGAATTTGTTCTACTAAATTGCATTAGAATCAATAAAAAAATATAATAGGAATTCATTCTTTTTAATCACGTGTTTCAATAACGAACCATAAAATAATCGAAAACAGTATTTGACGTTTACTAGGACTAACAACAACACGGAGAAAGGAAAGTATTGTTAAAATAGGTTCTAAATCAAGTATATCTAATTTATGTACTAATGTTCTTGAAAAAAGAGTGGCGATATAATTTCAATTAGTACTATAGCTTGAATTTTAAGGACCAATGTTGGTACTATTATATTATGAAGCAAGAACATAAATTTGCGATGCTTACCGTCTTTTTTTGGTACTAAGACTGATATTTCACCTACTCGATTCAAGGGCAATTTTTCGCAGAAAATGTAATTATTTATCTCTTTTCGGGCAGCTTTTCCTGTTATTAGAATTAAAAATTATTAAGTATAGAATTATTTACATAATATATAACACTTCAAAATTACGAATAATTATTATTTTGGTTCGTGATATTTAAGGAATAAAACGATACATGTTTATCTTCCATATTCCGTTTTGAAATAGTTACTTTTGAGTTTAAAATTAATTAGTAGTAATTTAAAATTGATATATATATTATATGATTTACATTATATTTATCAACTGTTGAAAATTGTTACACAATTTAATGAGTTTTACGTTAATAGGAATTAATTATATTGAAGTTTTTCGCTCCTAACGTCGCTCGGTTGAATTTTCTTTTATTATATTATTATGTATAAATGACTAATTTTAAGTAAATAAGACTTAATTAATTTAAGTTAATTTTAAGTACTAAATAAAATTAAAAATAATTTGATGAAATATAATATAAAAATATATGTACATATGTGCTTAAAGTAAAAAAGCGTATAATTTATTCCATCAAGTGACTATTTCTCACTCTACTTCCCTAAGAAAAACAAAGATAGTACGATATTTGATATAAATAAACTGAGAACTGGGAACTGAGTAACAACTATAATTTCCAGACCTTAATATATGACCATGAATTTGATTTATGAAATTAATTTTTACGTGAAACGTGCTTTAAAAAATTTTGTGTTCATTTCTAATAAAAATATCTTCACAAATGTATTTTTAGGCACGACCGCTATACGGAAGTGCCTTATATTTTCGACATCGCGAAAAATGTGACCCTTTAAAATATGTTATTTTATGATGAAAAACTTATTTTTATAGCAAAATAAGACTATTACGAGGCTTCCTTAAAATGTATGTATAAATATATGTGTGTGAGAAATCAAGTTTATGAATTTTCTCAAAGAATTTTTATCCGATCTGAATAATTCAAACAGGGAATAATAACATAAGTAAACGTTCCTATTTTGAAAGAAATCGTTGAAAGCGTTTTTAAATAGGCGCCTTCTAAATGGTCAAAAAAATGGATTTTTGGTGATAACTTGAAAAATACGATTTTTTTAAAAAAAGTATATCAAATAAAAGTTATAGAATATAAAAAAATTAATGATTTTTATCTCATACATTTTTCTCTAAAGTTAATATTTTTCAAATTGTTCATGAAAAATGTTAAAATTAAAGGCTTTTTAATGATAATTTGATAAATATTATTTGAAAAAATATATATATAAAACTAAAAAGATGGATCTTATTTTTTTCTATAAATTTTGCTTAATATACTTTTTTCAAAATTCGTTTTTTTCAAGTTATCACCAAAAAATCATATTTTCAACATCTAAAGGGATAACTGTTTTACAACCACTCGAACGATTTTTTTTTCTGCCAATATTTATTTGTATTATTGTTTTGAATCATCATCCGTCGGAATGATTCAGATCAAATAAAAACTTTGTACAAAACTATACTTATGAGCTACTGAACTATAAAATAATTTTTTTTACTTGTAACTTTTGATAGATTATCCTATTCAAAACTTTAAAAAGTATACATGAAAATATGTCTTTTTCACATAACATAAATTTCTTCGAAATCAATCAACTTAATTCATAAGAAAAATTTAAATAATTATAAATTTGTTTTTTTAAATAAATACAATAAATTCAAACCTCCTGTTGAAAGTTACGGTAAAAAATACAATGAAAAAAGAAATAAGATTAACATTTAATACTTTTGCGTTTGTAAATGTTTTGTTTTAATATTCTTTGAATATTAAATAGCGAGTGCAAAGCGCGAGCGTTTACGGTCGTGCCTTATATGCAAGAAGCGAAACTTTTTGCATGCCTTGCATCGCGAAGCGATGCAAGGCCCAAGATCATTTCAGAGCTGAGCGAAGCGAAGCTCTGAAAAGACCGAAGTGCGAGCTAGAATATATATGAAATACGAAATTTAAATTAAAACCATAAGATTAAAATACACATTTTTGGTTAATTTTAAATTAAAATATTTCAGAATAATAAAATAACTATTTGCAATTACTTAACAATCCTTTTGACATCTAATATAAAATATTAATGAGATACAAATATTAAAAAGTGTATGTATCACAAGTAAGGTTTGCATATAAATATTATAATTTTTATAAAATTCTTGATACTAATAGAATATTAATTTAAAAAATTAAATATTTTTTCATCGATGACAGGTAACTTTTCAAATATAGTTAAAGTAATACCGTAAATGTCAATCAAATAACATTTCCATCACAATAAATTTCAACGCTATAATTATTAAAATAAACATTTTTATTTAACTACAATCTATTGTAATAATTATTTTTTTAATATATATATTAAAAAAATACTAATTTTATTTGATGAACAGTTATATAAATATTATATATTTATAATTGTATAACTAAATTTATTTAAAAAAAATTTTATTTAGTCATCATTCAGAAAATAAAGTATTTAAATTAGTTTTCATGAAAATGTATTATTTGAAAAGTTACTTGTTAACAATTTTTTATAAATAATATACATTTAACCTCAATTACATTTTCATTTGTACACATGATGGTATTTAAATAAATTGTCATTTATATAAAAATTGTTAACAATTAAATATATTAAAATTACATATTAATATATTAAAATTATATCCACCTTAATTACATTTTCATTTGTACACGTGTTTGTATTTAAATGAATCGTCATTTATATAAAAATTGTTAACAATTAAATATATTAAAATTTATTTTATTAAAGCAATAATATTTTTAATAAGAGAAAAATTAATTTTCAAAATACATCAAATTACCTTATTTGAAAAATTATCATTACATGATATAAAAATATTTTTTTCAATATCGTTCGAACATAAATTTTATGAAATACAATTTAAAAAAATTATTCATTTGATATTAAATTTTTTTTAATAGTCAATTATAAAGATAGGAAAATATATGAAATACTAATAAATTCTTCTGATTATGTCTATAATTATGAATTTATATTTATGAACTGTCTAGATAGAAGGAAAATTTCCCCTAAAATAGTAAACATTTCAAAAAAAAATTTACTTATTATTTGCGAAACACTTATTATAAATGCGGAAAAAAATAATATTCTGTAATATCACTCTCAAATTCGTATTAAATATGATCATTGAAAGTACAATTATTTGATTATGTTGAATTTGTTGTCAAAGTTTGATTATATTTTATTATAAGAAGATATAAAAATTAACTGTCATATTTAACTGTCTTCTCATTCTATTGTTGAATTTCCATAAAAGGAATGTATTAACTTGTAGTATGTACCATGATGATTATTTATTTAAATTTTCAAATTTTTCTAATCATTAGTTTTCAAGATATTTAGATTTCTGATGCCAAATAGAAAAATATTAGCACATAATACTGGAACCCAAACTCCTCCATAACTAATGAATAGATTTATTTAAAAATTTAACTAAATAATCTTCGTGATACATCCTATATGTTTATGCATCTCTTTATTTAAAATTTTGAAATACAATGGAAATATAGTCAATATTTATGGGCGCAAATGTACTGTCCATTTGACACCTCCTTAAATAATTTATACTTATAAAATTTACATAATATTTTATAAAAACTATTAAAATGATAATCATATATTTAATATTATTTCAAACTATGAATAAAAAGTTTATAGGAGCGCGGTGGCGTAACGGATAGAGCTCTTGCCTTCAACGCGGTGGGCACGGGTTCGAATCCTGGCCAGGCACCTCTGACTTTTTTTCGAAAGAAAATTAGTGTATGTGCTACCCATATCGCGACTCTTAAGAAATCTGGCCTCATTGAGTATCGGTTGATTGTTGGTCACAAAAGTGGCTGACCGTCCATCGGTAGTCAAAGTTTCCGGTATGGCGGTGTCTGACAGTCTAGCCTGATGTAATGTGTTAAACGGTTCCGGGCTGGGCTCCCTCGACATCTCCATAGAAAAAGGTTAATTATATAGAGGATAACAATATCCTTTATATATTAATCTTTTTTTTAAAAAACAAATGAATAAAAAGTTTAAAAAATTATCATTAAGTGATAGCTTATGAATAGTTATATTATTTTATTAAATACATTTCCAACTTGAATAATTATCTTCATGTTAAAACTAAATTTAATTAGCATTCACTTCCACAAGTTATAAAAAATTTACCAATATTCAAAGTTATTAAAAAGTTAATTATTAAAAGTATTCCCATATCAAAATTTCAAAATTCTATTAATTTAATTTTTTATTCTTTATATTAGAGAATTAGTTTTGATGTGTAAATTTTTTTGTGATATGCAACATGTATATATATTATCTTATAGTAAAATATTTCATCACCTTGTATAAAAATTATTTTTTAAAAGTAGAATAATACTGTGAATAAACAAATGATTATAAGAAAATATTGATAACTATAAATAACAATAAAAAAAGCGTTAGGCTGGAGATAAATAATGATTGTTTATTATCATTTATACATTTTTTAAATGTAGATACTGCAAATATACGTAAATAACTGTAAATAAATTATAGAATACAATTATTAGAAATAACTCTAAATAATTTTCATTTTAGTTCTTTTTACAACAAACTTTTTTTAATGATTTATTACATATATATATGCAACATTTCACACCAACTGGAAGAGAAGAAAAATAAAAATCCCTGAAACTCTAAGAATATATTCTTTTTGTTACCCAAAATATGTGAAAAAAAATTCAAGGATTTAGATTTGAAGGATCAAGAGCTATAGCTCCTTGAAATTTGGAAAATTATCAAAATTTTTGGAAAAATTCCAACTTAATCATTTTTTTCCTGAAAATCATGATGTTTTAGAGAGAAATTCATAAAAATACTACTTGTTGTAAATTAAGAGCAGAGTTCGCATGATTCTTTACAGACCTTGAAGTTTTCTATTGGTTCTTATATGTTGTACATGGCAATTGAAATTACTCATTGTTCGCCACTTCAGAAATTTCTTTTCGCGGGCTTATTTTTTTCTATTCTACATGAATTTTAAAATGAATTTTTGATCATGTAAGTCAGAGCCATCAATAAGGAGTTAAGACAGTTTAAAATATATATTATCATGTATCATTTATTTTCAATATAAAAATTAATCATACATTAAAATATACATTTATATTCAATATGAAAAATAAATCATACATGAATATATATATTTCAAACTTTCATAACTCCTTATTAGTGGCTCTTTCTTAAACAATCAAAAATTTATTTCGAAGTTAATGAAAAATAGGAGAAAATAAGCCCTCAAAAAGCAATTTCTGAAGTGGCAAACAATGAGTAATTTCAATTACCGTGTAATACATGTAAGAACCAATAAAAAACTTCAAAATTTAGGTCTGTAAAATTTTATGCTAACTTTTTTTTCATTTGCAACAAGATGTATTATTATGAATTTCTCTTTAAAACATCAGGATTTTCAGAAAAAAACCATGAAGTTGGTACTTTTCCAAAAATTTAAAAAAATTTTTAAATTTCAAGGATCTATGGCTCCTGATCCTTCCAATCTAAATTCTTGAAAATTTTTTTACACATTTTGGACAACCAACAGAATATATTCTCCGAGTTTCAGCGATTTTTATTCTTTTGCTCTTCCAGTTGGTGTAAAATGTCCCATATATACATAAATGTATAATTGCCGAAAATAACCATTTTTTATCGTTATATTATTTTTACAAATTTTATTATTATTTATTTATCATAAAACAATTAATTCATGGCATTTTTCATAATTTCTTTTATTTTTCAGCTTTTGAATTGAAAAGGCACACAGTGAAAAAAAATTTGTAATTTCAACACTTATAAGTGTTACAGATGAAATACAAATTTTTTTGTGTTAAAATTTACAAATTATTTTTGTGTAAATTTCTAAGTTAAAATTTTAACATAAAAATTCATGAATAATACAAAATTTTGAATAGTAAAATTTGTAAATTTTACAAATTTATTTGTGTTAAAATATAATTGAAATAATGATTATATTAAATAATGATTTTCTTGTATTTTTTTCTGTTAATATATTTAAAAAAACGCTGCCAAGTGCTTTGGCGGAATGCTTTCTCATAGAGCTCTTTGAGTTTCATTATTTTTTTTATATTTATTTAAATATGATTTTGATATAAAAAAATTGTCTAACATTAATATTTATTAATAAATTTGTACTTTAAAAAAACGATGTCAACATCTAAATCAGTAGTACTATTATAAATTTTCAAGAGTTACTCAGAAATTGAAAGACTTGATCAAAAAGCTTCGCTTAGAAAATTATTTTTTTAAAACTTGGTTCATGAAGACAGTAGCAAATAACTTGTATACACATTTTAGAGCAAATCTATCGAGTACTCTACGTAAAATGGAAAAAAACTGAAATATGAAAATTTTTAAAATTTTCTAAAATGAAAACTACGCTAAGAAGATCGGTTTATAAAAGTTATCCTTCTTTTGGCAGATGCAAATTATTCCCATGGAAATCTCAAAGCAAATTCATCAAGAAACTTACGTAAAATACAAAAAAAATTAAAAATCGAAAATTTTTTCAAATTCTTAAAATGGCTCTATAAAAAAAACTACACTATGAATACCAATTTTCAATAGCTTCCCGTCTAGTTATACAAAAACATAGATGGTATACAAAATTTGAAGCGAATCCATCAAGTAATTTTCGAGATCTAACTGGTTGAATAAATAACATTTTCTTTTCAAAATTTCTTTTTCTAAATTTTAAAAATGCTCTAAAATTAAAACTACGCTATGAAAATCAATTTTTGAAAATTTCCCTTCTTTTGGCAGTCGCAAATAATTTCCCTGCAATTTTTAGAACAAATCTATCGAGTACTTTACGTAGAATAAAAAAAAATAAGAAAAGAAGAATCGAAATTTTTTTAAAATCTTTAAAATTCTCTAAAATTGTAACCACTCTAAGAAAATTCGTTTTCAAAAGCTTATTTTTTTCAGACAGTAGCGAATTAACTGTATAAAAATTTTGGAGGAAATTTATAGTATGGTTTACGCAAAATAGAAAATTAATGAAAAATAAAAATTTTTTTGAAAATTTTTAAAGTGCTCGAAAATTAAAACTGCGCTGAGAAAATTAGTTTTCCAAAGCTTGTTTTCTTTAGACAGTAGTAGCGAATGAATTGCATACAAATTTTAGAGCAAATCTATCAAATGGTTTTCGTGAAATAGAAAAAAATTAAAAATAAAAATTTTAAAAAAAATTTTAAAAATGCTCTAAAATAAAAGTGCGCTAAGAAAATTAGTTTACAAAATTTTTTATACTTTTGGCAGTCAAAATTAAGTTCCATACAAATTACCGAACAAATTCTTCGAGTAGTTTACGTAAAATACAAAAAAAATGAAAAATCGAAATTTTTTTAAAATTCTTAAAATGATTCTAAAAAAAAACTACGCTAAGAAAACCAATTTTCAATAGCTTCCGCACCAGTTGATCGAAAAATTGAATTGTATGGAAAATTTGAAGTAAATCCATTAAGTAGTTTTTAAGATTTTATTGGCTTAATAAATAGAAACATTTTTTTTTTAATTTCAAAATGCTCTAAATTTATAACTAAGCAAAGAAAATCAGTTTTTAAAGATTTATTTTGTCCGGGCAATCACTAATAATTTCCGTGCAAATTTTGAAGCAAATTCATCGAGTATTAAACAAAAAAAAACCAAAAAACGTAAAATCGAAATTTTTTTTCTTAAAACTCTAAAATGAAAACTACGCTAGAAGAACCAATTATCAATAGCTTCCCAGCAAGTTAGTCAAAAAACTAAATTCCATGCAAAATTAGAAGCAAATCCATCGAGTAGTTCTCGAGATACAGTTTACTTACTGAATTCATACATCCACACACACACACACACATACATACAGACATTTTCTGGAAACCACTTTTTTCGACTCACCGAGTTCAAATATGTACAAATTAATGAAAAAATAGAAAAAAATTTTTTTTATCGATACAATGCTTTCTTTGTGAGAAAGCAAAAGAGAGATAAAGAAATATAAGAAAAAAGATAAAATGATGGGTGTTGGTGTTGATCAATAAAATCATAAACAAACTAAACTCATTTAACAATATTACATTTTCGTTTAAAGGCGAACGTAAAAGAATGATTACGAAAAGAGCCGATCATTTTTTAATATAAGTATATCATATTAGTATAGAAATAAAACCGGTTAGTTGCTTATTCGGTAGAGCGTTAGATTTGTAATGTTAAGATTTTGAGTGCGAATCCCGCTCTCGGCAGCCGATTCATAGAAGCACCGCTGTAAGTTACATGTACTTTGTTTACAAACACACTTACGAGCTCTGTCACTGATTAGCATGACAAGTAGCATATATATAGCGACGTTAAAGAACAAGAAAAAATTATGCAAATTTTTAGACTCAGCAGAAATTAATATTGACAAACTAAAATTGACCTTGCATTTATGGCATTTTTATTGCATATAATAATAATGATAATGCTAATATATAATTATTAAAAGTATGAGATTATTTAAATAGCTAAGTACACACATGCTCGTAAAAATAAAAAACTCCATGTGCTAATTCTACAAAAATTTTTATGTTGATTTTACAAACATGTTTGTAAAATTTTAACACAAAAATTTTTGTACAAAAAGAAATTTGACGAATTACACAAAATTTTTTATTGTGCAGTAAATTAAATTAGTTAATATATAAGCAATTCTCTTGTGAATATTTTTGAAAAAAGTTCATTAAAAATGAATCAAAATTCTGAAAAGATTTTAAATTTTCAATAATGGTTTTGACTGAGAAAGATAAATTGATTGTTAAGGGACAAGGATTGTATAGTTGAATTGCTTTCATGTTAACTGATATTCATGTATTAGAATTTAATAATATTTTAAAACAGTGCACCTCATTCAATATGCAATTAACTTAACTAATTCAAAGACCATAATATATTAATTCAGTACCGATAGATAGAGAATCAATTCAGTTATTATTTTCCGAAAATTTAGAAAAGGGTCACCGGATTTGTGAGTATTATAATCATAAGGTGATTCATATATATGACAGTTTAAATCTTAAATATCTATAAGATGAGCATAAGATTTATATAAACAGATTATTTCTAAACAAATCAGAATTGAGCATAGTATTCGGAACAGTACAATCACAAACAAATAATTATAATTGTGGCGTTTTCGCAATTGTTTTTGTTGTTGCAATACTTTATAATTTAGGTCCATGTTGTTTAAGATATGATTTCTCTCAAATGCGATTACTTTGTCAAGAATTTTTAAAATGCAACAAATAAGAATGTTTCCAGTTCTACAAAATTATAATAATGCAAATAATAATTACGATAATCCAACGGACATGATAAGGAGGAGTTTTTGTCATGAGCAAGGTCTTAATCAAATACCATTGAATTTAGATTTTGCCGAGCTTGAATTATTAGAAAAAAACTTACAAACGCATTTATTGGCAGAACAAAAAGAGATCATGGAAATGTATCATAAACAAAAGAATTCGAATCATGAAACAATTTTGATGGAAATTGACAATGACATTTCAGATACAAATTTTTTAAAACCAGATAATGATATAATAGGAATAGATGATATCCACTTAAATTATAACGATAGTAAAATTAGGACAGTTGAGATTAAATTAAATGAAGGAAAAAAAGAATTAAGAGAAATAGATGAAAAAGAAGCTTTATTTGTAATAGGACTTAAAAGCATGACGAAGCTGCCCGCCTTCTAATAATATTTCCAATCCTAGCTTATAAATAAACGATGCGTTCAATCGAGTTTTTTTGCTACAAAGTAAAAATTTGTAAGATTAAACTCTAGTGAAGACCACTCAAGAAATCCACCAAAATATTGTACATATAAAGTTATAATAAAAACTTTCAATGCATCGTATTTTATGGTTAGGTTTATCGAGTTGGATATCTTATTTCCAATCCAAACTCATAGAAAAATAACAAGTCCGAATGATTTTTCATTTTAGCAAAAATTATTTTATTAATATAGCTTTAGTGCGGACAAGTCATTATATTTGTTTAATTTATAAATTAAAAAAAATATTGATGAAATAAAAAACGCGAAACTCAATTGCTGCAGCTCCAACATCCCGTTAATAGGAAAATGGTAACAGATCAATCACATAAATATAAAAAAATTTCAGAAAGAGACATTATTATGGAAATGCAAGAAAAAAAAGTAATGATAAATTAGAACTAAGACGAGTTCAAGAAACTTTACGTAAGAAAAAAGCTTATATGAAAATGAAAAAAGGACAACCAAATAAATATAAACAGAAATTAGAAAATACTGAGATAACAAAATGGCAATTCAAGGAAACGATAAGTACTGATAAATTTAAACAAATATGTGCGAATGAGACTTTACGCAAGAAAGAAGCTTATATAGAAATAAAAAAAAAACAACCAAAAAAATATGAAGAAAAATTAGAAGATATTAAGATAACATGATTGAAATTCAAGGAAACAATGAGTATTGATAAATTGGAACAAATACGTGCGAATAAGGCTTTACGTAAGAAAGAAGCTCATATAAAAATCCAAGAAAAAATTCTAAATAAATATGAGGTGAAATTAGAAAATACTAAGATAACGAAATTGAAATTCAAAGAAAAAATGAGTATTAATTAATTGGTACAAATACGTGTGAATGAAGCTCCACGTAAAAAAGAAGATTATATAAAAATTAAAAAAAAACAACTCAATAACTATAAAGAAAAATTAAAAATACTAAAATAACAAAAATGAAATCAAAGATAAAAAAGGGTACTGATAAAATGGAACAAATACGTACAAATAAAGCTACACGTAAGAAAAAAGCTTACATAAAAATGAGAGAAAAACAACCAAATAAATATAAAAAAATTGAAAATATTAAGATATAAAAAATAAAATCTAGAAATATCTAAATATAGAAGAGTTATCAGTGAACAATATGATGAATATGAGAGAATGGTACAAATTAAAAATCAAAAATTGGAAAATGCCGATATTATTAAGAAAATACAAGTAAAAAATAATTGTTACCAATCAAAATAATTACGCACAAGGTGTAAACAAAAAGAAATTGATGACAATAAACATGTTAATAATAATAGTACAATAAATAAACCAATAGATGAAAAAAAGCGAAAACGTAAATATGATTCTTATCAATTTAAGACATTATTTATTAAGTGTAAACAATTAAAAATTAAAGACAACAATTATAATGAAAATTACAATAATAATAATTATAATAACAATCATAATATTCTATTGAACAAAGTTACTGATAAAACAATAAAGGGCAAAGTAGAAAAAAAATTGAAGAAATCCAATAAAAAAATATTAACTGAATAAATTAATTCAAAACTGATTGGTTGCACAGCAAATATATATTTCGATGAAAATCTCATATCTGAAAATTACATTAGTTTCATGACAAATACATGTGTTTATCGTGATGCGGAAGATTTTGCTTTCGAATATACTAAAAGTAACGATTTCCCCAATTGTTGTCATAAAGGTCGAGTAGAATTGTTAGAAAATCCTCCTTACCCAGAACAATTAGAGTGTTTAGCAACTGAATTAACGGAAGAAATTATTGATTTTCGACGAAATGTTAGGTTATACAATGATGCTTTAGCGTTCGCAAATTTTAGTGTTAATTTTGATACATTGCCGGGTAAAGGACCACAAGTTATTAAAATATGTGTAAAAATTTACCATATTGTATATGCGTTACATTCTAATGAAGATGAAACACGTAAATATGGACAATTATATATTTTAGATAATGAAATAGCAGCGATTAAGAGGACGCTGTATCTCTCTATCCTTTTCTAATTAAAAAATGTAAATTTTTGGGAAAACTAGTTATTATTGATAGAAATTAAGGGTTGTCCGCTACTTGTTTAGTAAAAATTAATATTTTCTCTGATGAGGACCAACTAATTTTGTTGCTTTTTTTTCAAGTAAAGTTTGACATACTTAAATAACGTATTCTCTAGCCTTACTTAGGATTTTGTAAGTATGTCAAACTTTACTTGAAAAAAAAGCAACAAAATTAATTGGTCCTCATCAGAGAAAATATTACTTTGTACTAAACAAGTAGCGGACAACCTTTAATTTCTATCAATAATCACTAGATTTTCAAAAAACTTACATTTTTCAATTAGAAAAGGATAGAGAGATACAGCGACCCCTTAAACGGAATGAGTTTAATATAAATTTAACATTATTAAAACATTTAGATATCTTGATAAGAGATATTAACCCTTATGCTAAAGCCTATTAAATGATGCATAAAGTAGAAGAAGAAGAACTACAATGACGTGCAAAAATCTATTGTCCTCCAAGAGCTGTTACTATGTTTATTGTCCGTAATAATATTTTGGATAAAAATAGATATAATCTATCTACCTGTAATGAAGTTGCAATAGTATATGTTGGAGAAGACGATCAGCCTCCTATTGAACGTGATATTGTCATTTACTCTAACAAGGAGAGTGTTTCACCTTCGGGTCACCAATTTTGCTCAAATTTTGGAAATGTTTTTTGAATGCAGAAACATGAAGGAAGCCAAAATTTTAGAGGCCAACGCTTAATATTTCCCTAGTTACAGACCATTAAAGAAAATTACTAAAAAAGTCACTAGATTTTTAAACGCTTATAGTATCTCATCATTGTTAGCTAGAAGATTAAACCTTTTTTTAAATGAAAGCTAAGCTCAAATCCTTTCGAAATAGCACCTATAGCATCTCAAAATATTATTTTTTTCCAAAGCTAGAGCGTAATAAAAATTGGACATGAATTTTTTGTATAAAACATTAATTAATAATAAAAGCTAAAATTGGGTTCAATCTTTATTACGTTATAACTTTGGGAAAAAATAATATTTCCATATGCTATAACTACTATTTCGAAAGGATTTTAGCTCAGCTTTCAATTAAAAGAAGGTTAAAGCTTCTAGCTACTGATTCTGAGGAACTAGAAGCGTTTTTGGTAAGCAGATTATATTTCATACGGAAAAACCAAAACTTATTAAGAAGTGATTGTTATAAAGGTGTTATGAACTATTTACATAACAAAAAAAATTAGATTCTTTAAAAATTGGAAAAACGGTAGTATTACCGTCAAACGTTACAGGAAGTCTACGATTTTCAAAACAAAATTACATTGACTCAATGACACTTGTAAATTATCATGGTAAACCTGTCCTTTTTGTAATTATGACCTGTAACCCACATTGTAAATAAATAACTGAAAACTTGAAAATTTATGAAAATGCAATAGTTAGTCCAGATATTATAACAAAAGTATTTTATTAAAAAGTAGAAGAATAAAAAAATGTAGTAATAAAAAAGGGAATATTACGAAAATGAATTGCATATAGCTATGTAATTTAATTTAAAAACGAGGATTACCGCATATGCGTATGTTGTTACTCTTAGATAAAAATGATAAATTTGATATTCCCGAAAAAGTTGATAAAATAATAAGTGCAGAAATTTCAAAAAGAGATATTTATCTAAAATTATAAAGTATTGTTAAACAATTAATGATACGCGGTCCCTGTCATATGCAAAATATAAATTGTCCATGTATGGATAAAAATACGAAACAATGTACAAAAAATTTTCCAAAAAAATTTAATAATACAACAATATTTAAATCAAATGGATATCCACTATACAAACGCAAAAATGATGGCGTCAAAATTATTTTCAAAAATGAATTTACAGAAAGAATTGCAGATAATGGATTTGTTGTTCCTTACAATCCTTACTTATAATTGAAATTTAATGCACACATAAACGTAGAAGTTTGTTGCACTGTTCAATGCATTAAATATTTATTCAAATACTGTTATAAAGGTCATGATTGTTCATACATTAAAATACATCAAGTAAATGTAGATTATCAATCAGAAAATGTAGACACTTTTCAAAATGACAATAGTAAAAATATTAAATATGAATATGACGAAATCTAACAATACATTAATACACGATATTTATGTCCACCTGAAGCAATGCACAGATTATTAGAATATCCTTTACATGTCATTTCACATACTATAAAACGTCTAAGCGTTCATGAAGAAAATCAACAAAACGTATTTTTTAAAGAAGGAAAAGAAGAAATGATCATGCAAAAAAATGTGGGAACAACATTAATAGCATATTTTTAATTGAATAGAGAAGATTTACAAGCACGAAATTACTTGTATTCAGAAATACCAAATTTTTATACATTTGATGAAAAACTGAAAAAGTGGAATAAAAGAAAAAAAAATAAAACCCATACTTACTAGGAGAGTGTCACACCTCCGGATCACGGATTTTGCTCAAACTTCGGGATAAGTTTTAAGATGATAAAATATGAAAAAAGCTAAAGTTATAGTCATAAACACTCAATATTTCCCTAGTTACAGGCAGTTGAAGAAAATCACTAAAAAAGTTACTAGATATTTAAACGCATATAGTTATTTAGCATTGATAGCTAGAAGCTTAAACCTTTTTTCAAATTAAGAGAAGGCTGTATCATTCTGTCCTTGTCTAATCTAAATTTTCGTTATTATAAATGAATAAAATATTTTCATAGAAAAGTAAGACAACCACTCAATAGAGCAAAAGACAAGCAAACGATTCTTTTCTATGAAAAAATATGAAATTTTGATTATTTTTCAAGTGAAGTCTGAAACGGAAAAACAATCGAATTTGATTGAGTTGATTTGACTGTTTTTTCGTTTCAGACTTCACTCGAAAAATAATCAAAATTTCATATTTTTTCATAGAAAAGAATCGTTTGCTTGTCTTTTGCTCTATTGGGCAGTTGTCTTACTTTTCTATGAAAATATTTTATTTATTTATAATAACGAAAATTTAGATTAGACAAGAACAGAATGATACGGCCGCCTCTTCAAGCTGAGCTCAAATCCTTTCGAAACAGTATTTACAATATATCAAAATATAATTTTTTCCTAAAGTTATAGCGTAATAAAAATTGGACCTAATTTCAGCTTTTATTTTTAATTAATATTTTTAAATAAAAATTCAGGTCCAATCTTTATTACGCTATAACTTTGGGAAAAAATAATATTTTTACATGCCATAACTACTATTTCGAAAGGATTTTAGCTCAGCTTTAATTTGAAAAAAGGTTTGAGCTTCTAGCTATCAATGCTAAAGAACTATACGCGCTTAAAAATATAGTAACTTTTTTAGTGATTTTTTTCAATTGCCTGTAACTAGGGAAATATTGAGTGTTTATGACTATAACATTTTTTTAGCTTTTTTCATATGTTATCATCTGAAAACTTATCCCGAAGTTTGAGCAAAATCCGTGATCCGGAGGTGTGGCACTCTCCTAGTTAGTAGAATGTACTTAGTAAGCCCAAAAGATACTATTTTTTATTAGGTTATTACTATTAAATGTTAAAGGAGCCACGTCTTTTGAAGCTTCGCGTACTGTTTATGATGTGATGTACAATTCGTTTTATGAGGCAGCTAAGGCAAAACAATTAATTAATGAAGATGAAGAATGGGATAGATGTTTGGAAGAAGCGTCTTCAACAGAATTCCCTTATGCTCTTTGTGAATTATTTGCTTTTATTTGCGTTTTTCATAATCCTATAAATGCACGAGATTTATATGAAAAATATAAAGATAAATTTTACCACCCTGAATACAAAAAAAATATAGGTGAAGATCATGCATTGAAAGTTAGTAAAAATAATTTACAAGTCAATGGATTTTCATTGAACGATTTTAATTTACCTAACATAAGCACATTTATAGAAGAAGATAATAATCAAACAATTTTAAATCATAATAATAATATTCTTAATGAATTAGGAATGAAAATAAATTCTTTAAATGATAAACAAAGGCAAATATTCAACTCTACTATAAAAAGTTTAAACAACCAAAGTAAATAAAAATATATTTTTATAGATGGACCAGGTGGAAGTGGAAAAAGTTATTTAGTTAACGTTTTAATAGCTTATTTTAAATATCATACCATACATTATTTATGTGTAGCTTGGACAGGTATAGTAGCGAATTCATTAGTCGATGGAAAAACCGTGCATACAACATTTAAATTACCGTTAAATATAACAGATTGTACAACTTGTAATGTTAAGTCTAATACTGCAGAAGGCAAACAATTGAAGAAAATACAAATAATTATTTGAGATGAATATCCATGACTTCAAAATTTGCTTTTGAAGCAGTTGATCGTCTTTTTCAAGATTTATGCGATGTAAACCAACCCTTTGGTGGTAAAACTGTAATTGTATCAGGAGATTTCAGGCAAACATTACCAATTGTACGACATGGTAGTCGTATGAACATTATTAAAAATTCAGTTAAATTTAGTTTATCATGGCAAAATTTTAAGCAAATGAAGTTAAATGAAAATCTGCGAGTTTCGGATAGTGATAATAATTTTAAACAATGATTATTAGATGTCGGAGAAGGAAAATTCCGCAATGTTTTTGAAGATGATAATGAAGTAAGTGATATACTAGATAATTTTATCATTAAAGAAAATCTTGTCGAAGAAATATTCGGAAAAACAATAAAAATAAACAATACGAATCTAACGGAAAAAGTTATTTTGGCTCCTAAAAATAATGATGATACTGAAATCAATAACAATGTTTTGAATTTAATGGAAGGAAACCATGTTGAATATTTAAGTATTGATACAGCTGAAGATGATAACAAAGAAAATTTAGATATTATGTTACCTACAGAATTTTTAAATAAGTTAACTCCTAATGGACTTCGACCACATAAATTACATTTATAAGTAGGAGCTATAATAATACTTTTAAGAAATTTTAATGTCAATAAGGGACTTCGTAACGGAACAAGGTTGATAGTGAAAAAATTGCCTAAATATTGCATTCAATCGGAATTAGCAACTGGTCAAAACAAAGGTAAATTAGTTTTCATTCCAAGAATAAGTTTATCTCCATCTACGAAAGAAATTCCATTTAATATGCAACGAAAACAGTTTCCTATTAGATTAGGATTCGCAATGACTATTAATAAATCACAAGGACAATCTTATAAAAAAGTTGGTGTTTATTTGCCGTCACCAGTTTTCAGTCATGGGCAATTACATGTTGCTCTTTCAAGGACGAATTTTAAAAATAATTTAAAATTATTTTCAGGTGACCACGCTATTGTCAACGGAGAAAATAAAAATGATCAGAACACAATATATACAAAAATTATTGTTTATAAAGAGATATAAAGAATATGTCAAGAGATGTTGTATATGTTGTTGTGTAATAGTTAAACTCGAAATATACTAAAAAATATAATATTCACTAAAATATATATATATATATATATATATATATATATATATATATATATATATATATCAACTGACGCTTTCAAAATAGTTTATATGATGTTGAATTAGCTATATAAGAGGACGCGCTGTTAAATCGGCTGCATTTTGGGATGCGCTGTCGAACCGGCTGCATATTGCGATGCGCTGTTAAATCGGCTGCATATTGGGGTGCCTGTTTAATCAGCTGCATTTTGACTGCATATTTATAGAGCTTAATAAAATATAAGACCTGAAAAATTATTGGGCCCCAAAAAAAGGCCTAAGAAAATATAAGGCCCAAAAAAATATAAAGCCCAAAAAATTTAGAGACAAAAAAAATATTGGGTCTAAAAAATTATTGGGCCCAAAAGAATATAGGGTGCAAGAAAATATAAGGCCCAAAAAATATAGAGACAAAAAAATTATTGGGCCCAAAAAAAATAAGGCCCAAAAAAATATAGGGCCCAAAAAACATAAGGACCAAAAAAATATTGGTTCCAAAAAAAAATTGGGCTCAAAAAAATATAAGGCCCAAGAAAATATAAGGCCCAAGAAAATATAAGGCCCAAGAAAATATAAGGCCCAAAAAAATATAAAGCCCAAAAAATATAGAGACCAAGAAAATATTAGGCCCAAAAAAATATTGAGTCCAAAAAAATTCAAGGTGCAAGAAAATATAAGGCCCAAAAAATATAAAGCATAAAAAATATAGAACCAAAAAAAATATTGGATGAAAAAAAAGAAGGGCTCAAAAAAATGGGCATCAAATAAAAATATAGGGCCCAAAATAATATAAGACCCAAAAAATATGGCCCAAAAAAGAAGCTTATGACTAATGAGTACTAATTATATAGGGCCCAATAAAAAATTGCTACTTTTATTACCAAAAGATTAGAAACATTTAAAAAATGCGGAGAACCGGAGAACCGGAGAAACGGAAAAAAGTGGTTTCACTTTAATATAATATAAAATTATTTAGAACATGCAATTTATGTGTAATACATCGATAATTGAAAATTGCATAATTTTCTTAATTGCTATCAAGGATCATAAATAGAACAATAATGATAATCATCAAAAAAGTGTTTCAAACATAAAGATTTGCTACACCATGAACATCGAACATATGCGAGATTAAAGCACCTTGCAATTTTACAAAGTATATTAGATTGTGATCTAAAAGCAAAATTTACTGGATTTTCAAAATTTTTAGGATGAACATCCGTGTAACCACTTTTATACCATGAATATTTAAATAGATTTATGTATTTTGGAGAAGATAGTTGATTGTGCGGTAAAGATTAAAGTTTAATGATATTGTTTATGAAATGAAGATTCAATTCTTCATTCATCAATATCACGCTATCCGAAAAGTGTCTTACGTAATTTTTCCAAACCCTAAATCCAAAAACATCTAGCGGTTGTATTTTATCTCTAGTTTCTTTTGGAAATATTTTTAAAGTTATTTCTTTATTAATAGGTTTTACTTCTTTTACGGCTGAAGGACAGTGCCGAGTCCATGAGTCTACCAAAAGTACACTTGATAAACCAACATTCGGAAGATATACTTCTTTGAGCCATGTTTTAAAATGATCTGAAATCAGACGAATTTCAAATTTTAGTAATTTTTAATAGAATACAAATCAAAACAAAAAAATGATCACTAATAATAACACAGGGTGCCTTCTGAATTCAAAATAGTATCGTAATTATTTGAATACGCCTAATATGAAATAATACCTGAAGTTAATTTTCCTGATTTAGAAGCCATTGCATAAATTTTAGCTGGTCTGAAGAACTCTTGTGATACAACTGGCCCAAATTCACCAGTTTTTTCTTTAAGAACGATAAAAAGAGGAGAAAGAAGTCTACCATCGCCAGATATTGATGGTGGTATTGTATAGCTATGAGTCGTAGCAGCTACGGATCGCACCAAGCATTCTACTGGCCTTTCCCCTTCGATTGCTAATATACGGCCAGAATGGCCTTCTAAAAGAAATCCACTTTGATCCGAATTATAAACATTTTCTATTCCTTTTTCTTTAATAAGATTTTTCACTTCAATAAAAAATTCATCAGCTTTTTTTGTTAATAATCTGCTCCTGCTATTGTTTTTTTGGTAATAAATTTATTAATTTTTCTTCCAACAATTCTATGGGCTCTCTTCAAATTTTTTATCCAATGTTTTGATGCTTTAAAACGAAAATCTTCATGACCAATATTTTTTTGTGCTTGTAGGGCCTATTTCTGTAAATCTATATCATGGATAATATGTCCAGTATCAACAGCAACTTTGAAATTTTCTAATACAAATGAACAAATTCTAGCTATTTTTTCTCTAAAAGTTTCGCGTCTTTATTTAAAGTTTTTGCCGAACGTTTTAATTGTGTTATTGATGTTGCCTTTCAAAATTTATTTTGTGCGGTTTTTGAATTTAAATTTTTATTAACACCACTCCTCAAAAACTCTACTGCTCTTACTTTATAATCATGATCCAATTCTTCAACGTCTGATGTGCACTGCTGAAAACTTTCATCTGTAATACTATCTCTTTCATTATCTTCTACAACCAGCATTTGAATATCTTTATAAGGTTTTGCAAAATCAAGAATTTCATCCTCAACAACTTCAAATTCATTAAATTAATGCATAGAGTTTAATAAAATTTGTTCAATATGCTCTTTTAAATCTCTTTCTCGCTGTGTTATTGGAGTTTATTTCAGATTAAGTGCTTGAAATGTTATTAAAAGCAAGCTTAACACGTACATGGGATTTACCATCATTTTATTCCACTCCGAAGATTTAATACTGTAAAATGAAAAACTGTTCTTGTTGTTTTTATACTGTTATATTTAATACGTTGAAGTACACTTTTAAACTCAAAGAAACATAAAGTAGAACTGACTAAAGTAATTAAAAATGCCGATTTCAATGCTTTGACATGTTGCAGAATTACAAATAAAAATAAATTTATCACGAAGACTCGCGGATAAATTAATCACAGATAACTATTATCAACAGGTCAATAACATTATCATTAGCATATGATATATAGAAAGTACTATTATTAAATATTATTGTATATGTGGATATACTTACTTTATTTAAAATGTATTTCAATATCATATCATTATATGTGTTTTAAAATTTTAATGTGATATATCTTCCTATATTATATAGTTATATTAGAAATTAACCCTCGGACCCCCCACACCCTCCTCTCCCCACCATAGCTCCTCCACAGTCACCCACAAAATAACGTAAAATTGCTTAAAATATTACAATATTTTTTACTGTTGCTTATGGTCTAAGTACCCCCGCACCCTCCTACACCGCCACAACCTGCCACTGCCCCCCCTATAATATAATAATGTATTTATTAAGTATTAATGAATTAATAATATATTTGATGTAAAATTAAGTCTAAAAAAGATATAAAAAAGGAATTATAACAAAATAATTCTATAAATCTAAAGACTTAAAACTTAACATAATAATATATAATTTATAGTGTCAAAATTAAATAATAAAGAATCACAAAGTTAAGTTAAAAATAAAAAAATTAAAATTATAAATAATAATAATAATGATTTTAAAATTAACAAAAATTTAAAAAATATATTGAATAAAATGGATTTAAAATGTAAATATTGTTCTGCCATGTTTTGGAAAGAAGAAATTAAAAACACGTGGACGTGACGAACTTCCTACTAATCCTTTATGATCAAGTACACTTAACTCCACTCCCAAACACAAAAATAATGTTACTATATATTTTGAAAAAGCAAACTTTCTCAAGTATGGATATATTTGTTCTTTGACTTTCTTCTAATAATGTTTAAAAATTCATATTTATGCTGTAACTTGTCGTTTTTTATTTTTAAAAATTCATCCATGTATGGTAATAGCTGATTCTAAAGTATTTCACATAGTTTAGAATCTTTGTTCGACATAAATATTATTAGAAAATAATATATCAAGTGATGGTAATAAAAAAATAATTCCCCTGGAATAAAAGTAATTCCTCTGTATCAGTATATTTTTTATCTATCAGTTTTTCTGGTAATAACCTATGGACAGCTTGGCTACTTTGGGATATTGTTCTATTAGATATAACCATAAAAAAACCTGAGTAAAATTTTTAAAATGAACACCTTTATTTTCTATTATTTCAAAATTTGAATTTGACCTGTTCGAATAGAATCACTCATATATATGATAACGTAACTGCTATTGAAAAAAGATTAAAAAATAATGAGAAATTAGTTGAAGAACATATGTATACAATAACTAAAATAATGAATAATAATTCAATAGCAAAAAAATTTAAACATTTACATCAAATAGCTAATATTGAAAACATAATCCTAATTATAAATTATATTTTTTAAGAAAAAATAATAAACAAAAACATACTTAAAATAAACCTTTAACATCAGAATGTGGAGCTATAATTGTATCCATCTCAGGCATTCCAGATAATTATGATTTATGCATATATCCTAATAATAACTGTGAAGAAAAAGTTAATTCTACATATTTAAATTAATTATCTCACCATGTAGATCCAATGGTATTTCCTTTACTATTTCCTAATGGTGATTTAGGATGGAGTAAAGGTTATAATAAACGTCCTAATTTAAAAAATGAAAAGCTAACGATTCTCCAATATTATTTATATAGAATACAGAAAGGATGAAATAAATTTTAATCCAATTTTATATTGTGGTGGATTAACACAACAATATATTATTCATGCTTATATAATGATAGAAAATAACAGAATGAATTTTTTACGTAATATAATCAAAAACAATTACGTATAGAATATTATCAGGGTTTATTAGATCACATTTAAAATAGTGCTTTAAACATTTCAAAAAATTTTGAAATTAAAGAAAGACTAGGAAACCTTTTTTATTTTACCAGCTACATATATTGGATGTCCAAGATATATGCAACAATATTATCAAGACGCTATGGCAATAATGAGGAAAGTAGGAAAACCAGATTCATTTATTACAATGACATGTAATCCAAAATGGAAAAAACTTAAAGAAATTTAAAAAAATTTTTCAGAAAGAACAACTCTTAATGATATTCCTACTATTACAGTTCGTTTATTTTATGCCAAATTTAAAATGTTATCAAATGATATTGTTAAAAATAAAATATTTGGAACTGTTATAGCTTATGTTTTTTCAATTGAATTTCAAAAAAGAGGTTTACCACATACACATATTATTTTGACATCACATCAAAATAATAAATTGCTGTCTACAGATTTAATTGATAAACATATTTCTGCAGAAATACCTTCTTTAGATAATAAATATTTACAAAAATTAGTTATTAAACATATGTTACATAGTCCACATACAGAAAAATCACCATGCTATAAAAAAATAGTAATATATGTAAAAAAAATTTTCTAAAACCTTTTAACGAACATACTATATTTAAAGGAAATAAATACCCTGAATACAGAAGAAGAAATAATATAAACAATAATTATGTTTATAATTTAAAATATTCTCATAAAATCATTCCCGTTGATAATTCTATGGTTGTTCCTTATAATAGTTATTTATTAGCTAAATATAATAGTCACATAAATATTGAACTTTGTGCAACTATACAAAGTATTAAATATATTTTTGATTATATACATAAAAGAGGAGATAAAGCATTTTGTCAAATACGACAAAATCAAGAAATAGAAGAACATAAAAAAAGTAATTTCTGACATACAAGATGATAGTGAAAAAACAAAAGAAAATATTGATATTTATGATGAAATTACACAATATATAGACGGTAGATATTTAAGTGCATTAAAAGCTACTTGGAGATTAGAAGAATTTCTCTTATGTGGTAGAAGCCATAGTGTAATAAGATTAAATATTTATACAGAAAATCAACAAAAAATTGTTTTTGATGAAAACGATATAACTTCAGCTTTAAACAAATGGGAAACTACTATAACGGCATGGTTCAAATTGAATGAAAAAGATGATTTTGCAAAAAAAATTAAATATGTAAATATACCAGAATATCATGTTTCTAATACTACTAATGAATCTTGGATTAAAAGATCAGAAATAAGAAAAAATATAGCAATTGGAAGATTAAGTGTAGTATCACCTAAGGATAGTGAAAGATTTTTCCTTAAATTAATATTAAATAGAGTAACAGGTGCAACTTCTTTTAAATATTTACGAACATCTGAAAACATTACTTATAATACATATAAAGAAACAGCTATTGCTATGGGTTTAATAGAACATGAAACAAAAATTTATAATATATTAGATGAAGCATGTCAAGTAATGTTACCAATACAATTAAGAAATTTTTTTGCAATTTTCTTATTATGTGAAAATATTTAAGGGAATATAATTTGGGAAAAATATAAAAAATTTTTTATAGAAGATTTTAAAGAAAATAATGAAAATAACGCACTTTTTCATATTAACAAAATTTTAATGTCAGAAGAAATGTCATGTAAAGATTTCGGTATTCCTGAGCCTAATGAAATAGATATTAAAAAAGAAAATGAATTTAGTAACGAAACTATTGAATATGGTAACAAAATGTTTAATAAAATGTTTAATGAATTAAATTTAGATAAAAAAAACATCTTTAATAATATAATAAATAATAAACACAAAATATATTTTATAGATGGTCCAGGAGGTTCAGGTAAAACCTTTTTATATAAAACATTTATATATTACTTTATTTCAATTTAAAAAAAAATTATATTAATGGCTTTGACGGGAATCGCTTCATTTCTGTTACCAAATGGTATGACAAGCCACAGAACATTTAGATTACCTGTAGATTTAAGTAATATTGAAAATGCTTTTTTAAAATTAGAATCTGGTAAAAATAAGTTAAGACTAACAGATATTATTATTTGGGATGAAGCTTCTATGATCCCCAAAAAAGCATTAGAAATTGTGTATAAAACTTTACAAGATGTTTGTTTAAATAATAAACCATTTGGAGATGAATTAATAATTTTAGGTGGTGACTCTAGACAAATTTTATCTATAGTAAAAAATGGATTTAAAGATACAATTATAAAAGAAACTATAAAATATTCACATCTTTGGTAATTATTTGAAATTTTTAATTTAAAAACTAATATAAGATGTAATGATAAAAAATTTTCATCTTATTAAATATAGGAGAAGGAAAAATTAATACTTTCATTATTCCCAAAGAATATAAAACTAATAATATATGTGATACAATTTATAAAGATATAAACAACAATTACAACTTTTCTAAAAATGATATTTTAACTTCATATAATGAAGATGTAAACATTTTAAATAATAAAATATTAAAATTAATTGATGGTAAAATAATTTATTACAGTATAGATTATGCAATTTATAAGGGCGTTGATCAAACTGATGAAAATATTCATTTAAATTATCCTATTGAAATGTTAAATAATATTAGAGAAGGATTACCTCCTTACGAAATTAAATTGAAGATTAACGCAATTATAATGTTAATCAGAAATCTTAGTATAACTGATGGATCATGTAATGGAACTAGATTAAAAACAACTGAACTATTTAAATTTAATATTGAAGCTGAGATTATTACAGGAGAAAATAAAGGGAATAAAGTTTTTATACCAAAAATAACTTTAAATACAAATGAATAGTCTTCTTTGCCTTTTATTTCACACAGAAAACAATTTCTCATAGTGTTAGCATTTGCAATAACAATTAATAAGTCACAAGGACAAAGTTTTGAAAATATAGGTATACATATTAAAAAACCATTATTTTCGCATGGTCAGCTATATGTCACACTTTCAATTTCATAAAAATGAAATTAAAAACATAGTTTGGAAAGAAATATTAAAATAATAATTTATAATAATCCAACATATAATTTATATAAAAAAATAGATGTTAAGAAGGGGCCGAACTATCTGTCTTTGTCTAATAGCGTTTTTCATCATTTATATAAACACTATCCGGTATAACAAGAAAAAAATAGCAGCCCCGCTAGATATTAGTATAATAAGTAAATTTTGTAATAACAAACAAATTTTTTTACTGCGTAGTTTTTGAATAATTAGAGACCTACCAAAAAAAGATAGGTTATATTCTAGATGGCTAGTAGGTCTCTAATTAGTCAAAAACTATGCGGTAAAAAATTTGATTGCTATTACAAAATTTACTGATTATACTAATATCTAGCGGGGGCTGCTATTTTTTTCTTGTTATAAAGGATAGTTTTTATATAAATAATGAAAAACGCTATTAGACAGAGACAGATAGTTCGGCCCCTTCTTAACATATATAATATTATAAAAAAAATATAATTAAAAAATTAATATCATAGTTATTATTTTTTTAAAAATTGTTTGTATAATTTAATTATTATTGTTTACAGGTATCGTATATATAAAATTTATATATATATATATATATATATATATATATATATATATAAAATATCTATATATATAAAATATCTATATATATAAAATATCTATATATATATATATATATATATGGAGTCAAAATAACATCTTTTATAAAAAGTGTGCATGTGGATCACCGATTTTGCTGATTTTGAGATATGTTTTAGTATTATTAAAGTTAGGAATCTGTGCAAAATTTCAGCTCTCTAAGTGCAAAACTCGCCGAAATATGGCCTTTCAAAGGTCAAAAACTCCGCTTTTTTCGGCTGTTTTTCACTCTTTTTCAAAATTCTGCCAAGACTCGAGTTTTTAACATATTTTAATTCGGCAGGCGGCAATTTCTTCGTTTTTATGTTAATTTTAAATTTTCGTAATTACATTTTTAAAAAATTCTAATCAGGCTTCTGAAAACTCTTAGAATAAAATACTGATTTTTGACATTTTTGACAATTTTTAAACAGCTGTAACTCATTTGAATTTTGATATTTTTAAATTATCAAAATTTTGTTTTATTGGTCAAAAAGAAAGCTTTAATTTGCATTTTTAAATTTTCAAAAAGGTTTAAAATTGACGGATGAATTTTCTCTTGTGACTTATGACGTTATTAAAAGACGTCTTTTAAAGACGTCTTTTTTTGTTACAAATCCAGACACATCCAAAGACGTCTTTTAAAGACGTCTTTAAAAGACGTCTTCTAAAGACGTCTTTAAAAGACGTCATTATTTTCAATAGGGACTTAACGATGTTATAAGAAAAAAATAAAGTTGTTTATTTTAGATGTTAGCAGACTTACATTTATACTTCATCAAAGATATTGAAATTACAAGCAATAATTTTTAATTAGAGCTTCAATAAGAGTCCTGAAGTATCATAGAAATTAAGTTATAGGAAATTTAAGACCAATCTAAAAATCGGCTAGAGTAAGCGTTCACGGATTTGATACCTTGAGAAATAAAAAATTCTCAAACTGTTATAACTTTTATTCTAAACGACCTAGAGACCTATACTCAAGCATAAAATCAAGTTTTTTATCGCTCATTTCATAATTTATAGCCTGTTGAATCTTTTAAGGTTTTCGCATTTATGAGTAGAAGACGCAACAGCTGGGTGTATTGATTTACTTGTGAAGCAAAATACTGAATTATGAGAGGTTCAAATAATAGTAAAATCGTAGGATACCATTGACCAGGCCTATTTGGCCTCATTTTACGTGACTTATAAAAAGTTTTCTTGTAAGATTTAGTGAATTTGAAGTTGTCCGGCCAGAGTTACAATGATCTAAATTTTGTAAAAACGTATATTTTAGAAATTTTGCAAACTTTAAACCTTTGTATCTCCGTCAATTTTAAACCTTTTTGAAAATTTAAAAATGCAAATTAAAGCTTTCTTTTTGACCAATAAAACAAAATTTTGATAATTTAAAAATATCAAAATTCAAATGAGTTACAGCTGTTTAAAAATTGTCAAAAATGTCAAAAATCAGTATTTTATTCTAAGAGTTTTCAGAAGCCTGATTAGAATTTTTTAAAAATATAATTACGAAAATTTAAAATTAACATAAAAACGAAGAAATTGCCGCCTGCCGAATTAAAATATGTTAAAAACTCGAGTCTTGGCAGAATTTTGAAAAAGAGTGAAAAACAGCCGAAAAAAGCGGAGTTTTTGACCTTTGAAAGGCCATATTTCGGCGAGTTTTGCACTTAGAGAGCTGAAATTTTGCACAGATTCCTAACTTTAATAATACTAAAACATATCTCAAAATCAGCAAAATCGGTGATCCACATGCGCACACTTTTATAAAAAGATGTTATTTTGACCCATATATATATATATAAATGTAAACAAATAACTGAAAAAATGGAATGGAATGCGATTGAAGGTAGATATGTTATAATTGATAATGTAAATGATCAAGAAATGATGGATAGTTTGAATAATGAGATTAAAGATTATTTAAATCATGAGGAAGAATATGAATATTACTAGAAAAATCTTGCTGATAATAATAGTTCACATAATACTGAAAAATCTGTTTTAAATAATCTAATAAATTCATATATTGGTGAAGATAATGAATAAGTAGAATTTAATAATTAGAAACAAGTACCAGAATACTATAAATATTACACTATTAAAATTATAGAATATAAAATAACATTACATGAACCAATAAATGAATTTTATCTGAGTCAAAGTTACGAATCATATTTAAGATATTTATTGAACATTGCACATATTTTTAAAAAAATATGATATAATATTTCTTTTAATTTAATAATTATTTAAATTATAAATTTAATATTTTTATAAAATGTTTAATATTTTATTAAGATTAAATTTTATAAAAAAAATTTTGATACATTTCCAAAATGCAAAATTAAGTAAAAAGATATCAAAAAGGAATCATAACAAAATAATCCTCTAAATCTTAAAAATCTTAAGTATACATTTAAATATATCAAATAATACTACTGATAAATATTACTAGAAAATTTATGATTTAAAAATATTTCATTAGAAAATTTTCTTTTTCATTAATATTCATTATATGTTGAAAATTAATAGTAACAATAATATAAATTAAGAAAAAGTGAAAATATTCATAAGTTCATTCTATATTTATATATATATATATATATATATATATATATACATATATATTTATTTCATACTAAAAAAACTCTAATTCCATTCACAATTATAAAAATCTAAAAGATTTAAAATGTCAGGTGGTGAAAAACCAGCTTAGTCTATATGTTATGAATAATGATTAAAAGAGTATGATAGGATAAGATAGGCGAAATGACACCACTCGGGGATTTGGAATATGGTTGCATGAATGGTCGACATATATTGAATAATGAATTTTAAGATTATAAATCCCCCCTTCCCCCCACCGCCAAAAAACGTGTTTTTTCATTAATTTTGGTTTTCGACACCTCAATTATTATTACCCAGTCTGGAAATATTTTTACATAATTCTTGCATAAATACCCATAAAAAAATGCTTTTCTTGAATTTTTAACTGGGCGAACTAATCTAAAAAAGTTTCTAAAATCTTAAAATCGCTCTAAAAACTCGCCATTTGTAGGTGTAAAAAAGATATTTGGTAAAAAGTTTTGAAAAAATGATCTTAAAATGTAAGATTTTTTTCAGATTTGTCGAAGTGGTGCGCCATATCTAAAAGTCGAAAAAACTACTTTTTTAACGGTTTTTTAGTGTTTTTTTTTTGCCACTTACGCCTCACTGAAGCTAATTTTAATAGTTCTGATAGCATTTTTAAATTCTACGGTAAAAAATACGTTGAAAATACGTACTTTACTTGTTAAAAATATTTTTATACTATTTACTAGAAATCGAAAACGAAAAAGTAGTCTGCTTTAAGCATGTCAGAAGTATTATCTTTTGTTCTATGATGTTTGAATTGCCATTTGTAATCTTCTTATCATTGAATTATACATATTTTTTGTGTATTTTTTCCTGTAGAATGTAAATGGTGTCATAAGGTTTACTTTAAATAGCTTTTGGAAGGGTCCAAAGAGCAAAAGATAGTCTTTTCCGATTTTTTCAAAAGTTTTCGCTGTATCCAATCTTCAAACGAATAGATAATATATCAGTTTTATATTTGAATTGATTATTTTAGATAAACAATTATTTTTGTAAAGAAAGTATTAAAAATTATATAGAACTTTTCGTTATTTTTATTATGTAATTGTAGAAAATCAAATAAAAAAATATTGTATATAAAAGCAATGATATATATTTAAAAATCAATTAAGAATTAAAAAACAGTTTTGTATAAAAAAGTTATTACTTTTGATATTAAAGAAATCATTACGTTGCATGCATTGTAGAAGAATAATAAAAACAGTAAATATAATACATAATTTTTTTAATTCATTATAACAATATTTATTAATATTTAGTCATTATTTGTGAATATTGATTCAGTCTTCATCTTCACTGTTTTCTTCTATTACGGGCTCGATTTGTTGTACATCGAAGAGTGTAGTTAAGACTTCAGCTGGTCTAAATATACGAGATAAGTATCTTGCGTAACTTAAATAAAAAATAATAGCTGCTAGATGGGACCAGCACCCAATTGTTCTGTCCCCGTTTGCACAATTGCAGCAATATCTCTTAATGCCATTGATGCGGACCGTTTTTGAGCAGTACTGTATATAACATTTATACTTTTTCCTTCTGACGTGCCTCGATTAAACCTCAAATCTTACAATATCTGGCTGTTCTTTTGAATAGCTGAACAATAATGAACCGTCATCTTCTAGAATTTCTGCCAAATAGGAAACTGATTGCGATAACTGATAAGTACCAGTAAAGAAAACTTTAAGATCTTTTAACGTCATTTCGGGAAAGTCAAGTATTTCCTCCGATGATAACTGCTGAAAAGGTACGGTCTTTCGATTCCAATTGTTATCATGGACTTCAAGCGCCAAAGTATTTTGAAAATTTTTCATGAAGTTGATTCTTTCGATAATTTTTACCAGATTTTCTACATCGGAATTCAATCTTTTGCCAAACGTGTTTTGCAAAAAGCAAGCAATCTTACAGAATAATCCGGCTCTTGGAAGAAGACCATTGTGGAATTGATGGTGAAGTAGCTTATACTTTTGGCCGATTATTCCATGTATCACTTCAACCACCCATCTAAGTTTAGTCACTAGACGAGACCCATTAGATTCTTCAGTGGTAAGTTGAGGTCAATTACCTTTTAAAGCGGGCATTAAGACAGTAAATTTCCGTTCGTTCAAAAAATCGACTACATCTCGAAATCCTCGATCAAGAATAAAAATATATAGTACTGCCAGCATATGCACTGTAGTGTAGACCTGTGTACGCACTTGATCTACCCTCATGTGGAAGAGAGAGAAGCTCTGCCTAAGCTGTGGTGCTCCACAAGCCAAGGCAGCCAGCTACTACCTGTCTCACTCTCTCTTAGCCTTGTGTGCTCACTTAGGTAAAGAGAGAATGGAGACCGTAGTCTACGCTGCTCTGCTCTATTTAGCTTCTCGGCCTCTTATATACTCCGGCCTCATTTTTCCTGATGCACGAAATGGCATTCGAGGTTGCCGCCTAGAAGCTGAGCTCAGAACTACTGTTCTATAGTAGCTTGGCCGTCAGGCGAGAGATTTGAAATGCGAGGGTATGTATACTCGTCACAATATATATATATATATATATATATATATATATATATATCATTGCACACACATTTTAATTTTATATAATTTTCTGCGATTGATAAAACTTTAAGATCTTATTTATAAAAAATTAATTAATAATTACAATTAATCTATTACCATTTCATTTCTGACTTTATTACAAAAAATTAGTTTATGTGTCATCTATTAATTTAATGTGTAGGGAGTATTACCCATTTACTAAAAAAAAATCTTTTCATTTTAACATTAGCTACAGCGAAAACTTTTGAAAAAATCGGAAAAGACTATCTTTTGCTCTTTGGACCCTTCCAAAAGCTATTTAAAGTAAACCTTATGACACCATTTACATTCTACAGGAAAAAATACACAAAAAATATGTATAATTCAATGATAAGAAGATTACAAATGGCAATTCAAACACCATAGAAGAAAAGATAGTACTTCTGACATGCTTAAAGCAGACTACTTTTTCGTTTTCGATTGCTAGTAAATAGTATAAAAATATTTTTAACAAGAATAGTACATATTTTCGACGTATTTTATACCGTAGAATTTAAAAATGCTATCAGATCTATTAAAAATAGCTTCAGTGAGGCGTAAGTGGCAAAAAAAAACACTAAAAAACCGTTAAAAAAGTAGTTTTTTCGACTTTTAGATATGGCGCACCACTTCGACAAATCTGAAAAAAAACTTACATTTTAAGTTCATTTTTTCAAAACTTTTTACCAAATATCTTTTTTACACCTTCAAATGGCGAGTTTTTAGAGCGATTTTAAGATTTTAGAAACTTTTTTAGGTTAGGTCGCCCAGTTAAAAATTCAAGGTAAACATTTTTTTTATGGGTATTTATGCAAAAATTATGTGAAAATTTTTCCAGACTTGGTAATAATAATTAAGGAGTCAAAAACCAAAATTAATGAAAAAACACATTTTTTGGAGGTGGGGGGATAGGTGGGGGATGGGGGGGGGTTGATAATCTTAAAATTCATTATTCAATATATGTCGACCATTCATGCAACCAAATTCCAAATCCCCGAGGGGTGTCATTTAGCCTATCTTATCCCATCATACTCTTTATTAATAATTTTTTTCAGATATTTTACATAAATAATTAATATGTATTTTTTTTTATGTTCCGATGTTAATAATAAAAATTTAATAAAAAACTAGCAAAAAATACCTCGCTCCTAACGTCGCTCGGTTGAATTTTCATATATTATATTATGTATAAATAAGCCAATTTTGAAATAAAATAGAATTGCCGCAACTTATAAATTTTAATATTCTAGTTTTGCACTAAATTAAATTTTTATATTTTTATAAAAAAGATTAATGAAAGTTACAATGTACATAAAAATTGTTTAAATACAAATTATATCATGATGAATTAAAAATTTGTTATACTAAATTGCATTAGAAACAATGAAAAAATAAAATAGGAATTCATTCTTTTTAATCACGTGTTTCAATAACGAACCATGAAATAATCGAAAACGATATTTGACGTTTACTAGAACTAACAACTGCACGGAGAAAGGAAAGTATTGTTAAAATAGGTTCTAAATCAAGTATATCTAATTTATGTACTAGGTACTTAAAAAAAGAGTGGCGATATAATTTAAAGTAGTACTATAGCTTGAATTTTGGGGACCAATGTGGGTACTATTATATTATGAAGAAAGAGCGTAAATTTGCGATGCTTAGTTTCTTTTTTTGGAACTAAGACTGATATTTCACCTACTCGATTCAAGGGCAATATTTCGCAGAAAATGTAAGTATTAATCTCTTTTCGGGCGGCTTTTCCTGTTACTAAAATTAAAAATTATTAAATATAGAATTATTTATATAATATATAACACTTTGAAATTACTAATAATCAATATTTTAATTCGTGATATTTAAGGAATAAAACGATACATGTTTATCTTCCATATTCCGTTTTAAAATAGTTAATTTTGAGTTTTAAATTAATTATTAGTAATTTAAAATTGATATATATAATATTATATGATTTACATTATATTCATCAACTGTTGAAAATTGATACACAATTTACACTGGGACCGGGATAACTTACCGCTGTATAACTTGCCGCGAGAGCCTTTTCTCCTCCGTACGCGAACAAACATCGTCCCCCACTACCTCTTATACGTATATATCTTGACCACGCCTCTTCGCCCGAAGAGTAAGAGAGAAAGAGAAAGATATAGCGCGCCTGTCAATAGAGGGGTTTCACAGTAACTGGCCTTTTCTGAGAATTTTGTTCCCCTACAGCCCCGTGCGCGGCAAGTTATCGAGGTCCCACTGTAATGGGTTTTACGTTGATAGGTATTAATTATATTGAAGTTTTTCGCTCCTAACGTCGCTCGATTGAATTTTTTTTTATTATATTATTATGTATAAATGACTAATTTTAAGTAACTAAGAACTAACTAATTTAAGTTAATTTTGAGTACTAAATAAAATTAAAAATAATTTGATGAAACATAATGTAAAAATATATGTACACATGTGCTTAAAGTAAAAAAGCGTATAATTTATTTCATCAAGTGACTATTTCTCAATCTACTTTCATAAGAAAAACAAAGATAATACGATATTTGATACAAATAAACTGGGAACTGAGTAGCAACTATAATATCCAGACCTTAATATATGACCATGAATTTGAATTATGAAATTAATTTTTACGTGAAACATGCTTAAAAAAAATTCTGTGTTTATTTCTAATAAAAATATCTTCACAAATGTATTTTATATATATAAAATACGAAATTTAAATTAAAAAACCATAAGATTAAAATACACATTTTTGGTTAATTTCAAATTTGAATATTTCAGAATAATAAAATAACTATTTGCAATTACTTAATAATCCTTTTTGCACCTAATATAAAATTTTAATGAGATACAAGTATTACAAAGTGTATGTATGACAAGTAAGGTTTGCATATCATAAATATTATAATTTTTAGAAAATTCTTGATATTAATAAATTATTAATTTAAATAATTAAATATTTTTTCATTGATGACAAGTAACCTTTCAAATATAGTTAAAATAATACTGTAAATGTCAATCAAATAACATTTTCATCAAAGTAAATTTGAACGCTATAATTATTAAAATAAACATTTTTATTTAACTACAATCTATTGTAATAATTATTTTTTTAATATATATATATATTAAAAAAATAATAATTTTATTTGATGAACAGTTATATAAATATTATATATTTATAATTGTATGACTAAATTTATTAAATTAAAATTTTATTCAGTTATCATTCAGAGACTAAGTATTTAAATTAGTTTTCATGAAAATATATTATTCAAAAAGTTACTTGTTAACAATTTTTTATAAATAACATACATTTAACCTTAATTACATTTTCATTTGTACACGTGTTAGTATTTAAATAATTTGTCATTTATATAAAAATTATTAAGGGGAATCCTCATACTGACATAGAGTTCTATCTTATCTACATTTAAATTATGAATTTTAATAAAAATTTAACTATTCATGAGTTAAATTCGTAGGAAAGGCACATTCTTAACATGCCAAAGAATTTATTGCAACGTGAAAAGACAAAATAAGGGTAAAAATAGAGGCGAAAACTGCTTAATACAATTAACTTTTTAATGTAGTTATGAATAATCGTATTATGCAGTTTTTGTCTTGATTTTCTCTTTTATTCTGTCTTTTAACGTTGCAAAAAATTCTTTAGGATGTTAAAAATGTGCCTCTTCTATGAATTTTAGTCAAAAATAGTTAAATTTTTATTAAAATGCATAATTCAAATGTAGATAAGGTAGATCTCTGTGCCGGTATGAGAACACCCCTTAACAATTAAATATATTAAAATTATATTTTCATATATTAAAATTATATTTTAATATATTAAAATTATATTTACCTTAATTACATTTTCATTTGTACACGTGTTTGTATTTAAATGAATTGTCATTTATATAAAAATTGTTAAAAATTAAATATATTAAAATTCATTTCATTAAAGCATTAATATTTTTAATAAGAGAAACCCATATGGAAAAAATTTTTGGATATAATTGTAAATAACTGTTAATAACTGTAAATAAATGTAAATAAATGTAAATAACTGTAAATAACTGTAGAAAAATGTTAAAAAATGTGGGAATTGAGACATAAATAATAGTTATTTATAATTATTTACGATTATTTACTGTTATTTGCACTTATTTACAGTTATTAACTGTTATTTACACTTATTAACTGTTATTTACACTTATTTACAGTTATTTATATTTATTTACAGTTATTTACATTTATTCACTTTTTTCACAATTATTTACAGTTATTTACGATTATTTATAGTTTTTTACAATTATTTGCAGTTATTTACATTTTCGAAAATTATCACGAATTTATTCAATAATTTTATATATAGGCGAAAATTTTAAAAAATGTGAATAACTGTAAATAATTGTAAAAAACTATGGAAAATTGTAAATAGTTGTAAATAATTATAAATAACTGTAAATAACTGTAAAAAACTGTAAATAACTGTAAATAACTATAAATAATTGTAAATAATTATTAATAACATTAAATTATCCACTAATTCAAAAATTTTTGAAAATGTAAATAACTGTAAATAATTATGAATAACTGTAAATAATTATGTATAATTGTAAATAATTATAAAAAACTGTAAATAATTGTAAATAATTGTAAATAACTGTAAATAACAGTTAATAACAATTAAAAACTGTAAATAACTGTAAATAATAGTAATTAATAATAAATAATAGTAAATAACTGTAAATAACTATTATTTATGTCTCAATTCCTACATTTTTTAACAGTTATTTACAATTATTTACTATTATTTACAGTTTTTCACATAAATTATTTCCATATGGGAACATATTAATTTTTAAAATTCATCAAATAACCTCATTTGAAAAATTATCATTACATGATATAAAAATATTTTTTTTAATATCGTTTGAGCATAATTTTTATGAAATACACTTAAAAAAATTTATTCATTTGATATTAAATTTTTTTCAATAGTCAATTATAAAGATAGGAAAATATATGAAATATGAATAATTTTTTCTTATTATGTCTATAATTATGAATTTATATTTATGAACTGTCTAGATAGAAATGAAATTTCCCCTAAAAACGCTGCCAAGTGCTTTGGCGCAATGCTTTCTCATAGAGTACATTGAGTTAGAGTAATTTGATTTTATTTTTTTAAATACGATTTTAATATAAATGTCCCTATTCTCTGTATTGAAGGCTGTCTTAATATCTACGAAAACTATATGAATTTTATTCTTTCTTACTTTTGCCATTTGCATAATGTGATTTTATGATACTCTAAAATTAAAAATGCGTTTATAAAATTAATTTTCCCAAGCTTGTCTTCTTAACACTATAACCAATAACTCGCATCAAATTTTGGAACATTTTCATCGAATAGCTTACAAAAAATACCAAATAATTGAAAAATAAACATCGTTTTAAAATTTTCAAAACGCTTTAACGTTACAACTTCGCTAAGAGAACCAGTTTTCAAAAGTACATTTTATTTAGGCAATCGTAAATAATTTCTATACATAATTTTAAGCTACTTCATCAAGTAGTTTACGTAAAATACCAAAAAATAAGTGAAATTCTATTCAAAATTTACAAAATGCTCTAAAATTAAAACTGCGCTAAGAAAATAAGTTTTTCCAAGCTTGCTTTAATTAGGCAATAACAAATAATTTGTATGAAAATTTTTGAGCAAATTTATCGAATGACTTTTGTGTAATAGAAAAAAAATGAAATATGAACATTTTTTCCAAAATTTTCAAAATGCTCTAAAATTAAAACTGCGCTAGGAAAATAAGTTTTCCAAAGCTTGATTTATTCAAATAATAGTGAATAATTTGCATGAAAATTTTTGAGCAAGTTTATCGAGTGATTTTTATGCAATAGAAAAGAAATTAAAAATAAAAAATTTTTCCAAAATTTTCAAAATGCTCTAAAATTAAATCTGCGCTAAGAAAATTGAAGAAAATTAGTTTTCAAAAGTTCATTTTATTTTGACAATCATAAATAATTCCCATACATAATTGAAGCTCATTCATCGAGTAGTTTACGTAAAATATAAAAAAAATTCGAAAAATTTTATTCAAAATTTTCAAAATGCTCTAAAATTAAAACTGCACTGAAAAAATAAGTTTTTTAAAGCTTGTTTTATTTAGGCCATTGCAAATGATTTCCATAAAAATTTTCGAGCAAATCTATCGAATGGTTTTTGTGTAATAGAAAAAAAATGAAAAATAGAGATTTTTTCCAAAATTTTCAAAATGCTCTAAAATTAAAACTACACTAAGAAAATAAGTGTTCCAAAGCTTGTTTTCTTTAGACAATAGCGAATAACTTGCATACAAATTTAGAAGCAAATCGATCAAATGGTTGTCGTGAAATAAAAAAAAAAATTTTTTTTAAATTTTCAAAATGCTCTAAAATTAAAAGTGCGCTAAGAAAATCAGTTGGTAAAAGTTTTTCTTCTTTTGGCAGTCGCAAATAATGTTCATACAAATTTTCAAGAAAATTCTTCGAGTAGTTTACGTAAAATAACAAAAAAATGAAAAATTAAAATTTTTTTAAAATTCTTAAAATGGCTCTTAAAAAAACTGAGCTAAGAAGATCAATTTTCAATAGCTTTCCCCCCAGTTAGACTAAAAAATAAATTGCATGCAAAATTTGAAGTTAATCCATCGAGTAGTTCTCGAGATCTTATTGGCGTACTGAATATACACACACACACACACACACACACACACACACACACACACACACACATACACACACGCACGCACGCACGCACACACACACACACACGCGCATGCACACACACACATACATATATACAGACAGACATTTTCTGGTCACCACTTTTTCGACTCCCTGAGTCTAAATACGTACAAATTAATAAAAAAATAGAAAAAAATTTTTTTTACCGATACAATGCTTTCTCTATGAGAAAGCAAAAGTAAACATTTCAAAAGAAAATTTACTTATTATTTGCGAAACACTTATTATAAATGCGGAAAAAAATAATATTCTGTAATATCACACTAAAATTTGTATTAAATATGATCATTGAAAGTACAATTATTTTATTATGTTGAATTTGTTGTCAAAGTTTGATTATATTTCACTATGACAAGATATTAAAATTAACTGTCATATTTAACTGATGTCTTTCCATTCTATTTCTAAATTTCCATAAAAGGAATGTATTAACTCGTTCACAATAAAAAATTTTTCGGAACTTTACATCGCTGAGCATGGTAAGTATCGGGACCCTTGCTGAGCGTGTTAAATACACATGAAAACCGGTAAAATTACATAATTCATCGTTTCTAACCCATATTCGATATAATTTAATAAAAAATATATGTTGAACGTTTGTTACTCATGACACTATGAAATTTGAAAAGATTATTTAATAACGTTATGTTAAACATCAATTTATAAGGATAAAATATTTCTTATTGTGTTTAAAATGTGTTTCTATTGTCGCGAAAGTTCACGTATGTCATGTATTTTTACCGAACAGCCATGTTGATATTGACTGTAACATTACACTGCTAAGCACGGGGAAAATACCGCGACCATAGTAGGACCTACGCTCAGCGATGTAAAGTTACATAAAAATGTAACTTCACATCGCTAAAACATGTAATTATTTACAGGAAACTGGTATAGTAACCAGAAAATTTTTCAAAGTGTAGTATATATCATGATGATTATTTATTTAAATTTTCAAATTATTCTAATTATTAGTTTTCAAGATATTTAGATTTCTGATTCCAAATAGAAAAATATTAGTAAATAATATTGGAACCTAAACTCCTCAATAACTAATGAATAGATTTATTTAGAAATTTAACTGAATAATCTTCGTGATACATATTATATGTTAATGCATCTCTTTATTCAAAATTTTGAAATACAATGGAAATATAGTCAATATTTATCGGCGCAAGTGTACTGTTTACATCTCCTTGAATAATATATACTTATAAAATTTACATAATATTTTATAAAAACTATTAAAATGATAATAATATATTTAATATTATTTTAAACTATGGATAAAAAGTTTAAAAAATTATTATTAAGGAGGTACCTTCGCTTTAGTACGACAAAACAGATTTGGTCGAAAGTATGCAAAATTGTTTGTTTTTATGTCTAAAATGCACATATAAAATTTCATGAAGATTCGTTATCTCGTTAATGAGAAATTAGAATAATTATATAACATTGGTTCTTATGGGGAAACGTTAATATTGTAGTTGATCTTAAAATAAAAAAACAGAATAAAATGAAATTTTTTGAAGATAAACATAATATTACTGGCAACGTATAAAATAATTTTCAGAAACTTTCATTTTTTTTACACGGAAATATAAATGAATAAATTATTCATTTATGTACGAATCTAGCTACTTTTATCGTACATAGCGGATGGTGGCAAAAACACACCATAACCTCAAATTTTCAAATTTCGTAAAAAGAGCATGTAAATGATTTGGACAGTAAAGATGATGATCTTAGCTCTTTAATTGATTTTAATTTTTTAGTTTTAAATAAAAATTATTTCTTTTTTTATATTGATGCTAATTCTATCGAGTATGTGAAAATCACCATACAAAACATATATTCTTGGGGAGGGGAGATGTCTAGTAACTTTCAATCAAATAAGCATATTGAAAATTTGACTCGAGTGGTGGACAAAGGTACCTCCTTAAGTGATCACTTATAAATAGTTATATTATTTCATTAAATATATTTCCAACTTGAATAATTATCTTCATGTTAAAATGAAATTTAATTAGCATTCAATACCACAAGTTATTTAAATGTATTCCCATATCAAAATTTCAGAATTCTATTAATTTAATTTTTTATTCTTTACATTAGAGAATTAGTTTTGATGTGTAAATTTTCTTGTGATATGCAACATATATATATATATATATATATTATCTTATGGTTAAATATTTCATCACCTTGTATGAAAATTATTTTTTTAAAGTAGAATAATACTGTGAATAAACAAATGATTATAAGAAAATATTGAAAACTGTAAATAACAATGAGAAAGCGTTAGGCTGGAGATAAATAATGATTGTTTATTATCATTTATACATTTTTTAAATGTAGGTACTGCAAATATCTGTAAATAACTGTAAATGAATTGAAGAATACAATTATTAGAAATAACTCTAAATAATTTTCATTTTAGTTCTTTTTACAACAAACTTTTTTTAATGAATAAATAAATATATATATATATATATATATATATATATATATATATATATATATATATGTGGGACATTTCACACAACTGGAAGAGCAGAAAAATAAAAATCTCTGAAACTCTAAGAATATATTTTTTTTGTTATCCAACAGACGTAAATAAATTTTCAAGGATTTAGATTAGAAGGATCAAGAGCTATAGATCCTTAAAATTTGAAAATTTTTCAAAATTTTTAGAAAAGTCCCAACTTAATTTTTTTTCCTGAAAATCTTGATATTTTAGAGAGAGATTCATAAGAATACTTCTTGTTGTAAATGAAGAGCAGAGTAAGCATGATTCTTTACAGAATCTGAATTTTGAAGTTTTCTATTGGTTCTTATATGTATTACATGGTAATTAAAATTACTCATGGTTCGCCACTTCAGAAATTTTTTTTCGCGAGCTTATTTTTTTCTATTTTACATAAACTTTAAAATGAATTTTTTATTATGTAAGTCAGAGCCAACAATAAGGAGTTATGACAGTTTAAAATATATATTTTTATGTATAATTTATTTTCAATATAAAAATTAATCATAGATGAAAATATACATTTATATTCTATATAAAAAATAAATGATACATTAAAATATATATTTCAAACTGTCATAACTCCTTATTGGTGGCTCTTTCTTACACAATTGAAAATTTATTCTGAAGTTAATGAAAAATAGAAGAAATTAAGCCCTCGAAAAGCAATTTCTGAAGTGGCAAACAATGAGTAATTCCAATTACCATGTAATACATGAAAGAACTAATAGAAAACTTCGAAATTTAGGTCTGTAAAAAATCATGCTAACTCTCCTCTACATTTACAACAAGAAGTATTCTTATGAATTTCTCTGTAAAACATCAGGATTTTCAGAAAAAAAATCAAAAAGTTGGTACTTTTCCAAAAATTTTGAAAAATTTCCAAATTTCAAGGATTTATGGCTCTTGATTCTGCCAATCTAAATCCTTGAAAATTTTTTTACACATTTTGGGTAACAAACAGAATATATTCTCAGAGTTTCAGCGATTTTTATTTTTTTGCTCTTCCAGTTTGTGTGAAATGACCCATATATATATATATATATATATATATATATATATATATATATATATATATATATATAAATGTATAATTGCTGAAAATAACCATTTTTTATCGTTGTATTATTTTTACAAATTTTATTATTATTTATTTATCATATAACAATGAATTCATAGCATTTTTCATAATTTCTTTTATTCTTCAGCTTTTAAAGTAAAAAGGCAGTGAATTAAATTAATATAAAAGCAATTATTTTGTGAATATCTTTGAAAAAAGTTCATTGAAAATGAATTAAAATCCTTAAAAAAATTTTAATTTTCAATAATGGATTTGACTGAGAAAGATTAATTGATTGTTAAAGGACAGGGATTGTATAGTGGAATAGCTTTCATGTTAAATGATATTCATATATTAGAATTTAATAATATTTCAAACTGGTACACCTCATTCAACATGCAATTAACTTTACCAATTCAAAGACCACAACATATTAAATCAGTACCGATTGATGGAGAATTTATACAGTTATTATTTCCCGGAAATATGGAAAAGTGTCAGCGGATTTGTGTATTATAATAATGAGGTAATTCATATATATGACAGTTTAAATCTTAAATATCTACCACGTGAGCATAAGATTTATATAAACAGATTATTTCCAAACAAATCAGTATTGAGCATAGTATTCGAAACAGTACAATCACAAACAGATGATTATGATTGTGGCGTTTTTGCAATTGCAATACTTGATAATTTAGGTCCATGTTGTTTAAAATATGATGTTTCTCCAATGAGATTGCGTTTATCAAGAATTTTTAAAACGCAGCAAATAAAAATGTTTCCAGTTTTGCAAAATTATAATAATGCAAATATTAATTACGATAATCCACCAGACATGATAAGGAGAAGTTTTTGTCATGAGCAACGTCTAAATCAAATACTATTAAATTTAGATTTCACTGAGCTTGAACTATTAGAAAAAAACTCACAAATGCATTTATTGGCAGAACAAAAAAAGATCATGGGAATGTATCGTAAACAAAAGAATTCGAATCATGAAACAATTGGGATGGAAATTGACGATGACATATCGTATACTAATTTTTTAAAACCAAATACTGATATAATAGGAATCGATGAAATCCCATTCAATTATAACGATAATAAAATTAGCACAGTTGAGATTAAATTAAATGAAGAAAAAAAAATCAGAAGGAATAGATGAAAAATAAGCTTTATTTGTAACAGGAATTGAGAGCATGACGAAGTTGCCCGCCTTCTAATAATATTTTTTCAATCCTAACTTATGAATAAACGATGCGTTTAATCGAGTTTTTTTGCAACAAAGTAAAAATTTGTAGGATCAAACTCTAGTGCGGAGAACTCAAGAAATCCACCAAAATATCATACATACAAAGTTATAATTAAAACTTTCAATGTATTGTATTTTATGGTTAGGTTTATCGAGTTTGATATCTAATTTCCAATCCAAGCTCTTAAAAAAATAACAAATCCAATGATTTTTTATATTTACAAAAATGATTGTATTAATATAGCTTTAGTGCAGACAAGTCATTATATTTGTTTAATTTATGAATTAAAAAAGATGTTGATAAAATAAAAAAAGCAAAACTTAATTGCTGCGGCTCCGACATCCCGTTAAGAGCAGGTCGTATATCTCTGTCCTTTTCTAATCAAAGAATTAATTTTTTTGCAAAAACTAATAATTGTAGAAAAAAATAAGGAGATAGCCCCATCTCGTATAATAAAAAGCAAGATTTTCTTTGTTGAGGAAACATTATTTTTATCGATTCGTTTTGAAGAAAACCTTGAAAAACTTGAAAAATAGAGGTTAGGATGGACGATTCGGTTCCTCAAGGTTTTCATAAAAACGAAGCGTTAATAGTACATTATTGACCAAGGATGCATATTGATCATCCTAGCTCGTGCAACTTTCGAGGCCTTACTACGCTCGGCCCCAAAAGTTTGCACTCACCAAGAATAATCAATATGCATCCTTGGTCAATAATGTACTATTTCCTCATAAAAGAGAATCTTGCTTTTTATTATACGAGATGGGGCTTTCTTCTAATTTTTTGCTACAATTATTAATTTTTGTGAAAAAATCAATTCTTCGATCAGAAAAGGACAGATTTACTCGACCTCCTCTTGATAGGAAAATGGTAACAGAACAATCACATAAATATAAAAAAATTTCAGAAAAAGACATTATTATGAAAATGCAAGAAAAAAAAAGTAATGATAAATTAGAACTAAGACATGTTCAAGAAACTTTACGTAAGTAAAAAGCTTATATACAAATAAAAAAAAAGACGACCAAATTAATATAAACAGAAATTAAAAAATACTAAGATAACAAATAGTAACCCGACAATTAGCAAACATACTGATCCTATGACATATCCGCTTATTCATCCTAATGGTGGTTTTGGATGGATGCCAAATATGAAAAGTAAATTTGGAAAATCTAATATTTCAAATATGAAATTTCATAATTATAGATTTAGTGTTAGAAAAAGTTGAAATTTCCAGATTATATTTCATACGAAAAAAACCAAAACGTATTAAGAAGTGATTGTTACAAAGGTGTTATGGACTATTTACATAACAAAAAAAATTAGATTCTTCAAAAATTGGAAAAATGGTAATATAACCGTCAAGCTTTACAGGAAGTCCACGATTTTTGAAACAAAATTACATTGACTCAATAACACTTGTAAATTATCGTGGTAAACCTGACCTTTTTGTAACTATGACCTGTAACATTGAAAAGAAATAACTAAAAACTTGAAAATTTATGAAAATGCAATAGATAGACCAGATATTATAACAAAAGTATTTTATCAAAAAGTACAAAAACTCAAAAATTTAGTAATAAAAATGGGAATATTAGGAAAATGTATTGCATATAGTTATGAGATTGAATTTCAAAAACGAGGATTACCGCATATGCATATGTCAGTAACAACTTACTCTTGGATAAAAATGATAAATTTGATATTCCCGAAGAAGTTGATAAAATAATAAGTGCAGAAATCATAAATAGAGATATTTATCCATAATTATATAGTATTATTAAATAATTTATGATACGCGGTCCCTGTGGTATGCAAAATATAAATTGTCCGTGTGTGGATAAAAATACAAAACAATGTACTGAAAATTTTCCAAGAAAATTTAATAATATAACAACATTTAAATCCAATAGATATTTACTATACAAACGTAAAAATGATAGCGTCAAAATAATTCTCAAGAATAAATTCACAGAAAGAATTGCAGATAATGGATTTGTTGTTCCTTATAATCCTTACTTATTATTGAAACTTAATGCACACATACACGTAGAAGTTTGTTCCACTGTACACTGCATTAAATATTTATTCAAATACTGTTATAAAGGTTATGATTGTGCATACATTAAAATACATCAAGTGAATGTGGATTTTCAATCAGAAAATAAAGACACTTTTCAAAATGTCAATCGTGGAAATGTTGAATATGAATATGACGAAACCCAACAATACATTAATACACGATATCCATGTCCGCCTTAAGTAATGCACAGGTTATGAGAATATCTTTTACATGTTATTTCACATACTATAAAACGTCTGAGCGTTCATGAAGAAAATCAACAAAACGTATTTTTTTTAGGAAGAAACAGAATAAATGATCATTATTATTATAAATAAATAAAATATTTTCATAGAAAAGTAAGACAACCGCCCAATAGAGCAAAAGACAAGCAAACGATTCTTTTCTATGAAAAAATATGAAATTTTGATTATTTTTCGAGTGAAGTCTGAAACGGAAAAACAATCGAATTTGATTAAGTTGATTTGACTGTTTTTTCGTTTCAGACTTCACTCGAAAAATAATCAAAATTTCATATTTTTTCATAGAAAAGAATCGTTTGCTTGTCTTTTGCTCTATTGGGCAGTTGTCTTACTTTTCTATGAAAATATTTTATTTATTTATAATAACGAAAATTTAGATTAGACAAGGACAGAATGATACGGCCGCCTCTTCAAGCTGAGCTCAAATCCTTTCGAAACAGTATTTACAATATATCAAAATATAATTTTTTCCTAAAGTTATAGCGTAATAAAAATTGGACCTAATTTCAGCTTTTATTTTTAATTAATATTTTTAAATAAAAATTCAGGTCCAATCTTTATTACGCTATAACTTTGGGAAAAAATAATATTTTTACATGCCATAACTACTATTTCGAAAGGATTTTAGCTCAGCTTTAATTTGAAAAAAGGTTTGAGCTTCTAGCTATCAATGCTAAAGAACTATACGCGCTTAAAAATATAGTAACTTTTTTAGTGATTTTTTTCAATTGCCTGTAACTAGGGAAATATTGAGTGTTTATGACTATAACTTTTTTTTAGCTTTTTTCATATGTTATCATCTGAAAACTTATCCCGAAGTTTGAGCAAAATCCGTGATCCGGAGGTGTGGCACTCTCCTAGTTAGTAGAATGTACTTAGTAAGCCCAAAAGATAGAAAACGTTATTTTATTAGGTTATTACTATTAAATGTTAAAGGAGCCACATCTTTTGAAGCTTTGCGTACTGTTGATGATGTGATATACAATTCGTTTTATGAGGCAGCTAAGGCAAAACAATTAATTAATGAAAATGAAGAATGGGATAGATGTTTGGAAGAAGCATCTTCAACAGAATTCCTTTATATTCTTTTTGAATTATTTGCTTTCATTTGCGTTTTTCATAATCCTATAAATTCACGAGATATATATGAAAAATATAAAAATAAGTTATACTATCCTAAATATAGGTGAAAATCTTGCATTGAATGTTATTAAAAATAATTTACAAGTCAGTAGATTTTCTTTATATGATTTTAATTTACCTAACATAAGCACATTTATAGAAGAAAATAATAATCGAACAATTTTAAATCATAATAATAATATTCCTAAAGAATTAAAAATGAAAATAAATTCTTTAAATGATAAAAAAGGCAAATATTCAACTCTACTATAAAAAGTTTAATCAACCTAAGTTAAGAAAAATATATTTTTATAGATGGACCGGGTGGAAGAAGTTATTTACTTAAAGTTTCAATAGTTGATTTAAATATCATACTATACATTATTTATGTGTAGCTTGGACAGTAATAGCAGCAAATTTATTGGTCGATGGAAAAACCGTGCACATAACATTTAAACTACCGTTAAGAGGCCGCTGGAATGAATGAATTAATTAATAATAAAATCAATTTTGATGCTTCGTTGTCAAAAAAAGTTTGATATACTTACAAAATCATGAGTGAGGCTAGAGAATTAATTCGTTCTCAGTAGAAAAAATATTGTTTTTTACTGTACGAGTTGCGGACAACTATTGATTTCCAGTAATAACTACTAGTTTTTCCAAAAACCTACATTTTTCGATTAGAAAAGGATAGAGAGATACAACGTCCTCTTAAATATAACAGATTGTACAACTTGTAATGTTAAGCCTAATTCTGCATGAAAGCAAACAAAGGGAACACAAATAATTATTTGGGATAAAATATCCATGACTTCAAAATTTGCTTTTGAAGCAGTTGATCGTCTCTTTTAAGATTTATGCGATGTGAACCAACCTTTTGGTGGTAAAACTGTAATTGCATCAGGAGATTTCAGGCAAACATTAACCAATTGTACGACATGGAAGCCGTATAAACATTATTGAAAATTAAGTTTAATTTAGTTTATTATGGCAGAATGTAGAGCTCAAAATATAGAGCCAAAGTAAATACAAGAATCTAAAAAATATTGGGCTCAAAAAAATATAGAGCCAAGAATACATAAGAATGAAAAAAATAAAATTTAATGAAACATTGGACAAAAAAATATAGAGCTCAAGTCAAATAAGAATAAAAAAAATAAAAGAATCAGACAAATATTGGGCCCAAAAAATATAGAGACCAAGAAAATATAATAATAAAAAAAATATTGCGCCCAAAAAAATATAGAGCCAAGAATACATAAGAATGAAAAAAATAAAATTTAATGAAACATTGGGCAAAAAAATATAGAGCTCAAGTCAAATAAGAATAAAAAAAATAAAAGAATCAGACAAATATTGGGCCCAAAAATATAGAGACCAAGAAAATATAATAACAAAAAAAATATTGCGCCCAAAAAAATATAAGATTAAGAAAAATGAAAACCCAAAAAAAAGTTAAAGAACAATAAGGTTCAGAAAAATAAATGGACCAAAAAAATTAGAGGCCCAACAAAATGAGGCCCAAGGAAAATAGGACTCGAAAAAAAATAGGTCCAAAAAAATATAAGGCCTAGAGAAATACCAAAAAAGATATATAAGAATTGAGAAAATATTTGGCCCAAAAAATTAGAACCCAAGACAATATTATAAGGCCCAAAGAAAATAGCACTCAAATAAAAATAGGGCTCGAAAAGTATAAGGCCCAGGAAAATATAGAACTAAATAAAATATAGGACCCAAAAAGATTATAGAAATCAAGAAAATATAGATTAAAAAAATATTGGGCCCAAAAATATAGAGCACAGGAATATATAAGAATTGAATAAATATTAGGCCCAAAAAAATATAGAGCCGAAGAATGCATAAGAATCGAAAAAATATTGGGCCGAAAGAAATATAGAGCCCAAGAAAATTTAAGGCCCAAAAAGAATATAAGGCCCAATAAAAATAGAACTAAATAAAATATAGTACCCAAAAAAATTATAAAACCCAATAAAATATTAATTTCCAAAAAAAATTAAGCCCAAAAAAATATTGGTCCTGAAAAAATATAGAGCATAATAATATATAAGAATCGAAAAAATATTGGGCCCAAAAAATATAGAGCCCAAGAAAATATAAAGTCAAAAAAAAGAATATGGGCCCAAAAAGACATAAGCCCCAAAAAATATAGAGCTCAAAAAACTATAGAGACCAAAAAAATATTGGGCCTAAAAAAATATAAGGTCCAAAAGAATATAGAGCTAAATAAAATATAGGACCCAAAAAAATTATAGAACCCAAGAAAATATAAATTAAAAAAAAATATTGGGCCCAGAAAAATATAGGGCGCAAGAAAATATAAGGCCCAAAAAAATATAGAGACCAATAAAATATAGGGTGCAAGAAAATATAAGGGCCAAAAAAATTATAAAACCCAAGAAAATATTAATTTCGAAAAAATATTAGGCCCAAAAAAATATTGAGCCTAAAAAAATATAGAGCCAATAATATATAAGAATCGAAAAAATATTGGGCCCAAAAAAATATTGAGCCTAAAAAAATATAGAGCCCAATAATATATAAGAATCGAAAAAATATTGGGCCCAAAAAATATAGAGCCCAAGAAAATATAAAGTAAAAAAAGATATTAGGCCCAAAAAAATATACGGCCTAAAAAATATAGAGACCAAAAAAATATTGGGCCTAGAAAAATATTGGGCCCAAAAAAATATAAGGCCCATAAAAATATAGAGCTAAATAAAATATAGGACCCAAAAAAATTATAGAACCCAAGAAAATATAAATTTAAAAAAAATATAAGACCCAAAAAGATGCTTATGATTAATGAGGACTAATTATATAGGGCCCAATAAAAAATTGCTACTCTTATTACCAAAAGATTAGACACATTTAACAAATGCGGAGAACCGGAGAACCGGAGAAATGTAATAAAAAGTGGTTTCACTTTAATATGATATAGGATGTACAATTATATAATATTATGTATAATATAAAAATATATAATAAAAAATTTTCTATATAAAAAAATGCATAAATGTTACATTTTATATTGATATGATACCTATAATGGGGGTTATGAGCGAAGAGAGCAGGGGTACCCCTAGTACAAATATATATATATATATATATATATATATATATATATATATATATATATATTGTATATATTAGGAAAATTTTTAAATATTAATGACTCTTATAATTTTTGTATAAGATTTCTCATGAGGTTTATGTATAAATGCACTTTTAATGAAGAGTGTATTTTCTTTAATTTTTGGCATGATACCCCACATAACATGAAATAAAACAGTGAAACATTTAAAAATCTTTCAGTGAAAGATGTCTGAAAAATATTTCATAAATATTGTTAAAATATTTGGTAGCAAGATATAAAGGACGAATGAAAAATCTTTCAATCAAATCTTTCAGCAATATTACAGTAATATTATATTAAAATATTTCATGAAATCTCGATGAAACATTACAAACAATATTCCATAAATCTTTTAACAATATTTCTCTGCAAGATTATTGGTTTATTTAGACTATAATGAAACATTTATGAAAGATTTCTCACAGGCGTTCTTCTTGCTGTATCTCGAAACCTTCACGCAATCTTTCATAAATCTTTTATGCAATATTTCAAGGAAATATATTAGTGATCTTACAGAAAAGACTTAACGGAATATTTCATAAATCTTTCAACAATATTTCACTGCAAGATTTTTGGTTTACTTAGACTGCGATGAAAGATTGTGGAAATATTTAATAAATATTTTCTTGAAATATTACCGTAAATATTGCTGAAATCTTTCATAAATCTTTTATGAAAGATTTTTGTAACTCTGATAATCTTGCCATGAAAGATTGTAGAAATATTTCAGAAATATTTTCCTGAAATATTACTGTTGATATTGCTGAAATCTTTCATAAATCTTCCATGAAAGATTTCTATGATAGTTACAATATTGCAATAAAAGATTTATTTGATTGCTTAAATCTGGCCTTGAAATATTGTGTAAATATTTATTCGAAATGATTTGGAAATCTTGTTAAAATATTTCAGAAATCTTTCAATGAAATATTTTTAGGAGTTATTTTTCTGCAAAGATTTAGTTTCTTAATCATGCCGATAGGAGGGCATGCGAACGATGCGCGTTTTGTCCGCAAGAGGATACCTCACTTACTATTTAAGGCAAAAGCTCTGATTAGTGCATACATGCGCAGCGCTTATCTTATCGAATATAAATGCGACTTTATAAGTAAATGTAAAATTATGTATGCGGATATGTATTTCATGTAGAAGTATAATGTGTTAAAATATAATATATTATTATGTAAAAAAAAAATTATGATTATTTTGAATATATGTGTATGTATGTGTGTGTGCGTGCGTGCGCGCGCGCGTGTGTGTTTCCGTATGTGTGTGTGCATGTATGTGTATGATATATAGATATCACCGAAAGATTGTAAAAATCATTCAGAAATATTTTTTTGAAATATTTCATCGTAGATATTACTGAAATCATTCATAAATTTTTCATGAAAGATTTCTATGACGTTAATAATCTTGCAATGAAAGATTGTAGAAATCTTTCAAAAAGATTTTCTTGAAATGTTAATATAAATATTGATGAAATCTTTCATGAAAGATTTATTCAATTGTTTAAATATTGCTTCGAAATATTGCATAAATATTTCTTAAATATTTATTTAAAATATTTTAGAAAATATTGTTGAAATCTTTCAGAAAACTTTCATTGAAATATTTATTCGCAGTCTCTCATGCGGACATAGCGGACTTCCAACAGCATTTCCGTTTAAAACTTTTCACAAAAGGCTAATGAAAGATTTCATCGATATGTACAGTAAATATATTTCTAAAAGAAAGAAGAAATATTTCATAAATCTTTCATGAAAGATTTATTTACTGGTGATAATCTTGCAATGAAATATTACATCAATCTTTCAGAAAGGTTTACTTGAAATATTACCGTAAATATTGCTGAAATTTTTCGTAAATCGTTAATGAAAGATTTATTCGATTGTTTAAATATTGCTTCGAAATATTGCATAAATATTTCCTAAATCTTTATTTGAAATATTTCCTAAATCTTTATTTGAAATATTTTATAAAATCTTGTTGAAATCTTTAAGAAAACTTTCATTGAAATATTTATTTGCAGTCTCTCAGGCGGACATAGCGGGCTTTCAACAATCTTTCATCGGAAGATGTTTGAAATCTTTCATTCTTTTCTTGCAAATATTTCTGAAAGCTTTTATAAATATTTCGTGCTATGTGGGACAAATTTCAAAAATCCTGAAATATGTCATTGTTTAAAATTATCTAATCTTGTTAAAAACTGTCAGAATGATTTATGAATTATTAGTTTAAAATTATAAAATCTTAAAATAAATCATCAAATAAATGGAAAAAAAAATCAGGAAGTAAATGTTTTAATTTTATATCGCTTACCAGAAATTTTAAAATTGGAAAATTATTCATGGATATAATCTTTTATAGGATAAAATAAAAAAATAACCTTAAGGGTAAAACGATCAAGAAAAAAAATTTTTTCTTTGTAAATCTCGAAACACGTTAACTTTAATTTTTTATTTTCTTGATGATAGTGCAATTTTTAACCAAATCTAGCCGATTTGATCAATTTCATATTGAAAAAATAACGGAAAATTGCACATTTACCCTTAAAAAAATAGGGGTTGACATCCTTCGGGGTAAAAGTTATGCCTATAGTAGCGTATTTTTATAATAAAGAATTTGTCCGATTAAATATTGCACTCGATCAACCCTAACGAGAAGAGTTAAAAAACCAATGGAGGAAAAAACAAAAAAATAGAGATTTTTTTTATAATTGAACGATTTTTCTTTTTATAAAATTCAATTAAATCAAATTTTTATGTTTCATTTTTTATAATGTTAAATTTAGATATTCAGAAATAATATTTTTATTATGAGATTATTACTTTGGTATCGTTGAAATTAATTTAAATTACTTAATTATCCAATATATGATTAACTAAAAATTCTTTTTATGAATCAACGAAAATTTTTATTTGATTATAAAAATTAATGATAATATTTTTCAAAAAGATGTCATATATGTGACCAACTCATACAAAAAGATAGCGTTCTTTATTTCACAAACCATCTTATGTCAATTTTATGTGGGTCGTATATTAAGTGTAGATTTGCATGCCAATCTATGTTATGTCCAATATATAAAATAATTTAAAAAATTTTTATGTAACATCAAATCGACGAACCCTATGGACATTGCCGAGTCGTAAAGTCGGCGAATAAAATAACTTTACAGAGAAGAAGGCAAGATTGGTAACGTTTATTGAGATTCATTGTTTTTTGCTGCTTATTGGAAATAGCTAATTAAAGATATATATATATATATATATATATATATATATATATATATATATATACACACAGTGGGGTCCAATAAAAAAGAGCCACCCTTGAGAAAAAAAGTACTAATTTTGTATCTCAACAAATAAGGGTCGTACAGAACTCTACGACCACTCATTTTAAACGTATTTGTAAAGACTTTTTAATGGTGTATTGGCAATTTAATTTTGAGTGCTTGTCTGAGAAATATTACGACTTAAAAATAGAAAAAAAAATTTTTTTTATTTGCCTGTGTTTAAATTTAAATCATTTTTCGGAAAATGATGGTAGAAAAATTTTACACGGCTAGTTTTAAAGGTATTTTGCTTAACTTAAAATTTATATTTTAGTTTTTTTTACGTTTAAAATTGACCGAGATTTAGTGATTTTTGTTCAAAAAAAGGGTCTTTTCATTTTTCCGATATCTGCTTAATGAGAGGAGATATAGAAAAATGCCAAATAGAAAAAGTGTATTTTTGTATGTAGAATAACCTAAAATTTTCTCAAGAATACACTTTTTTATTTGGCATTTTTCTGTATCCCCTCTCATTAAGCAGATATCAGGAAAATAAAAAAGACCTTTTTTTTGAACAAAAATCGCTAAATCTCGGTCAATTTTGAACCTAAAAGAAAACTAAAATATTAATTTATTTGCTCCGACTTTGAAAAAGCGTATCTTCTTCAATTTTCATCCTAGAAAAAATTAAAAAAAAGCATTTTAAAGTATTCGTTAAATGCTTTCTTTTTAGCTTACTTAAATTTTTTTAACGATATTTAAAAAAAAAATAATCGCTTTGGCAATTTCGAAATTTTTTTTCATTTTTGCATTTTTCTTCAATCAGTTATAGTTTTTTAAATAATTGAGCTAGAAAAAATTTGAAAAAAGATTTAAAAAGGGCTCTGAAAATGCTATTTGCAGCTATTTTTACAAAAATTTTTTAATTATTTTTTGTCAAGTTTTAAGCATATAAAGTTATCGATCTAATACTTTTGCAGTTGTAAAAAACACTTGAATAGCAAGTAGAAAATAATCGCTGGTAAAGTGGTGATTTAATTTTAGTAGGAAATTATAACTATTCATTATTAATAATAAAACATAATAAAGTATAAACCAACAAAAAAATTTATTTTGCAAAAATTATATTATAGAAATCAAAAGTTTTGCACCAGCGATTATTTTCTACTTGCTATTCAAGTGTTTTTTACAACTGCAAAAGTATTAGATCGATAACTTTATATGCTTAAAACTTGACAAAAAATAATTAAAATTTTTTTGTAAGAATAGCTGCAAATAGCATTTTAGAGCCCTTTCCAAATCTTTTTTCAAATTTTCTCTAGCTCAATTATTTAAAAAACTACAGCTGATTGAAGAAAAATGCAAAAATGTCAAAAATTTCAAAATTGCCAAAGCGATTATTTTTTTTTTAAATATCGTTAAAAAAATGTAAGTAAGCTAAAAAGAAAGCATTTAACGAATACTTCAAAATTCTTTTTTTAAATTTTTTCTAGGATGAAAATTGAAGAAGATACGCTTTTTCAAAGTCGGAGCAAAAATTTGATAACCTGCTCAGAATTATTGCCCGGTACTGTATATATATATATATATATATATCTCCCTATATTATATAGTTATATGAACCAAAATTCAGTCGGTGCCCCCCCACATCCCCCCCACGCCCCCCCCACAGCCCCTCACATGATTTTTATTAATTAAATAACGTAAATTTACGTTATTTTATGTTATCGATCATTACCCCCCCCCCACGTCCCCCCGCGTCCCCCCACAGCCCCCCCACAATCCCCCCACAATCCCCCCCACAACCCCCCCACAATCCCCCCCACAACTTTTTAGAACCATCAAATACTGCATAATATAGTTTTATATTTTTTTATTATATTTTATTTATGTATAATACATAAAAATATAAAAATTTTAATTTTTTTTTGTTGAAAACTCGAAAGTAGTTGCATAAAATTACAATTTATAATATTTAAAATGAAAAACATGTGCCTCATCAGATATCTTATTACCATTTTTTACATAGTTTATCTGAAATTAATAAATATAAATTTAAATTAATTCTATTACAATTCCTCAACACTATAATTAATTCATTTGTTGAAAACATAATGATTTTTAATAATTTATTCATATTATAAATATTTTATTGTATTAAAATAAAAATAAGCATATAGTGTTGAGGATTCAGATTTCCACACCACCTTACATTATAAACCTTTAATAGTATTGATTTATACAACTTTTAAAATTAATTGATATTAATATTTATGTTTAAATTTATATAACTTTCAAGATTAATAACTATTTATATTTATTTATTGAATAGAAAAAGGTGTATAATATAGCGGTACCGTTATTGGCGCTTTAGATTTTTTGATTAGTGGAAACCCTCGCCAGGAGCCCTAAAAACCACTTTTATATATTTTTTTAATATATTTTATTTTATATTATATATGACAGTTTCTCTTCATTTTTATTAAATATAGGAGAAGGAAACATTAATCCATTTATTATTCCAGAAGAATGGAAAACTAATGACGTCTGTGCCAAAATTTATAAAAACATTAACGAAAATTATTGTTTTTCAAAAAATGTCATTTTGAGTACACATAATGAAGATGTAAATATTTTAAATAACAGAATTTTAAAATTAATTAAGAATGAAACAAAAACTTATTATAGCATTGACTATGCAACATACAAAGGTGTAGATCAAACGGATGATAATATTCATTTGAATTATCCAATAGAAATGTTAAATAACATAAGAGAAGGATTACCTCCACACGAACTGAAATTAAAAGTAAATACCATAATTATGTTAATTCGAAATTTAAGTATAAAAAATGGATTATGTAATGGAACGCGATTAAAAATAACTAAATTATTCAAATATAACATAGAAGCACAAATAATTACTGGAGAAAATAAAGGAAATAAAGTTTTTATACCACGTATTACATTAAACACTAATGAATCATCATCTTTACCATTTATTTTATATAGAAAACAATTTCCTGTTATATTAGCTTTTGCTATAACAATTAATAAATCTCAAGGCCAAAGTTTCGAAAATATAGGAATATTCATCAAAAACCTTTATTTTCTCACGGGCAATTATATGTTGCTCTTTCACGTTGTAAAAATGTAAATAAAATATATATTCAAAATGAATCGGAAAACAAAGATATTATACCTAACATAGTTTGGAAAGAAATATTAGAAAAATAATTTTATTATAATTTAACAAAAATTTAATGTTATTTAAATAAATTTTTTATAAATTATTTTATTAATTAAACTTTATTTTTTTTCAGGTTATATTTATATTAATTATAAACATTAAAAATTTTTAATAATATATAAATAAAAAAACATAATGGAATGGAATTCAATTAATGATGTTGAAATTGACAATGTTAATGATCAACAAATGATTGAATGGGATCCAATAGAAGGTCATTATGTTGAAATTAACAATGTCAATGATCAACAATTGATGGAAAATTTAAATGATCAAATTGAAGAACATTTAAATTTCCAAGAAGAATATGAATATTATTTAGAAAGTCTAGATAATAATAGTTCAATAAGCAATACAATAATTTCTAAATTAAATAATATTATTAATTCGTATATAGAGGAAAATAATGAACAATTTGAATTTAAAAATTGGAATGAAGTACCAGAGTATTATAAATATTATGCGAATGAAATTATAAAATATAAAATAAATATAAGCGAACCAATAGCAGAATATTACTTTAATCAAAGTCATGAAATTTATTCTAATTATTTATTAAGATTAGCTAACATTATTAATAAAATATGAAAAATTAAAATAAATCATAAATATTTAAATATATAATAATAAATTTAAAAAAAATTTTTAAATTATTAATATTATTAAAAACAAAAAAAATTAGAATATTTAAAAATTAACTAAAATATTTAAAAGTTATGATTATTTAAAATTTATAAAACGAAATTTTAATAAATAAATAATTTAACTAATAACAACAATAAATAAAAATTCATATTCATAACTTTTATACAGGTAAATATAGTATAAGTAAGTATAAAATAATTTAAAATTATTTTATTTATTTATTTGTTATATAAATAACTAAATTTTAAATAAAATATGATATAATGATCATGTAATAATTTCATTTACAATATCATAATAAATTTATAAATTTTAGTATGAATTTTTGATATATCTCATAAAATGTTTAAAATGAGAAAAAAGATATAAAAAAGGAATTATAACAAAATAATCCTATAAATCTTATAAAACTCAAAATCATTACGATATATCAAATAATATACTAAATTATGAACAAAATTTTCAATATATTTTAAACTAATGATCATTAATATCATAACAATAATAACACTATTTTTAAGTTATACTACATATAATTAAATATATTATAAATATTTAAAATAAAATATATTTTATAAGACTAAGTGGTTTTTAGGGCTACTGGCGAGGGTTTCCACTAATCAAAAAAATCTAACGCGCCATCAAGGTACCTCTATGTTACACACCTTTTTTAAAACTTCATATATTATATAATTATATTAACAAAAAAATTTTACAAATTTATTCAAAATTAATATTGATTTAAAAAATAAATATTTATAAGTTATATTGATAAAGGTTTGAAATGTAAGGTGGTGTGGAAAGCCGAACCTCAACACTATATATCTCTTCTTTTTTTATAAAAAATAAAAAATAATGAATTAATAACAATTATATATATCTCTTCTTTTTGAAATATAATGAACAAAATAGTGTTGAGGTATTTTTATATAAAGTAACATAAATAATTAATATTAATAGAAATAGTAAAAATATTTATTTAGAGTTTAGATAAAAATTATATTATATAATAAATTAAATAATATTACATTATATAATATAATATTAATAATAAATATTTAATATATAATTATATTTATAGCATAACTGGGGGTTATGAGTAGCGCGAGCAGGGGGTACCCCTAGTATATATATATATATATATATATATATATATATATATATATATATATATTGTAACGGTTATTTTGCCCGTTACAAAAAAGAATTAGCTTTTAATTTAATATGAATTATAGCTAAGTCTATGAATTTTTAATATATGCGGGGTTGCTGAAAACTAAGAAATTTACTATATATTATACAACAAACTCCGATTGTGCTAGCTAATCAATCCTATTGATAAACGACAAAATATCATGTTATATACTTGTCGCTTGCTGCACTCACTGCGTCTCTCTTTCTCTCTTACCTGATCGAGAGACGCGTGGCCGGTAGCGCAGTTTTCCTTCGTGAGACAGGTTCCAAAATACGTTATATTAAACTATATGATATTACATAACTAATTAATTTACAACTGCTCACAAGGACCGCGGAGGCGTCGGAGTAAGCAACGGGAAATATATATTTTATGTTATATATAGTCAGGCAATATAAATTAATATGAAGCACGATTTAATAGAAAACAAGATTAATTTATTATAAGAAAAATATAAATATAAAGATAAAATATGAATTAAACAAGAATGGAATAATATAATATATGAAATATAATGTACGCGTCTAATGAGAGAGTGAGCAAGGGGAGGGCGCGTCGCGAACTAAATAGTACTCGCTTATGACGCAGATCGGTTATATAACCGATGATACAATATACCCGAACAAGTATTTCTCGAGGAAGAGACACTTGGATATCGCACAGTATAATTATACTCACAATAACGCGCTGGCCAGCTTACACTAATTACCTACGTGCACGTAGATGCCGCTCGCCCGTTACCGTAGCTTCTCCCCTGTACGTAACCAATACGTAGATGCTCTAGAGTAGGTCGGTGGAAGACATCTCTTTCCGATCCTTGAATTTCGCTGAGCTCTGCCTACGTGGTTGCCTGGACGTAGATCGGTGGAATCCTATACACGCCGATCAACGTATTTGCTGGCACTTAATGGCTGACCGCTAGGACACGCGAAAAGCGATCAAGCAAAACTCTACAGAAAGAATTTCTGAGAGTCGCAACTAGCCAATATAATATAATATGCTAGTCGATATAATTTAACGACTTTTATTTTAGCCAACGTTTCGCGCTATTAATTGCGAAGTTAGTCTAACGTATTATAAGACCACGTGGCGAAATATTTTAACGAGCACAGCGTGGCTTAGGTTTTGTGCTAACGCAACGGTAGCCGGAAACTCTCTGAAGCGCCTCGCGGCCGGCGAGCTTCTCTCTCGCGTGCCGGTCGTCAAGATACGCACTTCTTTACTCGTCTTAGACGAGATGTATGACTGAGCGTTTATCCTATTTTAATACCTAAGCACGCAAGATTTAAACACGGTAGAATACCGTTACACCTCTCAGCCAGACGCAGCATAACTGGGTTCTGCTGCTCTGCCTATCGCGCGGTAGATAAGCAATCATTGTCTTAAGCAATTTTAATATTTACGATTTTCCACCACTAAATAATTTTTGTTGAACACGCGTTTTCCCGGTGAACAAACTACTGTATTTTCGCTACGCTTCAAATTGGTAGAATCTTTAAGCCTACCTTGCTTACGCCTGATCGGTTCGGACTCAGCTCGACGCATATGCTTTGCAGTTCGCGTTACAATAACGATTGTTCTACGCGGATGACCTCGCTTCCTATTCGGTTTCTCGATATGGGGAGAATCACCGCTCGCAGGCGGTCGCACGCAATCTGAGTCCGATCCTTGGCACACGGAGTCGCATCGCTCACAAGAGACGGGTTGCTTATCGTCTCATTCGCACGCATTGATTCCAGCGGTGGTTGAGGTTGTAGATCATCGAAAGATAACCTCAAATGGCAACATCGCATATTTTACCACAGACATAAGACAATTTCAAATTATAGAGCCAATTTCGCATCATCGTTACTTATTACTTAATGACATAATTTTAGTAAACAAACAATATTAATTTCTTTTTTCATGATCCGAATTATAATTTTATCAAATAAAATTTTTATTTTTCAGTTCAATAATCATATAAAATTTAATATTGTTAATTAAAATTATATAAGCAATAAAATTTTAGTAGTTATCATTTGAATTTTGCATAAATAACCTATATGAAAAAACAAAATAATCATGATGCGAAACTCAATGCATGATTCGAACTTCTCTTACGTTTGTGGTAAAATATGTAGCGCTGCCATTTGAGATACAAGTTCGGAAAAATATCCTTTCTGCCAATACATGGTAATATGAGATCGGCTAAGATTAAATTTAATTTTTTTTCTTCTTTCGATTCTAATATAATCTTTTATTTACTGTAAGAAATAAAATTAATGTAATAATATATAATAATATATAGGTACACTTAAATAAACTGCTTAATTGGCTTAACTCCTAATTTTCTAAAATTTTATTTACAAAATCAGTCATGTAAAAAGTTTATTTAAATTAAATTTGTAGTTCACGAAACGGGAATGCTTAACTGCTACTATATCCCGCGTTTTTAGGGTATTTCAGATAGTATATGAAAAACAGGTACTATAGTACGTTTTAAACAAGTGACGGTATTTATAAATTTACTACCCATCCCTTGTTTTAAAGATACTCAGACAAGTAGATGTAATATACGTACTGAGACCGTTAAAAACACTACTAGTATAGTAATTTAACTGACATTTTGATTTTAGTATAAGGTTTTATAGTACTCCGGTTTTCCCGTGTGATTGATGTAATGTTCGATAATTACTGCTTTTTTCTACATATATATATGTACCATCCATAGTTGCTATGACACGAGGAATATTTGGCTCATTATTGTATAGTTTGTTAGTGAATTCTGTAACATGTCTTTCAATGTACTGTTCCCTAGTAATAGCATCAAAACCTATGTTTTCTGGAGCAAACCGTTGCATTAATGATGTTCGAACCGTAGACACCATTAAAATAACTTTGAGTCAATATATTTAATGTGAGGCAACTAGGATCTTGCTCGACCTTGCGTATGTCTCCAACAACTAATCTATTACAATTAATACAAAATCTTGTTTAATTGGATATTTGTAGAGCTGGCCTTTGAAAACTGTTACGTCTTTCAATAGTAACTTCACATTTCGCAGCATTATGTTCCTCATCTAGCCGACTCATTTGATTTGACATAAAAGCTTGGTTGCAAATATAACAAGATAGCCTATTTATCCATACCATTATCAGAATTATACTGCTAATAATATAAAAAAGGCTAGACAAAATGAAAGTGAGAAATACGATAAATATAAAAATTAACGTATATAATTTTGTCCAATATTCCAGGAAAACTGCATAATATAGACGCAATAAAGGATGAAAAGGATGGTGATTGAGAAGTCGAAATACTCAGTGAAAAATAATATCCAAATTGACTGACTAAACGTTAAACAGAAAGTAGGTGAGAAGTTCTATGTTATAAGTGACCAGTGCTGATCTACCATCGGAATAATAAAATATGTATGACAAACTATAGTTTTTGCACACACACACACACACACATATATATATATATATATATATACAGGATGTTCAAAAAGTTTGGAACCTCCCCTTTATTTTCCAAAATACTGCTTAAACAAATAAAAGGTTCAGACAAAAGTTTCAGGATTTTAAATTATCAAACCAACCGTGACTTTGACGATAACCTTCAGAAGCTTACTTCGAACTCCTCTGGATCCTTTAAATTGCTTTAAATCACTTAGGTCCCGTAAGAACATTTGATCAGCATCACTCAGAGATTCTAACCCCAAAGTTTGAAGCCGATCCACCGAGATCACTTTTCCTATGATTTTGTGCGTGGTTCTTTCAAAACGCGGCTTTTTTAGCGTTAAATTTGAACTTTAAAATCATGTGAAAGCGTATTGAAAATCTCTATATTACCGTCAGAGTTAGTACTTTATGGAAAATCTTAAATGTTCTCGGATGATTTAAATGCTCATCATGAAGGCTTCGACTTTGAAAAGCTAAATATTGAATTTCTTATTTTACTGACTAGGAGAGTATCAGACCTCCGGATCACGGATTTTGCTCAAACTTTGGGATAAGTTTTCAGATGTCAAAATATGAAAGGAAACAGAATTTTAGATCCCAACGCTCAATGTTTCCCTAGTTACAGGCAATTAGAGAAAATCACTAAAAAAGTTACTAGATTTTCAAACGCGTATAGTTCCTTAACATTGATAGCTAAGAGCTTGAAACTTTTTTAAATGAAAGCTGAACTCAAATGCTTTCGAAATAGTAGTTATAATATGTCAAAATATTATTTTTTCTCAAAGTTATAGCGTGATAAACATTGGGCCTGATTTCAGCTTTTGTTATTAATTATTGTCTTAAAAAGTAAAATCAGGCCCAATGTTTATCACGCTATAAATTTGGGAAAAAATATCATTTTGACATGCTATAACTACTATTTCGAAATGATTTAAGCTCAGCTTTCATGTGAAAAAAGTTTCAAGCTCTTAGCTATCAATGTTAAGGAACTATACGCGTTTGAAAATCTAGTAACTTTTTTAGTGATTTTCTCTAATTGCCTGTAACTACGGAAATATTGAGCGTTGGGATCTAAAATTTTGTTTTCTTTCATATTTTGACATCTGAAAACTTATCCCAAAGTTTGAGCAAAATCCGTGATCCGGAGGTCTGATACTCTCCTAGTGAGTATGGTGCATTTGAGCTTGTGTTTAATCCTGTTGAATATGAAGACGTCATTTTGTAATATGAATATACAGTTACTATATTTCATCACTTTTCGAAATTTTAAAATCCACGCAAAAAATGATCACCTTGGATTGAATGCCATATTCATACTAACCAGTCGATTGTCTCCACATTTATTGATGTAGTTAAAATATGGTCAATTAATTTTTCACGAGTGCTATTTAAAAATTATTCTTTCATAAGACCGATTTTCATGATCTTATTTTATTATTATTTTTTAGTTCTTTTCAATTTCAACAATTAATCCCTCATACACAAAAATTTCAAATAAGATTATTGAAATTGTGAATAGTCAGTTATTCAATATTATAACCTAGCAAATATATTTCGAACATTGAGCATCTCCGATTCTACAGATCTTCAATTTTTATATTGCATCTGAAAAATTTTTAAAAACTTATGAAAATTGAGACCTTCCATAACGATTTTTTAGTAGAGAAAAGCATTCTAGTAATAAGCGAAGAGAGGGGTCATGAAAAGTACCGAGCACGCTTTTACGTGCGCGCAGGTGAATGCCTATACTCGTTACACATACACGGAGAGACTTTTTGGGGCGATAGACCTTGGTAAATCTTGAGGTGTAAGGCCCTTATTAATAGAGCGATTCGATGAGGTATCATGCCTTGAGTATAAAGGCCTGAGACCTTAATCTTGAAGACTGAAAGCATAAAGCAGGACAAAACTAAATTTGTGTATACATCATCCGAACGTAATAGACGCACGGCCTCGGTGACAAAGGTCTCAGACCTTCATGCTCAAGACGAGACAACTTACTTACTTTATCGAGGCGCCCGGCCCTACACTACAGAGGCCTCTCGCTCCAAAAAGTTTCTCGGTGTACCTGCACGCACGGGGACACATGCTCATATATATAATAGTAATGTATAAGAATATATGTAAAGTGAGCCCACTTTCTCTTTACAGCATCGATAAGGAGTGGGACTGCGGGAGGTGGGAGATGATCCCGGCTATCTTGCAAAGGAAGAATGAGTGTACCAGTACTCTTGTATTGACGTTACCTGAACAAAGTTCTGACTTGACTCTAAATATAAAGTCAGTAGTTGTCTTCTTTTTCTTCGTTCGCTCTTGGCAGTAAAAGAGTTTGCCGAAAAAGTAGCTCCCTAATTGTTTGCGAACGAATAACATATTAATAGTGTGTGCTGTGTAAAAGAATATAGTGCAGTGTATAAATTGTATTCAGTGCAAAATAAAATAAAATCACATAAGGCGATTCATTGTATAAGCGTGAAAATTTGCAAAGCTTTGCTTGGGATTTTCACGCATTCGCAAGTGATCTTAGTGAAGTCTATTTAATTGTAGTACGTGTATTAGAGAAACGAGAGGCTCAAGAAACACCACATGAATCCTCTTTCCATCCTACCATATATAAAATAAAGCTCATACAAAAAATAATTATGTGTTAAGTCTGAGTGTAAGGACCCGAACCTGTTGAGCAAGGTGTCTTGACAGTGTACGGTCTGGCTAGCTTACCCACAATTAATTTAACGTAAATACATTACGACAAGTTTAAAGAGTATGAAGTTAGTACTTTATACTTATAGACTTGACGTAACGTCCAAGGCTATAAGCATAAGTCTATTTCGTTCGTTAAGGCTCACGAATCGCGAGTTTAAAAACAATGATTCGTGCATATGACAAATAGAGTGAGAGGTTGTTAGTAAAAAGTACTATTCTAGTATAATAATGTGCGTCATAATAAAAATAAATGATAAAACACGTTTTGCCGTTATATTTGACGCCGACCGGTCTTAATATAGCTCAAGTAACTGAGAAAAATAATGTGAAAATTGCTCAATGTACATTACGTCATAGTTCACCGGATTGGATTTCACGAAAAATTGTACGAAAAATTAGAAAATTTTGCGCACAAACAGAATATTAAAAACATAATGGATGTAAAATCGAGAAGTAAAATCATAATAAAAATTAAAATTTGTAACGATATTCATCTAAAGTAAATATTTCACGCAAAATTTCTCTTATTTTAACAAGAAATAGACAATTTGATAAATAAAAGTATAAGTAAATGATAAAATCAATTTTTCGCAACTTTGACTACCTATTAATGTTTTAGTATAGTTGTCGTTTAATAATTACAAAGTAGATAAAAGACAAATTAAAATCAAAATAAATAAAAAAATTAAGAGTGGTGGATTTCATTTTAAAATCTAAAGAAAATGTTAACAACAGAAACGAATTATATGAAAATCCAAAATTAAATAAGAATATAAGAAATAACGTCAAAAAAGAATATTTTGTATTAACAACAAGCGAGTTTGAAAAATTAATATCAGGAATCAATACGAAAATTTAAACAGAAGTAAGTTTTGCATACATGAAAATAAAGAAAAACGAATATTATTCAGAATTGTTAAACGAGAAAGCATATGAAGTTATCAAGAGACAAAATATATTGTCTAACAAGTTACAAGAAATTGAACATCGAATTAATTACGATATGCCAAACATAAGTAAACATTTGGATGAGCTAAAAAAAAAATAAAGACATTAAAAATAGCGAAAAGTTAATACAAAAAACACAAAATCTAAAAAGAAAAATTGAAATGAGTCAAATCTAGACGTAGATGATTATAAAATTTCCAAAAAATTTTTTAACAAAAAACAAAACTGACTTCAAAAAAATGCACTAAACAGTTACAAATAATTTATGATCTTCAATAATTATACGCATACTACGTATCTAACTCAACACATGTGTAGTAAACATATTATAGGTTATCTAATTATTTGTATACAGCGCAAACAAATTATATTTCTTTTTAATTCACAAAAAAATATAGATAATAGAGAAAATAGAAAATCTGTTTAATAGCAGGATAAGACAAGCCTTCCAATTTTTACAAATTAAAGATAAATCAACATTGTTAAGAATATTAGGTGATTATGACAAAGATGATAAATTTACAATAGAAAAAAGTAAATTTAAACAAAGAAGTAATCGAATCTACATACATAAACAACAGACAGAAACTAATAGCCAAATAGTTCAAAAACAAAGAATTAACGAAAATAAAGAACAAAATAACAGGCCGAATATAAATTATAGGAATGATAAAGGCAACACAAATTAAAACCAAAAACAAAATTATAAAAAACCTTATAACAGTTACGATCAAGTAAATATCACAAGAGTAATAGAAAAAACTAAAAGGAATAAACAATGTCAACAAGAGATTTTCAAACATCAAGTCGACCTTAAATTCATGAAAGGATGCAATAAGAAATTGTTAGATATACCAGACATAAATGACAGCACAAAAACAAATAAAAGAAAGCAGTAAAACTAAACAAAGTTGCACCGGAAAAAACAATAAAAGGGGTGACGAATACGACTAACCAAAATACCTCGATACCACCTTATCACAAAATTAAAACCATACAAGAGTTAATACAAACAGAAAATAGAGCATTAATAACAACATGCCCTTAAATAGGAGTAAAATTTAATGACATAACAACGCAAGCACTCATAGATACAAAAAGTGAGGTTATGTGCATATCGAAAAATTTCTATTAAAGTAATCTTCAAAAGTTAGAAAATTGTTCTCGATTACTTATAATAGATAAATATATAAAAGCAGCAACAAGCTCTCAATTTAAACAAATTAAGCAAGAAATAATGATAAGTACAGAGTTCAATGGACAAAAAACCAACATTATATATTTAATGATACTAAACTTAATAAAGAAAGAGCTTAATTTACCTTGCTCCTAGCGTCGCTCGTTTAAATTTTCATATATTATATTAATATGTATAAATTAGCCAATTTCAAAGTCAAGAAAAATGCCTTAATTCATAAATTTTTATGTTACAGTTCTGTTTAAAATTTAGTTTTTATATATTTGATGAAAGAGAATTGATTTAAGTTCCAATATGCATAAAAATTGTTTAAATACAAATCATATCATCACGATGAATTAAAAATTTTTTTTACTGAATTCCATTTAATATATTGAAAAAATGTGATAGGAATTCATTCTTTTTGTTCATGTGTTTCAGACAGAAGGACGGAGTTGAAGAAACGGATAAGTAGAAACGGAAACAGAGAGAAAAAGACACAGAGACGCAAATGAAAAGACAAAGGCAGAGGAACGAAGAGACTAGAACAAGGGCACAGAAACAAAGGGACAAAGACGCAGAAACGAAGTCGTACGATAGGAGACAGAGAGAAATAAATGGAGGGATGTAGACAGAAAGACAGATACGGAGAGTAAGACACAGAGAGACAGTTACGAAAAGGCAAAGATAAAGAGACATACACATAGGGTCAGAGATAAAGAGACAAAGGAATGGAGACGAAAAGACGGAGATAGAGAAACGGAGACGGAAAGACGAGAACAAAGAAACAAAGAGAAAGTGTCGGAGATAGAGAAACGGAGATGAAGAGGCAAATGCTGTGTATGTGTGTAGGCGTATGTATATATGTGTATGTGTATGTTTATGTGTAAATATATGTGTATGAGTGTACGTGTATGTTCGCATGCGTATGTGTGTGTGTATTTCTGTATGTGTATGTGTGTATGTGTATGTGTGTACGTGTGATTGTGTATTTCTGTATGTGTATGTGTGTATGTGTATGTGTGTATGTGTATCTGTGTATGTGCACGTGTGTATATGTATGTGTGTATGTGCGTGTTTATGTGTAAGTGTGTATGTGTGTATGTGTATTAGTGTATCTGTATGAGTAAACAGGTATGAGTGTAAGTGCATGTGTGTATATGTATGAGTAGTACGTTTATATGTGTATATGTGTATGTGTGTATGTATATGTGAGTATGTGCATGTGTGTGTGTGTGTATGTATGTGTGCATGCGTATGTGTATATGTGTATGTGTGTATGTGTGTATGTGTATGTTTGTATGTGTAAATATATGCATGTGTATGTGCGTATGTATATGCGTATGTGTGTATGTGTTTGTGTGTGTGTATGTGTGTATGTGTATGTGCGTGTGTGTATGTATATGTGAGTATTTGTGCATCAGTATGTTTATGTATGTGTGCATGTGTATGTGTTTACGTGCATGCGTGTATATGTGCTCGTGTATAAGTGTATGTGTATAAGTGTATATGCATGTATGTATGCGTTTGTGTGTATGTGTATGTGTGTATCTGTGTATGTGTATGTGTGTATAAGAATGTATGTGTATGTGTGTATGTGAATGTATGTGAATGTATGTCTATGTGTGTATGTGAATGTATGTGTACATGTGTATGTATGTGCACGTGTGTATATGTATGTGTGTATGTGCGTGTTTATGTGTAAGTGTGTATGTGTGTATGTGTATTAGTGTATCTGTATGAGTAAACAGGTATGAGTGTAAGTGCATGTGTGTATATGTATGAGTAGTACGTTTATATGTGTATATGTGTATGTGTGTATGTATATGTGAGTATGTGCATGTGTGTGTATGTATGTATGTGTGTATGCGTATGTGTATATGTGTATGTGTGTATGTGTATGTTTGTATGTGTAAATATATGCATGTGTATGTGCGTATGTATATGCGTATGTGTGTATGTGTTTGCGTGTGTGTATGTGTGTATGTGTATGTGCGTGTGTGTATGTATATGTGAGTATTTGTGCATCAGTATGTTTATGTATGTGTGCATGTGTATGTGTTTACGTGCATGCGTGTATATGTGCTCGTGTATAGGTGTATGTGTATAAGTGTATATGCATGTGTGTATGCGTTTGTGTGTATGTGTATGTGTGTATCTGTGTATGTGTATGTGTGTATAAGAATGTATGTGTATGTGTGTATGTGAATGTATGTGAATGTATGTCTATGTGTGTATGTGAATGTATGTGTACATGTGTATGTATGTGTATGTGTGTATGTTTGAATATGTGTATCTGTATGTGTGTATGTGAATGTATGTCTATGTGTGTATGTGAATGTATGTGTACACGTGTATGTATGTGTCTGTGTGTATGTTTGAGTATGTGTATCTGTATGTGTGTATGTATGTGTATGTGTGTATGTGTGTCTATGTGTGTATGTGTATGTTTGTATGTGTATGATTTGTATGTGTATGTGTGTACGTGTATGTAGGTATGTGTATGTGTGTATGCGTATGTGTGTATGCGTTTCTGTGTTTGCGTATGTGTGTGTAAGTGTGTATGTGTATGTGTGTATTTTAATGTGAGTTTCTTTATGTGTGTATGTATATGTGTGTAGGTGTGTATGCGTATGTGAGTATGTGCGTGTGTGTATGTGTATATGTGTATGTGTATGTATATGTGTGTAGGTGTGTATGCGTATGTGAGTATGTGCGTGTGTGTATGTGTAATGTGTATGTGTATGTGTGTACGTATGATTGTGTGCATGTGTAGGAATGTATGTGTATGTGTATGCATATGTATGTGTGTATGTGTATGCATATGTATGTGTGTATGTGTATGTGTGTATGTGTATGTAAATGTATGTATAACAGAATAACAACGGCATAAACAAAAGAGACAGTATATACGGGTGGGTATGTGTCTAGTATGCGCGTCATCGCGATAAAAATGACAGCTTAAGAAAGAGACAGAATGAGTGAAGCGAAATGAACTAAATCAAAGCGGAAAGAGAATAAAGTTGACGTAAATGCGTGCAAAAGTCTCATTAAAAAGAAAAAAAAAGAATGATTTTAACAAAAATTAAAGTTAATTTAATAAATATATAAGACGGCTATGAGAATTAATAAACGTAAAAAATGACGGATAAGACTATACGAACGTATATATATTTGTACGTCTGTCTGTATATGAGTATATATGAATGTATAACAGTGCGCACACGACTGGAAGTATATATACAGATACATATATATGCGCATAGAAGAAACTTGAATAAAACTATGATAATGCAATTTAAAAATTAACTGACTTATACGAACGATTATATATAAAATAAATTGGAAGAAAAATATATTTTAAAATATTAATTTAAAATTATCATTGTACAGAGTACAGAAGCTTATTACTGTTTCTCAAAACTTAAGAGACGGTGAATGATTTTATAAGGAAGCATTCTCATGAGGAGATGTATGTGGCAGTTATCTAAGACAGCATTGTATTCAAAACTATGACAGAAATCGAATACAAATTAAGTATTGAATAATGATTATTCAATATTTAAAAATTTAATTTAATCAAGCTTAAACGTCCAATAGTACGTATATAAATAATTTCAAAAATATCTATGGTTTTAAACTAATATTGATCAATCATAGTTGTTGCTTTCACATACATAATAATACTTGTGTTCAGTATATTGTGTGAGGGAATAATAGCACATAGGTATAATTATAAATATAAAAATATACATAAATGAATCAAAAATTTAAGTCATTCAACATTGCTTGTGTTTAGCATGTTAGATTGTTTCTCTTCAATTGTCATAACTATGAATTACCTAACATTGCTTGTGTTCGGCATACTAGGTTGTTTCTCTTTATTTTGATGGTCATATTAAGCTTAAAGGGCTTGTGTTTGGTCTAATAACCTGCAGGTGGCTACCTTGAGGTGATGCCGACCGGCATCACCTCAAGGTCGGCCCACATTGCTAGACCATTGGGAACTTTTTTAAAAATTTTTCCATACAAAAAGTTTCCAATGGACTAGTAATATGAGCCGACTTTGAGGTGATGCTTATCGGCATCACCCAGGCCGCATGCAGGTTAAGCTCATAATATATATAATTAACTCTAACGTAAATTATCTAGTGTTCGGCAAAATTATATGAATTTTATTTATATTGGTTTACTGTTATTTTATAGTTGAGAAGTACGTTACGAGTGAAGAATTTGACCTGGTGATAAGGACAGATACAGAGATAGAGATAGATTATGCATGCCCTATTGTGCAACAGGTGGCTACACTATGACTGATAAGAAAAAGAAAAAGAACAGAACTAAGGACAGCAACGAGACCGAAAAGACGAAGGGGAAAATAGCGTCAGATAAGGAAAGACAGAAACAAATAAAAGGTTTAGCAGCAAAATTGAATTATGTATTGGAAAAATATGTATACGACGAAAAAAACAGATGAAAATAAGAGCAAAGACGAAGCTAAAGACAGAGAAGAGACAGATGGACATTACAATACGACCGAAAACAGAATGAATGAAACGATTGAAGCAAAATTGGCAGGTCAACAAATAATAGTAAAGTCAAATGAAAAAGTAAAAAAAATAAAATATTTATAAATAAACATTTTGCTGTTTTGTCAATAAGACAAATTGAAAATTATGAAAGAAAAATTGATGACGAGGGTAAGATTTTTGAACATGATTATTATAATGAAAATTTTGATTTAGACCTATCTGAAAAATTGAACAAGGTAATAGATGAACTCAATTCAGTTAAGGCAGAAATGGCAAAGAGCAAGAGATACGAAGAAAAGAGAAAAAGAATAGAGCAGAAAACAGATGACGATTTGATGACTTTGATAATAAAAGAAAGAAACGCCATGTACATCTTCAACAACCAAACTCTGGACACGATGAAAAAGTAATTTAAACAAAAAATGACTACAGGTAACGAGGCCGAAAGGATAGATAAATTCAAAGACAGCGAAACAACATATAAGGTAAACAATGATTTTAAAAATTATACACTTAACGCAGATTTCGGAAACTCTACAGTCTTGGACGAACACCTAAGACCGATAAATAAATTGGAAATATCACGTTCAATACAAATAGAGGTTGATAAAAGACTTAATAACAAAAACAACAGTATTTCAGACATTTCTAAACAGTTGACAGAAACTACAAAACCGGACTGACTGAAAAAGACGGACCAATAAAACGCGATTATAAATTGTTAATTAACGACTCAAACTAAATTCGAAAACTTTTTAGATTATTTTATGTCTGAATTAAGTTTGATGGACTTACTGTATGTTGTAGATAGTACTAGTGTAGCAAATGAAAGTTTATCTAAAAATATAAAAAGAAAAAAAAATTGATATAAAATTTATGATATTTCAATAAATAGAATAGATAAGGACTATCATGCTAGACTTATGAAAATTAAAGATCCAGTTGAATTGTTGAACAGAATTTGAAGAAATTGAATTAAGTGAGGTAAATGTAACTCCATCTGAGATAAAAAGAAATAGTACAATATACAGTATAATCCAGTGAAAGAAGAGGTAGTTAATTTTATAGATAGATTTGAGAAACGCTGCCAAGTGCTTTGGCGCAATGCTTTCTCATAGAGCTCATTGAGTTAGAGTAATTTGATTTGATTGTTTTAAATGTGATTTCAATGCAAAAAACATAATTTCTATTTAAAAAAAATTAGTGAGTATGAGAGAGTGAGCAGGAAATAGGAAGAGAGAGTCAGCGATGGATAAAAATAGGGTAAAAATGAAGATCAATCTAAGAAAAAGACAGAGAAGAAGTCAGGGAGTAAGAAAAGAGTTAGTGAAAGCGTTGAATCAGAAATCAAAATAAGTGATCAAAGAGCTACGCTAAGAAAATTATTTTTTAAAAGCTTGTTTTATAAAGACAGTAGCAAATAACTTGGATATATACAAAGGCTCTAGGGGGATAAGCATGTAAAAATTGCCCACAGCGGTTTTGATAAACAGGCTTTTCCACTCGAAAGGTCATATAAAAAAAACTCCTTAGCCAAATTTTTAGACCTCTAGACTCCTTCTTTCACTATATAACCTCAAAAACGTGATTTTTCGATTTTTTTTTATTTCTGACGCAATATTGCTTAAAACGATCTGAAAATTTGCATGCGGGAGTTTTTAAAGACTCCAAATATTCCTAATTTTTTTCAAACTCTCTCTTTAAAAAATGAGCTTTTGCGACCTCGTTTTATGTTTCATTATTCGGGATCTATTTCATAAACTTATTTGGCTAAACTTATAAACTATTATTTTCTTTGTATTTTTTTCCGCTCTTTCAAATGGCGGAATCAGAATTATGAATTTCAAGGTGCGTCTTACACAAAAGTTGAAAAAAAATGATTTTTATTGCATTTTTCACTAAATTTAGGGACTTGACCGCAAAAAAACAGTGACTGTGTCGGCGAAAAATAGTTTTTTACACATCGAAATGTGTTTTTAGATGCATTTTGATGCAGATCAAGTGCTTTAACAATAACTATTATTTTACTTATGACCATAACAGACAGCATATTACTTTGAACCCCAGATTCTGCTTCCTTGGTGGGTACTTGTTTGCTAAAGTATAAAAATACAAGAAATCCGGGAAGAATAATAAAAACACTGGTTATAACCTTTAAAAGGAGGTTACGTATCTCCGTCCTTTTCTAATCGAAGAATAAAGTTTTTGCAAAAACAAATAACTTTATCGAAAAATGAAGAAAAAGCTCCATCGCGTATTAAAAAAAGCTATCTTGCTTATGCAATCTTCTATGTAGTAATATCAGCGGGGTTAAGGTTCTTCGTATTGTTTACGTTGGTTATGAAGCATGTGACACGTAACAATCATTACACAAGTTGGATCCATAAATTCAACCTTTAGGTTCGTGTTCACCCTACTAAAAAATCTCAGGTGAGAAATCACCTGATTTCTCAGGTGATAAATCATGCCAAAATCTCATGTGACGATTTTTTTGGTTTTTACACGTTTTAAACCATGCTTAGTCAATTGCGAACTATTTTTGAAAATTTTAGAAAAATTGAACTTAGAAAATTTTTTGTAAAATGAGTCAAAAGTTTTTCTAAGACCAAATTTTTAAAAAATTTTCCAAGTTTAAATTTTTCAAAAATTTTCAAAAATAGTTCGCAATTGACTAAGTATGCTTTGAAACGTGTAAAAACCAAAAAAATCGTCACATGAGATTTTGGCATGATTAATCACCTAAGAAATCAGGTGATTTCTCACCTGAGATTTTTTAGTAGGGCATAAATGTAACGCAAGTAATGATTGTCTCATTGGTCTATTTTTCATATAAGAGAGATAAAGACAGAATAAGATTTAAACTTCATAACCTCAAAGCATAATTATAAAATATTAAGTATTAAATCGATGCTCTAATTTGTAACAAAGCTACTAATTACAGTTAGGGTGCCAGAAGCTTTAGCGTTTCAGGATTCGTGGCGAAGGGTAATTGGAATAAAGAAAGCATATAATTAAGATAACAAATTGATATATTTTTAAGTAAAATAACAAAAGTAGAAAATAAAGTGAAATTAATATTGAATATAAATAAAGTAGTCTTTAATTAACTGCTTCATTAGGATTCGGCAGTCTGAAACAAACGGAAAATAATGTTGTTTTTAGTTTTACACTTAAACAGGCTTTAATACGCATTTACGCATCAAGTTTACATGTTTCTTTCTGTTTTTTATGAATCAACTTACCATAATCTGGCTAGTTTCTATTCTTTACAGATCAAGTTACAATAATCTGGCTGATTTCTATCTTGGTTCAAGCAAATCACGAACGCGCATGCGTAGGACTAAGAGTGTATTTCGTATACTTGCTCATTGCACCTTGAGCAATCCCCTGGCACAGAGCGCAATCAACGGTTTCTAGCCCGACTCATTTTACAGTCATGCGCAATCACCTGACTGTAATCCGCGTACAAACTCTATGCAGGAAAACTAGGATGTTACCTAGACAATCATACGACCACGAGCAATCCCCTGGTTCGTACAATCGTCGTCAGCAGGTAAGCAGGAAATGGGAGGGGGGGTTTGGGTTTTAACGCATGCTACAACCTTCAACCTTACTGTACCGTTTCTCACACAGGCCACGAGCTATCCCCTAACCGGTGGTTGAAACTCAACAGCTCCCCGTAGGAAGTGGTCTAATCGTACCAGCTCATCACCACGAGCAACTCCCTGGTGATGAGAGGCATAACACATCTTTCAACCACTGCGCCCAATAACCCAGTGATTGGTTAAAGTGAAGCCTGTCAACCGTGGAGCAAGACTCGGCTCAACTAGCATTTGTAAGGCCTTATATACTAGTGATCCGCAGTTCCATGGATGTTCCACTGGAACGGGAACGGACCACTCACACATCAAGCCTTATATTTTTGACATCTTTTACTTATACATTATGTACGTCGCTTTACAAAGTATAGTATAAACAAAAATGTAGCAGACGTATTCTGTTACAAATTAAAAAAGATTTCTTTCAAGTATACCATATAATTATAAAATAACTTAAAATAATTGTCTAGAATTAGCTTACAACATAAATATCATTGAGGCTCAAGTTCATGGACCCAATGTATATACACATGTATTAGTTAAAACACTGAATGTAGTAAACAGATTTAATTTGTGCAAAATGGATTTATTTTTTAAATCATTATAAAATTTTTCTAATTATAATTGCAACATTAAAAACTAAATATATGTATATATAATGGTTTTACGATTGGTCAACCTATAATTGTAAGTAATAACAACTAATATATATTTAATATTACTCCAATAGCACATTCTTTTATACAATAGAATAATAAATAAAGAGTATTGATTGTATGTTTAAATAACATTTAACAAAACAAATGCGTTTATTCATATACTTTTATTTTTATAAATGTCATTTATGAAATGTAGATTAAATGTTTTTGTACACAGTCACAATTGCGATCAAGTATATCTTAACAGTTAAAGGTACAAGCTGAGTTTAACTTCAAAACTTACAACTGAAAACTTATATTTTTATATCGAAATTTTATCTTTTAAAACTAATGAAACAGTTAATCTATTTTCTGGACATTTATTATTGTAAACATATCTAAAGTATTAATAGTCAATATTTACATTCGCACAAAAATCACAAATTATGACTATAATGAAATAATTGTAATTAACTTATACTAACAAGCAATATACCAACTGATGCCTTCTGTATTTTCTATGCGTTTGTAAATATTAACTATAAACAATGTAAGCGAATATGTATTTTATAAAATAGTAATAATAAATGTTTAGAATGTAAATCATATTGTAACGTCAGTCGATTTTACTGATTTATTTTTTATAATATATTCCTTTAATTTCTTTTTTTAACTATATTTTCTCAAATAAAAAAAAAAGTTTTTTTATTCTTATATCATACATCTTCTTTTCTTTCTAAACTATTCTCTATCTTAAAACATATTCTATTTACAGATAAATACAGATTCCTATTTTTTTTGCAAAACATTTTTTTTTTCTTACTATTTTTATCGAGTTTAAAATTTCCTTCTTTTACATGCCTAATCCTTAAAGTAAATTTTTCTCTTGTTTCTTATACTTTAGTTTGTTTTAGTTTTATGATTATTGTATCTTAAGCTTCGGCACATCTGTTAAGATAAACCATTTTCGTTTCTTTTATATATATATATATATATATATATATATATATATATATATATATATATATATATATATATACAAAATGTCCTTCTACATAAAAATTTAGAGCAGTGGCAATGTCTACAATAGCTATCGAAAAAGATATAGAATACAAAAAAATAAGGAAAAACCCCTAATACCCACATCTGTGTACATCGTGACAAAATGTATACAGAGACCATGCAATTGAGATTTCAATTTTTTTTATTTCTTTTCTACAACGGGACAAACATTTTACCTGAATTTAATCGGCCTATATGTCGAAACCTTTTTTTTATCGTTTCCTTTTACAGTAATTATTTTAATATTATTTATTCATATTTTTATTTTTTCTTTATTTTTCCGTATTCAATATCTTTAAATATTCATAAATATTCATATATATATTTATATATATACAAACTTTTCTGCAAATATAGTATTTATTATTATTTTCTTTTAAATGGTATAGCGTAAATATTCTTATTGTTTTAACTGCATATTGTTCTTCAATAATATTATTCTTATAATTAAACATGTAAGAAAATTGCAAATCAAACAAGTGCAATATTATAATTTTGATATTCCACTACACAATAATTAAGAATAAAAACCTTACAATTAAATGCTTTTATATATTAACCTTTTGTGTGCGTTTTTAAACTATTGATATAATTTTTTAGTAATAATTATGAATAACCTTTAATAGTAATTATCAATAACTTAAAGCATAAATCATCTAACTTTATTCGTTTCATATACTATATTAATATACAATATATGACTTTTTCTATATATACAAATTATTAAATGTTTTCCTTCATAGAAATTCTAATTAACATCTTATAAAATTTATTTACATTTTTAAATAATAAATATTGATATTTTAAATGAAAAGAATAAAGTTGACCATTAGGAAATACAAAATATCCTTCGACGCAAAGAGAATAAGCCTCAATAAAAATGGGCGCCAGTGTTTACGACTGCAGGCTCCACAGACATTTCAAAATTACATGGGAAATTTTCAAAATTAACTGAAAATTTTATTTAAAACAGTTAACAGTTAAATTTAATTAATAGTTAGTTAGATTTATTCTCATTTACATTTAAAACAATTTAAAAAAAAACATTAAATAATTTTAAGTATCAGCGTCCTATCCTTTTTGTGTAGCGTCGCCTGTTATAATTTTAAGCATCTACTATATTTTCTATTAGTATGATTTTTATTGTTTACCCTTTTTTCTATTAATTCAAATTATTCATTTTATCATATTATTTATTAAGTAAACGCCAATGTAAATAATACGACGAATAATTGTTTATTTTTAGCAAACGTACAGCGTAAAATTTAGCATGTCATTTTATTTTTTTTCTCTCTCTTAAAAATCATCTTATGAACTTTTCTTTAGTTAATGAATAATTTTAGATTTTTTTTTTTTATTGTTCATCAAATCAACTAAATACGTATAAACAACTCTTTTTCTTTTAATGTCAGCGTACTTTTCATGATTTTATATATTTTTGCGCCTATTAAGCTTTGTTTTTTCTTTTTTTTTAATTTTAATTAAGCCATTATTAATTATTAATGTTTTTTAACAATATCTGTTTGCTTTATTTTACTTGTATTTTTTTCTCTGCTTTTCTACCTTTTTTTTTTTTTTATTGGTTTTTAAGGTCACATTAACCTATGTTGGTCATGAGTGACCACAGAATTACATGCATTACAACGAAGTTATTATATTATACATTTTGAACATTGTCATTGTTTCTTAGGTAATCTTGTTAGTATAAACAGTTTATAATTAATAACTGAAATAAATTAAGATAATGAAAGTAGATACATTGTTAAATTAGATGGACTATGTTAATGTCTTTTAAATATTCAATAATTTTGCTGCATGACGATGGGTCTGCAAAGTTTCTGGCGAAGTTCGTGGAAATGTTGTGTTTGATCCTTTCGTTTTCGTATTTTTTGCAGTAGCAGAGAATATGTTTAACAGATATCGTTACATTGCATACGTTGCAGAGTTTCGGCTCTTCTTTTGAGAAGAGGTGACGATGTGTCAAATTGGTGTGTCCAATTCGGAGCCTGGTGAGGATCACTTGGTTTCTTCTTTTTTTAGTTAAAAATATGTTTTTATCGTAGAAGTTTTTTTGGATGTCGTGTATTTTAAGATTTGAATTCTCTTTCCATATTTTATTCCAAAAGTTTTTGAGGGCTTGGGTAACATTTTTTTCGAAGTCTTTGTGGTAGATAGGTATTCGCCGAAGTTCGGTATGACTCTTGGATGCTTCTTTGGCTGCAAGGTCCACTTTAGTGTTTTCACTGATGCCCGAGTGCGATGGTATCCAAATGAATTTAATTTCAGTCTCTCTTTTTTGATGATAGAGATACATTAGTTCGTTGCAGATATCTTTCACAATCGGGTTATTGGTGTGCATATTGCACAACGCTTCTAAAAGGCTTAGAGAGTCTACGCAAATTGTTATTGGATTGCTGGGTGGTGATTTCCTTATGTGTCGAATAGCTTCAAGAACAGCATAAGATTCAGCGGAGAAAATGGAGAACTGATCAGGAAGTTTTAATTGTAGTATTTCTTCAGATATGGAAATTGCACATCCTACACCTGTTTCTGTTTTGGATCCGGCAGTAAAAATGAAGAGATCGTTGGCGTGTTTTTTCTTATAGTCGGAGAAGAGGTTTGTGATTAAGGTTTGGTTGATTAGATTTTTATTAGCTTCGAAGAGTTTGGTGGTGTTAGGAACGATGGACGACCATGGTGCGTATTTTGTTGGATTTCTGGTGTAGACCAGTGGCATGGAAAGCTCTAAATCTTTAAGGTGATGAGATAATCTAACGTGAAACGGTTTTGGTAAGTTTGGTTTGCCTTCGAAAGCATCCAAGTTCTCAGTGGAAGAGGTGCATAAAAATGCTGGTTTGTCTGGAGTAGATGCTACTTTCATTGCATACGATATGCTTAGATGGATTCTTCGAATACCTAATGGAGACATTGATGATTCACTGAGGATTGCGTTGACTGGACTAGAGCGGAATGCACCAGTAGATATTCTTGCGCCTGCATTATGTATTGAGTCTAGTAACTTTAATAAGTTCTTCGAGGCAGAATTGTATACTATTGAACCGTAATCGATCTTAGATCTAATGAGAGCAGTGTACGTTTTAATTAATACTGGATATTCTGCTCCCCAATTTTTGGATCCGATCATTTTTAATATGTTAAGTCGGCCCAGACAATCATTTTTGAGTTGGCGAATATGTGCCGACCAGTTTAGTTTAAAGTCAAATGTAAGGCCCAAAATCTTTACCTTATCAATAACCGGGAGTTCCCGGCTACTAAGAAATAGATTGAAGTTTTTTATCTTACTTTTGCTTTTGGTAAAGATGGTTACAGTTGATTTTGTATGAGAAAATTTAAATCCGGTTGTTTTAGAGAACTCTAATAATTTGTCGAGTGTAGTTTGTAAAAGGTTTTGAGTGGTGTTAACGTTTTTACCAGATACGAAGATTGTACAGTCATCTGCGAACATTGTGTACTTGACAGGCGCAGAAATACATCTGGTAATGTTGTCGATGGCTATGAGAAATAGTGTGACGCTTAGCGCAGAACCCTGCGGTACGCCATTTACCACGTCAAATAAATCAGAGTACTCACCATTGACTCGAACTCGAATTTTTCTGTTTTTGAGGAAGTTTGAAATGAACTTTATCATGGATCCTCTTATGTGCCATTTCGAGATTATATCAATGATGCGTGTTTTCCAGAGCATATCGTAGGCCTTCTCGATGTCCAGACAAACAGAGACAAGGTGGAGCATGTTAACAAATGCTTTACAGATGTTTGATTCAAGAGTGATCAGGCAGTCGTTGGTTAAGCGAAACTGTCGAAAACCGTGTTGTCCTTCAGATAGTAACTTGTTTTTTTCCAAAAACCAACGAAGTCTTTTGTTCACGATTTTCTCCAATATTTTACATATACAGCACGTAAGTGCTATAGGCCTATAGCTCTCCGTACTGCTTTTATTTTTCCCTTGCTTTGGGACAGGTATCACTGTCGCCGTCAACCAACTTTTTGGAAATCCTTCCTTTAACCATATAAGATTGTACAGTTTTAATAAGTACAATAGGGTTTCATTGGGTAGTTTTTTTAGAAATATGTTTGGGATGTTATCCGATATATAAATATGTTCTGGGACTGGAATTATTGCTTATATTAAGAGTAAAAGAAAGCTCGGACATTGAAATTGGGTCGTTGAGTTGATTAGTCTCGTCTGTCAGAAGTATATTATCGATGTCTAATTCTTTTGCTTCTGCTTCTTGTTTGTGTTTTAAAAATTCTGGATTGAAGTTAGAATCAGACGAGTTGCTTGCAAAGGTGCTGGCAAGTTCATTGGCTATTTCTTTATTGTTAGCCAGTATTGTATTGTCAGCTTTTTCTATAGCAGTGATTTGCGTGTACGACCTTTTGCCATTGAAAGAATTTATTTTTCTCCACATTTCCTCGCTAGGTGTGTTATTTCTGAGAGACGAGACGTACTCAGCCCAGGACGCACGTCTGCTTTTTTTAAGTGTATAGCGCGATATTGCTCTTTTTTGTTTGTATGTTGATTGGTTGTCATATGTAGGGTGTTTCTTGTAGCGATTAAAAGCGTATTTGGCTTCTTTGACGGCTTTTTCGCACTCATCATTCCACCATGGAACATAATTTTTGACATTGCTGCATATAGTTTTAGGGACAGCTTCACTGGCGGCTTCTAGCAGTAATTTCGTAAATTCTTCAGTTATGAGGTCGATATCGTCTACCAGAGATTTGTCTGGGTCTTTGAGAAGGTCCATGTTATACTTGATAAATTCTTGATATTTAAGCCAGTTGGCTTTTTTAATTTTCCATCTGGAAGGGAGAGTCGGGGCTGTAGTTTCATGATGACCAATATCAATTAAAATTGGAAAGTAATCGCTTCCATAGGTCTCCTTGCAGGCGTTCCATTTTAAATTGTCAAAGGCGTTAGAATCACACAAAGCTAGATCAATAGCACTCAGTTTTGCATTTGCCATATTAAAGTAGGTAGGATCAGTTGAGTTTAGCAGGGATATCTCGCAATTGTGTAATAAATCTTCGATCAATTTTCCTCTTTTGTCCATCTTGTGTGAACCCCATAGAGTATGATGGCCGTTAAAATCTCCTACAATGATGAATGGTTTTGGTATCTGGCGTAATAAATTATATAAATCCTCAGAAGTTAGGTTATAGTTGTTGGGGATATAAACGTTGCAGATAAATAATTTTTTTGATGACAAGGTCACAGATGTTACCAACACCTCGAGATTAGAAACAATCGTTAATTCACCACAATGAAAATTACTCTTTATATATGTAGCCACGCCTCCACTTGCAATTACGCCATCAGTTCGGTTTTTGTATGCTATACTATACCCTTTGATTTTGCGAAAATCATTTTTTTTAAAGTTTGTCTCTTGTATACACATTATCTCGGGTTTTTCAGTTTCAATAAGTTTTAATAATTGTTCATAGTGAGCTGATAGCCCGTTGATGTTCCACTGGATTAGTTTATACGCCATTATGTTTATTCAGTTGTCGAGTCTTCCTCCGATGACTCTGTATGATTTGAGTTGCTTATTTCATCATTATCGATTAATTTTTTAAGTCTCTTGATCGTTTTTGTAAATCTAGCTTTACTGTATCTATTCGTTAGGTGAGGGTATAGTTCTTCGAGAAATGATATCATTTTGTTTGGGTCGTCACAGTAGTTTGATACTATTAAGAGAGGTTCAGTGGATCCTTGGAATGATTCTAAAAAGTTTTTGAGGCTGGTTAGATTTAGGAGCTTGTTTTGATCCGTAAGTATTGAAGAAAGAGGTTGAATCATTTCGTCGATCTTTGATTTATGTTTTTTTGATTTTTTGATTTTTTTAGAAGGTTTGTTAACTTTCTCCGGTTTTTTGAATGTTTCTTCTGGCAGGTTGTCAATATTTTGAGAGTCACTAGATTTGTCTAATCTTGATCTTTTTAAATTTGCAACGATTGGTAAATCTGTATTAGCTTGCTCCGAGGAGGAATCGTTGGTAATTAATGCACTGTCATTATCTTCGGTTAGTAATCTTAAATCGTTAGATATTGTGCTCTCTTGAGGTAAGGCAGTTTCTTGATTACTTATGGTTGGAATTATTTTTCTATTACCCATCGATATCTCCTCAGGTGTTGCTGTTTCTTGATTAATTTCAGTAGGTAATGTTTTATTTTTGGTTACCATTACCTCCTCTGATGGTAATGGATCTTGATTGTTAGGGGAAGTTGCACTCATGGGACAGTTTTTTGCAATATGCCCATCTTGCTTGCAATTGAAGCATTTTAGCGTGTCCGATGAGGCGAAGATCCGGAAATTAGTGTCTCTGTGTGGTATATCTATAATAGGAGGAAGCTTGAGTATGTCTTCTGGGTGGATATATACCTGTCTCCTAAAACTCAAAATGTGAGAGTACGCTGGATTGGATATTCCTGCTTTTAAAAAGGACAATGAAGAGTAGCGGCGAACGCCTAAGTTGTCAATAATATCTTGAACGATTACATGCGGTATAGATGGGCATACATTCGAAAGAATTATACGAATACTACGAGTTAAAAGCAAGCGAACCTCAATTAGCTGATCACACACGGATATATGACGGTGTTTGTTTACGGCGAATTCCTTGCTTATTAGAAATAAGCAAATTCGGCCATTCGATACTCTCGAGGCGTGTGTTATATTTGAAAGACCGATACTTTCACCCACTGCAATTATATAATCACTGACTTGTATACCGCCCTTGCTTTCCATTACGATGGCACGATCTCTGTCTGGGAACTGATCTTGTTGAGTAACACTAGAGTAACTTCTGGATTTGATCAAAGAGTTATTATGAACGATAGGTTGAGATGCACCATGAGCTCCAAAAGCAGGAGGCGCCATGGCCGTTAAGAGAATAAGAGGTGCACGGCAGTGCACCTCTTAGAAGCAAGTAGTTCTTTGGCGAAATTATATATCACCGTCAAAGGAATTTTACTTTGACAACAATCACTGCGAGAGGTGGCACTCGCGATACTGCGCGTTTATTTACCAGAGACGAAAACAAACACGTCTACACTATACGATTGCCGAATCAAGACTGTTTCTACCTTTTTGTTTTTAAATGGTTATTGAATCATTTTTACAGTTTAACCTTTTTAAAAAAGAAACAAATATTACAATCAAGAAATATTAATAATAAAAAAAATAATCTAAGTTTAAATTAATTTTTTTATGTATGCGAAATAATTTTTGTAAACAACATATGTAGCTTGTTTCCTAAGTAAGGGAGAAATTCCGAAGAGAGAGAGGAAAACTCAGAGAGAATACACTGAAATTCCTAGGGAGTTTTTCTCCCTAAGGTTAAAAAGTCCGCCCACAGCGAAGACAAAAAGGAACAAGAGCGCTTTTTGCGTACGCCCACTGCAGATTTGACTATCTTTTCCAAAAGAAAGGGAAATTTTGAAAACCCTTCAGGGCGGGCCCTAAGGCTACTTTAAAAAGACAGTGCAAGGGGACAAGCAGTAGTTCGTCAGTTCGCCTTGAACAGCGGCTCGGGGTTATGGATTTCGTGTCCAGCTCCTCAAGCTCCAAACTACACAGTCAGTCGACCACTGTCAAAGATACATCGCCAAGGCTCTACAAAACTTCTCACAATCACTAAATTTTCAAAGTTTAAAATTCTCAATTCAAATTTTTAAGTTTTATCTACTAAGTTCTCAATAAGTTTTAAAAATTTCAACGGATATTTCCATTGTGTTCACATACTCTCTCTCTTTCTGGTTTCACCAATTACTTAGAAAAAGTAAGTATGAATTTTATTAAAAATAAATAAAACAAAATTAAATTCAAATTTTGCTTTTTAATTAATAATTCACATTTTTTCTAATTTAAAAATAATTTTATTTTACTAAAATTTTTCTATTTCATGTTCTATATTTTTATTATTATTTCTTTATTATTTTAAAGTACAATTTTATAATTTTTCCCACCTTTCCTGTAGTATCCCGGAAAATTGCTCAGAGTTGCGACAGCCTAGTTTGAGACCTCTAGTGTATGGTTCCATCTAGGCTTACCTATGATCCCTTTCCTACCTTATCACAAAAACAATAATTCGAAAATTTAAAAGAGGTAGTTATTAGGTAAAAAACCCTACGGCTGCCAAAATAAACCCTCAATCGACGTCAAACTATTATTTTTTTGCATGTGCGTCCCTCAGACGTCACAATATGTTTGATTAATGTTTTCAAAAATATATTCCTAAATATGATTATTATTTATACATACACACATGTATATGTATATGTTGAATAAAATTAAAATTTTCTTTATATTTGCTTGGAATAATCTTGTGCAAATATATTATTATTTTAGAAATTGTACGTAACATAATTACATTGTAAAGATATGCTTGATCACAAGTTCATACTGTAACTGAAAACTTATATTTTCAAATCAATAATTTTTCTTATGATTGTTATGAAACAGATAATTTTCTTTTATATAATTTTTATCATAATTTTCACAAGATATATATATATATATATCTTGAACAAGAAGATACCATTGAGCTGCCAATTAAAAGAACTATTTTCACGCATCGACTATGTTTTATTTGCAGAGGAAAACATAATTTAACTATTATTCCAATAGATGCTAGATTACAGTGCTTCAATGAATTGCGTATTTTATTCCCAGTAGAAATCGAGTATGCAACAGTCACTCAATCAAGAAACGATTTTATGAAGATGAGTTGAAGTTGATACAAGTATACAGTAGCACAAGTTTCTTAACTAAAGATGAAATATATTTATTTTTAACTAAAATAGCAGAATCAGCTTCAAAAACCTTTTTAGATAAATTTGAATCTTTAGAGCTTAGCGATAAACAAATATTTACTTTCACAAGTTTGACGAATGATCAATTACAAGAGATAAGGTCATTACTAGTTTCAATGAGAACATCAAGTTCCAGAAATGTAATGAAGGCTCTAGTTATATTTCTATTTAAATTACGAACCACATCATCAAATAATTTTATTGCATCAATTTTCGAAATCGATGATGAAATTCAAGTATCACATTTTTGTGAGTCAGTGTTCAATTCATTTGCAAAAGACGTCTTACCTTGTCACTTTGGAGTAAAGAATCCTGTGAGAGAGGATCTTATTGATAATCATACCTCTATTTATGCAAAAAAACTTTTTAATTTAACTAACGAGCTTGCTTTGGTTTTTGATGGAAATTATCTTCGCCACGAGAAAAGCAGAAATAATGATTATCAACGAAAGTCGTATTCAGGTTTGTATTGTAATTTTTAATTTTAATAACTGCTTAGTCATTATTGGATATAAACTTGAAATCGTAAATAATTAGACTATTTAAATATAAATATTCATATATAAATATTATCTTTTTAAAATAATATGTTATTCTTTCTTCAATTACATCCTATATGAAAATAATTTCTGTGAATATCTGTAAATAACTGTAGATGATTGTTAAAAAATTTTAGAATTGAGACATAAATAGCAGTTAGATTTATTTAGTATTATTTACAGCTATTTTCAATTTTTTACAGTTATTTATTATTATTAACATTTTTAAAATCATAAATTCGTAAATAATTTATTTTTATTTATAGGTATTAATAATTATTTATAATTATTTTCAATTTTTTACAGTACAGTACTTTACAGTTCTTAACAGTAATTTAATGTTATTGACAATTATTTACAAAAATCATTTCTATATGGGATAATCAAAAATAGGTATTAGTCGTACGAGTGATAATAAAAATTCAAATTTTTCTCAAACACTAATAATCAAACGCAAATATTTCGCCATCATTTTGTGCAATTTTTTATCAATAAAATTATGAAAATACATAATTAAGTTTTTATGTAACTTATTAGCAATATGCAATATTTCAGGTCATAAAAATTATCATTTATGTAAGTAATTAAAAGATTTTTATTTTTTTAGAATAATTTAAATTCAAACGAAAAGCGCGCCATGGACAAATTCATGCGCGCCAGCTTCGAACACGCGGCGCTTGGGTAGCGAGCGCCGTATCTTGTCCAATTCGGTATGAGTGAGAGAGATAGAGAGAGACGCTACGCGACGGCGTCACTATCGTTTTACACTTGACGTTTATCAACTGTACAATGTATAAAACGAATAAAAATGAATATTAAAACATCATTGACAATAAGAAAATGTAGTTGTAGTATAAAAATGTTAAGTAGAACATATATAATGAGATGTATATGATCGAGGGAGGAAAAATATGTAACATCAGTACGAAATTCAAATGTCAAATGTAAAACGACCTTTAAAGATTAACAAAAGTCACTAAAGCCACTAGTTCTTTTATCTTATTAACAATATTACATAAATTTAGCATGAATGAGATTAACAAAACTAATAAATAGACTAATTTAATAATAATAATAATAAAATAATGACAATTTCGGGTAAATAAGTATAATTAAACAAAATGTATGCATGTTATCTAAGTCACTAGGTAGATGGTGGTAATGAACATGCGCAGTGGATTACATAGGATAATCATGTAAAATGAGTTCTGAGTTATCTTAACCATCTACCTAGATGGCGCAGATAAGTATCTAATAACAACCTATAAAACGGGCTGCATGAGGCGCTCTCGCTCTCTTAATTTTCTCGTACAAAGGAACATCCAGACTAGGAAGTCACGTCCAATACCCGCTGTGAGTATAAGAAGGAAGTGGTAGTCGCCATCTTTATCAAATACGTGTCGTTTGTGTTTGGTAATCGAGTGTATACGGGAAGTAAAGTGAAAAAAAGAAAAGTTGATTAACTATTTGTTTGATATGTATATCATCTAACCTTAAAATCTTTTGTTTTTTTTCGTTCGCATACTAACAAATATATATATATATATTTTGTAACGCAAAATAGGAGCGTGACTAGGGTTAATCCCGAAAGGCTCCGAGTGGGAACCCATCTTGTGGATGGATGTACTGCGACTTGCACTTAGGACTGATGGCAGGTGTAAAAGGGTGTCTTTAAGGCTGCCCTTTTCCGTGTGCTACGTACTGTACTTGTGCAGTACATAGTGAATCGGTTATCAAAGCCATAGAATCGGTCTTTTTTCTGTTTCAGATTGTAAAACTAATACCAAGAACATCAGAAGTGATTTTTGTTTTTCTTAGAGAATTTAATAATAAAAATAATCCGAATAAAATCAATAAGAAGAAATAGTAAAAAATTTATAAGATTTTAGTTTAATTAAATTAAATTTTGTTTTAATTTTATCGATTACCTAATTTAATTTCATTTAATTTTTTTTATTTTAATTCAATAAAGCAAGTTTCTTTTGTTTAATAAATTAATTATTTATGATAAGTAATTAATGAAAAATTTCAGTGATAGAGACATTTATCTTTCTTTTCTTTATTTTCTAATTTTTTTATCAAAATTTAGCATGTAACTGGTAGGCAATAAATGAGTAATTAGAAAAGACGCCGTAAGGCCAGACTCAAAATAAAATTACGTCTTATTTATTTATCGACCTTCTACACATAAAATGATTCCTGTGAGTCTAAATAAAAATAATCTATGTTATTTCAGTGTTAATTGCATGAAATTTATAAAATATCAATAATAAAAACAGAAAATGTGTCTTGTCTAAAAGCAAGTATTTTGTGTAATGTCTAAATAAAAAAAAAAGAACCTACAAGATCATCGTTGGTTGTCCAATTCTGAATTGAAAATCAACAATAAAAGAGAAGAAGGCAAGATTGCTGCTTTTATGACAATCCTCTCGACTTAACGTAAATTGATATTATATTAATGAATAAAAATAAAATCGAATATTTTTTTTTTGTTGTTTAAGGAGAAGTAATAATTAAATCATGTATTATCTTTCGTTATTCATAAAATCAAGTAAAAAATAAAACAATCTTGCCATTCTAAAAAAAAATTTTACATATTTATGACGTTGCATACCATAGTAGTTGAAGCAGAGTCAGCGAGATGTTCTAGCCGTAGCTCTACAACCACTTAGCTAACCTCTCAAGAAATAATCGATTTTCCAGAGATGACAGAAAGAGATCTTAAAATTTTTTTTTCAGGAACTTATCAGTTAGGTCAAGCCATATGTTATTTAGCTGAATTATTAGATGATTCAGATAATATTAATTTAGAGTATATCAAACTGACTCCTAAAATGATTAAAGTCTTAGTAAGATCAAGACATAGAAACAAAAAAACTTATAAATGTTATATAGAATACAAACCTAACTCAATTGGCTATGGAGGCATTTTGCGCCATACCTGCGACTGTGCTAATGGTTTACGGACAGTCGGCTACTGTTCTTACATAGCACCCGTTATTTATTACCTCAGTAATGCTAGATATAAATCAAGAATGATTAAACCATTAACAATTCTTTCTGAAACATTTTCTACTTCAGAAATTGATCCAGTCATAGACGAAGACAGTGATGAAGATTGAAATTATTTCTTATATTTAAACAGTTTATAATTATAAGCTTCTTCAAAACTTCTACGATTCTCAGTTTGATTTAACAATTATCAATTAATAAATACATAATTCAATATTTTGATAAAAAAAAAATTAAATTTTTTTTAATGCATTCAATGTTATTTTTATTTCCTTTTTACGAATACTTATCTATCTTCGGCAAATAATGTAATTTCATAGCACTGAGTAGCATCGATCTGCATTTATGTTACACCTAGCCGTGTCATAAAGTCCATTATTCTACCGTGCTTATCAGCCTTGCTACGCTCGGCAATAACCGCACGGTGCATAATTACACTGCTAATGCTACGGACAGGCGTAACAGCGGATTTATGCTAGTAACTGTTCTAAAAAATCGTATGATACTCGTAGTATAAATTGCCTATATTGCACGACGTGAATTATCATCCTCGCTTCATTCAGGTGCTAATACACTTCGTGCCATGATAGCCAATTTTTCACTTGCATCATAATGTACTAATATTTGTTCTCATACGTCTAGATCTTTATAAGATCCATTGTAATACTTTTCAATCTATCTGCTTTTCAAAAAGATCATTATTTATTAACTTTTCAGGTAACAACCCCAATAAGAAGCAAAAACTTTAAAAAAAAACAGATTTTTTTCTACTTTTGACTATTACGCATCTAAACATGCATTAAATGAAAGTATTTAAAAATTTCTCATCATAACACAGCCTTTCTATCGAACAATCAATATTTGAAGAAATGTTTTTAATGCGATTACAAATATTTATAAATGTATTGAATAGCTTGATAATTCAATATGAAGTATCTCTGGGTTCAAAGTAGTATGCTGTCTATTGTGGTCATAAGTAAAATAATAGTTATTGTTCAAGCACTTGATCTGCATCAAAATGCATCTGAAAACACATTCCGATGTATAAATAACTATTTTTCGCCCACACAGTCACTGTTTTTTGCGGTCAAGTCCCTAAATATAGTGAAAAATGCAATAAAAATCGTTTTTTTCAACTTTTGAGTGAGACGCACCTTGAAATTCATAATTCTGATTCCGCCATTTGAAAGAGCGGAAAAAAATACAAAGAAAAAAATAGTTCAAAAGTTTAGCCAAATAAGTTTACGAAAGAGATCCCGAATAATGAAACTGTGGGGACACTCACACTTGTATGTATGCGTATGGCGCTGTAAGCGCACCAATACACATGTCAGCGTATACATGAGAACGCCTCTGCGCAGGCTCATATCAGACGAGGAAGAAGCAGCTCCGAGACTGCTTGCTTGTACTTCAGTCTTGTTCCGCCAGCCACTGCGCTTAGTCGCATTGGCTCTCTAATAAAGTTACATCTAACTTATATAGTCTTTGGCTTATTTCCAGATCCTAGTCTCCTTCTGCACTTAACTTCTACATCGCCACCAAGGCGTTATATCTGGTGACCCCGACAAAGGATTCAGCGACGACCAGGCAGCCATTTTGTCAACCAGGCGACGGATGAGAGGGACGCCTCGAAATTCCGCTATCTTGGGTTTTCTGTTTGCTGGTCAAACATCGAGTTTTTTGCTGCTCTCGTCGTTCATCCACACGCACAAGGAGTCTTCTCTTTCACTCTGCTGGGACTAGAAAGGCGGAACATCGCACGCACGCATCGCACGGCCCCTACGAGCTCTAAGTGGAAGACGTTTCTTCTGCGGCATCTGCCTCAACGTCTTTGTCCGGAGCATCGTGGTACTTCTTCTTAAGGTAGCGAGAGTTGCTAAAGTGCACTCTCTTTTGTATGTTTTATTTTTCTCTAATAGAAAACCGCGAGTGCGCGAATAAAAGTGTTAAAGTGCAAAAATTCGCACAAAAAACCTTTCTCTAGAGAATCTTGGCCACGTGGCGCCATTAATTTTTGACACGCATAATTACGTGAAAATTTTCTTTGTTCACGGCAGTGCGTGTTGTGGCTGTTATAGTAGAGCGAATCGCGAGTGAAATTTATCTATCACATTTGTGAAAAAGCACACCGTTGACGCGCGTATAGGTTATGTACGCATTGCGTCTGGCGTTGGAAGATTTCTTTTCCCGCGTATGTCGCTTTATTAGAAACTAAAAAAATCATTTTTATACAGTAATTTTTATGCCCTAAGACACGCGACATAGGTTATGTACGCATTTTGTCTGGCATATTAATTTCTTTTTTGACCGGTAGTCACGCGATATTGCTTCTAAAGACAAAGAAACGGCCAGTTTTGAGTCTAGCAAAAACGCGTACTTTTAACTAGTATAAACGGTCAAAATTTAATATCGAAACAACTACCTCAAGGTCATCGTGGAACATCTTTTAATTTTGAGCGAATGCGGAGTGCGAGGAGTCGGTTTTTCGCGTCAACTAGCTAGCATTAACTTTGTTTTTCGTATTTAAATTTTGAGTTATTTAATTGTAAAAAATAACGAAAAGTCGACTCTAGACAAATTAGCATAATTTAACCTAGTATAAAATTTCTTATAAGATTCGCTGAAGTGCAATATAAAAAACTAGTCATATGTGTTTGTGTCGTATTTAACCTTTTATATATTTATTTAATTGTATTTTTGTCTATATACACATATATTTTTTATTTTTTATACATATATTTAAACATATATTTTTTAACATATGCACAATTGAGGATTTCTCGTCCTAAAATTTTAAGATTTATATACTTTTTTTTATTATTGTGAGAAAATCTCACTTTAACTCGAGACGCTGGCATTGCTTAAGAAAGCTCCTTCGTCGATTCCTTCGGATCTCAAACGGGGACTATCGAGAGTAGTGCGAGTGCCAAGAGCCTTTTCCATATTATTTTAACGCGGTAATAGACGAGAAAGCCGCAATTGCTCTTATCCGGTAGTTGGCCACGTGAGAAATTCTCTCCGATTTTTCACTCGCACAGCGAGTGCGCGTATTATCAATTATTTGCGCTTGTGCATCGGATAGCCTTTTTGTGCATCAGTCGTCGACCACATGAGATCTCTCACGCTGAGCACGTGGAGGTAAAACCCGATTACACAAGACGCCTCCTTTTTATCTATTTAAACATAAAATCATATTTCGTATAATATTCGGAGAGAGCTTTTTCGAACTGGTCACTACATAGACTTAAAAAGCGTTATTCTCTCTTTTGCGACCGCTCGTCCGCAAAAATGCCTCCCAAAGTAGTTCATACACCTCCTAAAAACAGCGAGCCTGGCAACACGGAACGCACGGAAAACGCGTTACGTGTGCAACAGAACAGCTCTCCTTCAGAGAGCATGTACTCGGGTGATGGGGGCGTCCTGGGAACTCTAGAAAATGCTATAGGACCAATCGTTTCCGACAGTTCGCCCACCGGGTTTCATGTAAATTTAACAAACTCAATTATTAATAAAAATCAAAAAACGTTTGAAAAATCCTTATTAACGAATAGACAAAGAACCGCGCATAGTTTCGATCAGAATAGGCTTTTATCTATTAGACCACCTTCTCATAACATATCAAACGAAAAAACAGTTCCACTAGAGGCTTATGAAAGGATGGAAAAAACTTTGAGTAATAAAATTAAACTAATGCAAAATTCGCACAGCGAACAAATTAAAAATAATTCAACAGAGCAAATAGAGTCATTAAAAGCACTTGTATTAAATCAAGCGAGAAATGAAAATTCGTTAGAGACTTAGCAAAATTTAAATTCTAGACTTTTCGAAAATACAAGAAACACTCAAAGTCATTATAACCTTCCATCGGCCTCTACAACAACATATAAATAAACATCATACCTTTTTCCTACAGAACAAAGCCCGACCTTCAATTCAATATCAAACATTCCAAACACACAAGAAACACAACCTACAATAACAAATAACCGAACTTTCTCGAATTCTAACTATCCTGTAACCTTTCCCGTGTACACAACAAATACGCCCAACATAAACACACAGAATCATAACACTCAACCGTCGGTCGCGGCTAATATAAAATTTAAACCAATTAAAATGCCCTTCTGGCAACACGATCCGGTAACATGGTTCGAAATGTTCGAGTATCAACTATCGATACAAAACATAACGGACGATAATATTAAATTCGTAAACGCATGCCTAACCTTAGCAATAGTATCGTTGATGAAATATCTAATAGCACCAAATTGCTAAGACCTAATCATCGTTACACCGGGATTAAAGACATTTTAATTAAAAAATATACGCAATCGCAAGATTCTAAATTACAGACATTATTTCGCGGTTGTCAAATCGGAGCAAGAAAGCCATCGGAATATTTATACGAGCTGATTAATCTTGCGGGAGAACAAATGCCACGCGCGTCGATTCTTAAAGCTTGGAGAGCCAATCTACCAGGCAACATCCGTCCGTTTATACGATTAGACGTAACACCTGAAAACGAAATGGCGTCGGTCGAGCTTGCTGATCAAATACATGCCGACTTACATGCAAATCATAACGCGATTCATGAAATTAAACAAAATGAAACACATATTTTGACGGAAATGATGACTAAAGTCGACGCGCTCGTAAGTCAACGTAATATAGTTAAAAGACGCTCGCAAGATAAAACGTGGCACGAAGGCAACAAAGCAGGAGGGCGCGGACGTAGCAAAAGTAGAGAACGTAGACATTATTGTTACCATCATAGTAAATACGGTAAAAACGCATTTAAATGTATAAAGCCGTGTGACTGGGTGGATAACTCCATTAAACCAGATCAACAAAACGCGAGAAATAAAGATAGAACAAGCTCGGATGGTAACAAAGAAAACGTCAAAGATTCGTTAAACTAGAAACTCGGCGCGACATGGAGACCAGCGTGGCCGGGACTAATTCAGTGCGTCTCCACGTAAAAGATAAAACCACCAATGAGGTGTTTTTAATTGACTCGGGCGCGGAAATTTCCGTAATCCCTAGACTAAAAAATTTTTCGGGAAAAAAGACGAATTTAAACTTATATGCAGCCAACGACACTAAAATAAACACATGTGGCACATTACACAAAAAACTTGATTTTGGGTTCACTCAGGAACTGCTATGGCTTTTTATTATTGCAGATGTCCCTTATCCTATATTGGGAGGGGATGTTTTAAATCATTTTCATCTTTTACCAGATCTTAAGAAAAAATTACTAATAAATGCAAGTACGAATGAAACAATTAATGGATTTAACAAAGCCGTTCCTGACTTACAAATCTCTTTAATTGACCCCAAAATCAAGTATGCACACATTTTAAACAAATTTCCTACGGTAATAGGCGTTGATAGGCCAAAATCTCTAAAAAAGAGAGGCATCTATCATTACATTATTACCACAGGTCCTCCTTGTGCGCAGAAACCGCGACGCTTACACCCAGAAAAACTTAAAGTAGCTAAATCAGCGTTTGAAGAGTGGTGTAGGTTAGGTGTGTGTAGACCCTCGAAAAGTCCTTGGGCTACACCCATACACATAGTGCCTAAAAAAACGGGTAATGGCGAGTCTGCGGAGACTATCGGAAATTAAATGAGGTAACGGTACCGGATAGATACCCCATACCTAATTTACATGATTTTTCGAGTAATTTACATGGTAAAACTATTTTCTCCGCCTTAGACCTGGAAAGCGCGTTCTTACAGATACCCATCTTTCCAGATGACATCCCCAAAACGGCGGTAATTACACCGTTTGGTCTGTACGAACTTCTCGTCATGACTTTCGGTTTTAGAAACGCGTCGCAAACGTTTCAAGGTACGTCAACCTTGCGCTGGGAGATTTAGACTTCGTCTTTGCTTATATCGACGATATCCTAGTGGCGTCCGCCTCACCCGAGGAACATGAGAAGCACTTAAATATATTGCTTAAAAGATTGCAGAACTTCCATTTGCATCTAAATTTAAAAAAATGCATCTTCGGAGCCGAATGTTTAGTTTTTATCGGTCATACAATTAATAAAAAAGGCCTTAAGCCCGATCCCAAGCTGGTCGATTCAATCAAAAATTTTCCACAACCGCGAACCGTAGATGAATTACGTAGATTCTTCGGTTTAGTTAACTTTTATAGAAAGGCAACCCCTCAAGCGGCAGAAACGCAGCGCCATCTGCACGCACTCATAAAAACTAACAAAAAGAAAGATAAAACAACGATAATTTGGACCCCAGACGCACTAGAAGCTTTCGAAAAGACAAAGATAGATATCACTAATATTACCAGCTTAGCTTATCCGTGCGCAGACGCAGAAATACGCGTAACCACGGATGCCTCAAATTTCGCCATGGGTGCTTCCTTGGAGCAATATGTAAACGGCAGTTGGCAGCCACTAGCATTTTTCTCCAGGAAGTTCACTCCCGCGCAATCAAAGTACAGCGCTTACGATCGCGAATTAATGGCAATTTATGAAGCTTTAAAGTATTTTAGCTATTTTTTGGAGAGTCGTAATTTTAAAGTTTTTACTGATCATAAACCGCTAATCTACGCGCTCGCGCAAAACTTAGACACTTGTACACCATTGCGCGCGCGTGAATTGTCGTTTATATCGCAGTTCAATACGGGAATTTGTTACTTGCGAGGCGAAGACAATGTGGTCGCAGACTCGCTTTCACGTATTGATCCCTCCATTGCGCCAGCCTCTTTTGACTGGAACAATGAGGCATCAACTGGAGAACCCTTTGTAAAAAAGACCCTCGCAAGTATCACGACATTCAACTTTCCGACGTTTTTTACTCTTGAAGAAATTTCACAAGAGCAGGAACGCGATGACGAATTAAAAGAGATAATTGCGGATTCGAATCACCCTCTAAAATTAACTAAGCTGCGCTGGGGACCCAATCGAACAGCCATCTATTGCAACTTCGACGCGCAAACCTTTCGACCATTTATACCCAAGATACTCAGACGTGAAGTATTTAAAATCTTTCATATTAACAACGCGCACCCTTCGGGCCGTGTAACCGATAGGTTAGTTAGACAGCATTATGTGTGGCCTAACATGGCTAAAGAGGTAAAAGAGCAGTACAAAAACTGTTTAGATTGTCAACGCGCTAAAGTTTCTCGCCAGAATAAGTTTTTGACACTGCACTTCGTTGAATCAGACGCGAGATTTGCGCATGTGCACATCGATATTGTAGGTCCCTTACCTTCGAGTGAAGGCAACAAGTATCTGCTCACGATGATAGATAGATTCTCGCGCTGGCCAGAGGCGGTACCTCTACACGATATTACGGCACCGGTGGTTGCGCGCGCATTTTTTGACACTTGGGTAGCGCGATTCGGTGCACCCGTAACAATAACTACGGATCAGGGGCGGCAATTTGAATCTCAGCTTTTTATCTCACTCTTAGAACTGATAGGTTGTAATCGGACGCGTACGACTGCTTACCATCCGCAGGCAAACGGCATGATTGAAAGATGGCATAGCAATTAAAAGCTGCATTAATGTGCCTTGCACAGACTCATGAATGGACCAAAGTTCTTTCAAGTGTTTTATTGAGATTGCGTACTAGAATACGCCTAGATACGGATGCTAGTCCAGCAGAGTTTGTGTATGGCACAAAATTAACCATTCCAGGCGATATCTTGCAGTTTCGCGACACCCGCGGCCTTAACGATAACATTTTTTTATCGGAATTTCGGGATTATATCGCGCAAATGAAACCAGTTCCGGTAGTACATAAAACTTCCGCCAAACCTTTCGTCTTTAAAGATCTCAACACCTGCACTCACGTGTTCGAAAGAGTGAGAGCCGTAAAACCGCCACTTACACAACCATACACCGGTCCGTATAAGGTTGTCTCGCGTCATCAAGATGGGCGCACCTTTACCTTAGAAAAAAACGGTAAACATGTCGTTATAAATTTAGAACGTCTTAAACCAGCGTACTTTTTAACCGAAGAATGTAACGACATAGATGCAAATATAAATTCTAATTCTGACATCAATGCATATGGAAGGTCCCTGCAACAGTTTTTATCTCCGAATTTTAACTTACCTACAAGCGCCACGGTGCGCAAACTCGTCGATAACGCAGAGAGTGAGGCTTCGCGACTTCCTTCCTCCGTTGTAGATAAAAATAAAGTGCAGGATGATAACTGCGAATTAGATAATTTTTTGACACAGCAGTCAATAAATGAAGACTGTGATAATAGCACGGAGGATAGGACCTTGCGATCCCTACTCTCTCAGACTAATGACACTGCACCCTGTGCAACTGAAACAAATGGCCAAGAGCCATCTCGCGTTGGTAAATCAGATTCCGTTGCCGAGCCTCCTGTTATCACACACGAAGTCTTGTGCATAGGGATGATGACAGGGACGAGTTGTCGCCGGGGGGGAATGATCGCGGCGTCAGCAGCGACATTCAAGCGTCTAGTGATAGGATAATAGATGAAAGCGCGCTTCCGGAAATAACTCATAGTAATCAAATTATTGATGTACCGGAATGCATAGAAGCCTCAGAAACTTCCACTCTCAATAAAGACAATCCTTCCTCTGTCACTCATCCACAAGCAACTCCCTCCTTACCTAAAAAGAAAAAATTCATTCCCAACATCCTTAAAAGAAATAAAATTAATTCAATAGAAAATAGGGAGGTAGATAGAAAAGTTAGATTTAGCGATCAAATCTCGGTTAAATACATATGTAAAGCCTCGCACTCATTTCCTAAATTGTATAAAAAACGTAAGCAAAACGCTGCTAGCGAACTGGAGGACATTAAATGCCTCCTTACTAAATATCTAAGTATAACTAATCAAAATGCCTTTTCGTCTGTTCTCTAGCTCCTGCTAGTCCAGCTTGCTAGAAGACATGTCTTCCCATAGCGGTTGGGTCAGAACACAGGATGTCTCCGCAGAGATCCTCCGTCTACATGAGAGTCTTCTCAATGCCATCGTGGCAACACCAGAGGGCTCTTCTACGAGACACCATCTTCGTATGGCGGAGCTCTATCTCTCGGAGTTCAAAGAAGAATACCTGCAAATTTTAACCGAGGCCATGAACGCCGCCGTTCGTGCCTCCCTACGCACTTACCCGTGCACTCCACCTACCTATGATCGTCGCCTTCCTATCTTGTTCATAGACGGTCAGCATGTATGTACCCTGTTAGTGTATAACATGTACAAGGTTTCTAAGAAGGTTTTGGGCGACATGCTGATCGCGCGTGGACAGAAGGACTTTAAGATCAACGCGATTTTTGTCAAGGGTTCGAGGTGTAGTGCGCGGGTGACCTGCGATAACCTCGCGTCGTCAACTAGAATGCAGTGCGACGCCCTTTTAAATAAACTCTTTTTTGAAAAGAAACGTGGGGGTAAGGTATGCAGGAGATACGTAAAGGTATGTCCAGCTAGGAATTTTTTGACAGCCACCGACTCACAACCGGTGGTACAGGTCTCTCAAGACCCTACTTCTGCCTGCCTTGCAGCCCTGCGTCTTGATCCTATTGTTAGATGCATTATTAAACACTTGGACAATGACTCCAAGTTGGCACTGGTCACTGCATTCGAAGGATGGCGCGAGGTTCATTACAAATTAGGCCGCCTGCACTTTGATTCGGGTAGCAAGCGATACCGGACGGAGAATGGATGGCAAAGAATGCTTGAAGATGTGCACCAATTTTATTTTTCTAGCATCACCATCCGCGAGTGGTGGCCCATAGATGTGCCCGAGCTCCAAAAATTGTTGGATATTAATTTAGTTAACCCGTCGGGTCGGGAGGAGTGGATACATCTAACGGGCGTTGATTTGCGCGGCATTGTGGTAACGCCTACCGCACTGGAGATGCTATCCCGATTCTACACCATTGAAGGATTGATTATTGGAAAAACTACCGGGTTTTTCGAGAATCGGGTTAGCCTTGAAGGTGTCAAGCATCTTGCCGTCCATGATAACCCGATGGTTCGTCTTGCTTGGGAGAAGAAGCGCGAGGAGGATAACTCCGACGAGCGCATTTGGATCCCATGGCTCAACCGCCAGGCTACTTGTATGCTCACTTCTTTAAGGTTCGTACAGTGTCCACAGTTTCGTCTGAAATTTTTAATTGAGTTTCTTAAGGACAATGATAAAATTTCTGAGCTTAGCCTGGTGGATTGTTCCAACATCGACCCAATGTTGCAGATGTGGCAGCTCCCTGTATGGGTGTTCACTGAGCTTAACTCCTTGAGCACCTTCCGCACGGAGTATAACACCACGACCGCCGAACCACTGGACTTTATTCATCAGCCAGACCTCCATACTCTTCCTTCTTTAATGGAGTTGAGCCTTAAAGGCAGTAGATTCACCGAGCAGCACTTGCAAAATTTTTTAAACCATGCTCCAGTGCTTCGTGTGGTCGATTACACGGGTTTGGACATCCCCCAGCGAAGATTAGATTTCTCGGGTCTTCAACATCTGACCACGCTGAAACTGCCTTACCATCGTGGCATTGAGGACACCTTGGAGTCTCTCTCTTCCCTCCAAGTACGTGACGTCACTATTACCAACACCTTGGGGAAGAATAACAAAGGCAACAGAGCGTTTAGCCCACGCTTTATTATGGACGTCATCACCAGGGTGCCCTCATTCAACTTCCTAGCGCTCAACTGCAAGATCTGCATGCGTGACACCATGCGTAGGCAGCTCATCAACCTCGGCGCCTACTTCACGCAGAAGAATCCCATAACATCTGGGTCTTCACATTACGAGCGTTTTGAAGTTTGGGTCTTTTACAACTAGACCCATAGCGGTCCAAACCCGCGTACCTTTTACTAACACCCTTGTAATTGTGCAATAGTTAATTAACCGGTTTACTTTTTTTTCGTTTCACTTCACTTTTTATATTTTTTGTACTCTGTTCATTCCTTTTTTCTATTTTTTTTTACACAGAGTCACATTCTTGCAATAAATTGCGTTCTAGTCAACGCATTACCTTTAAAGTAAAGCAAAGTAAACTCACGTTTATAATAATTTCTTTTTTAAAACAGTCAAATGCAATAAAAATCGTTTTTTTCAACTTTTGAGTGAGACGCACCTTGAAATTCATAATTCTGATTCCGCCATTTGAAAGAGCGGAAAAAAATACAAAGAAAAAAATAGTTTAAAAGTTTAGCCAAATAAGTTTACGAAAGAGATCCCGAATAATGAAACTGCGGGGACACTCACACTTGTATGTATGCGTATGGCGCTGTAAGCGCACCAATACACATGTCAGCGTATACATGAGAACGTCTCTGCGCAGGCTCATATCAGACGAGGAAGGAGCAGCTCCGAGACTGCTTGCTTGAACTTCAGTCTTGTTCCGCCAGCCACTGCGCTTAGTCGCATTTACTCTCTAATAAAGTTACATCTAACTTATATAGTCTTAGGCTTATTTCCAGATCCTAGTCTCCTTCTGCACTTAACTTCTGCATCGCCACCAAGGCGTTATAAAACATAAAACGAGGTCGCAAAAGCTCATTTTTTAAAGAGAGATTTTGAAAAAAATTAGGAATATTCGGAGTCTTTAAAAACTCCCGCATGCAAATTTTCAGATCATTTTAAGCAATATTGCGTCAGAAATAAAAAAAAATCGAAAAATCACGTTTTTGAGGTTATATAGTGAGAGGAGGGGTCTAGAGGTCTAAAAATTTGGCTAAGCAGTTTTTTTTATATGACCTCTCGAGTGGAAAAGCCTTTTTATCAAAACCGCGGTGGGCAATTTTTACATGCTTATCCCCCTAGAGCCTTTTAGAACAAATTCATCAAGTAGTTTACGTAATGTTACGTCATGAACGTATCTTTTTTATTAACATTGGTAAATCAAAATTTCTCAGTTATTGAACAGTCGCATTATTTCATTATTAAGCGAAATTAAGTAGATCATAAGAAAAGAATCGAAACGTATGTTTCGAAATTTCAACATGAATTTTATGAATCCTAAAAACCATTACGAAACATATTATCAAAATTTAAGAAAATTTATAAATAAAAATTCATGTAAAAGATAATAAATCTTATAAACAAATATGAGTATAAAAGCCAAATGAAACAAATGATATTCGGGACATTACCCCGGGTTTCTTATTGGTAATACGTTTACACTGCCCGTCAAGTTCTATATTTCAAAGCAATTGCTATTCCTAATTATACATATATCGATTATTAAAATAGATACGCGCACAAAAATCAATTGTATTAAAACTGTTAAAAGATATCAATAAACCTCGAGGATCTATTTACGTATCGTGCCTATTCATTTGTCTGCCCATACCCAGTACCAATCTACTTAAGAGGTACTATAAGGTAAGAATATATGATTATTTATTTAAATCATTATTTCAAAGTATTAAATTTATCCTTTCATAATATTCAACTGTGAGAGCGATTTCGTTCAATTAAATATTGGTGGAGTTTTTCCACCACTAGATTCATACATCTTTATCTTTATGACTACATTTTATAAATAAATCCAATATTTCAAAAGAACATAATTTATATATATTCTATGCAATTAATTAACATAATTAAATAACATATACACTTTTGTTTAGTCCTGGTGCAAGCCAGGACTTAACATTTTGGTTCCAGTACGAACTTTTTAATTGAGTAATCGTATTGAATATATTGAAGGATAATTAAAGAAAATTTATAATTCTTTACCAATTTATATATAAAGTGCATAAAAATATAAAGGGCTTATAATAAATACAGTGTTAAAAAGTGTGTTAATTAACCGCCAAGTGCGTCAAATAAAATATTATATATTAAAGGCACAAATCACATAAATATACATAACAATATTAAACGCGAAGTGTATTATCAAATACGAATAGCGTCATTAAAAATAAAATATTATACGCGAAGTGTATTATCAAATACGAATAGCGTCATTGAAAATAAAAATATCAAACGTGAAGTGTATTATCAAATACGAATAGCGTCATTAAAAATAAAATATCAAACGCAAAGTGTATTATCAAATACGAATAGTGTTATTAAAAATAAAATATTAAACACGAAGTGTATCATTAAATACGAATAGTGTTATTAAAAAAAATAAATATATTATACAGATAAAAATAATATATTATACGCAAAGTGCGTAATTAAAATAATTTTTATATACGCGAAATTGCGCTATTAAAAATCATATATCAATGCAATTTACATTAAAAAAAATTGTCAATAAAAATAAATGTATAATCATTAAATCAATAAATAAATCTATACATCAATTATTTTAACAAGAATAATTATAAATAAGAAATCAAGTAAAAATTACAAATTCTTTTATAAACTGATTTCAAATAATATCATTTATTCAATGCATTGAGAAATTACAACGTATATCAATAATTTTCGCATAATTATTTAATTTGAAAAGTGAAATAAGTTTCAAGTTTACGGTCAATAAAAGAAATAAAAAGAAAAGATGACTAATCAGTAAACATTCATGTCATTTAAAATATTGAGTTTTAATAATAATATTCAATAATACGAAAAATATATTAATTTTCTTTTTATGAAAAGAATATAAAATTATATAATAATATATAATAAAGAAAAATTTAAAGAAACGAAAATAAAGTCAACAGACTGCATTTAAAAAATAGACAGTCGTCATCAAAACATTGCAAGAGTATTGAACTTACAAAAATACAAGCTCAGCAAAATTTTTTTTTTTGCGGTACGCTCTCGTGTATGTCTAATAGCAGTGAGTTAATATAAAATTTCAAAACATAGATCAGCAATATTCTTAATTTTTATGCAAGAATAGTAGGACAGTGTCAAAGAATTTTAATAAACAACACTTGCAGTATTTTCTGTTTACAAACATAATTGTAAACGGTGTAAAAAAAAAGAAAAAAAAAACATGATGTTAATGAGACCGTTTAAACATTATTGATGCAACATGAATTACATAAACTTCGTAAATAAGATTAGTATATATTCTGTCACAGAATAAAATGAATATCTATCAATCTAAAAATATCCATAATAATAAATCATCTTTTACATTAATTTAATAAAATGCTAACATTAATTAAACATATTAAATTTTCCTGATGAAAAATTAAAAGATAAAAATCATAATAGAGTGGAATGATGATGATAATTTTTTATTTTTTGAAATTTTACCAATATTTGATGGTAAAAACATGCCACCCAGAGAATATATTAATGAAATAAAAATAGCAAGAAGCTTAGCAAATGATCAAAGGAAACTGTTTTTAATTGCAAAGTTGGAACTTAGAGGTAGCATCTTTTCTATTATACATCGAGCAAAAATCAACAACATAGATGATTTTATAATAGCATTAAATATTCTGTATCCAAATGATGAACTTACTCACTATGAACAAAAAAATTATTGTGTATATTGCGAAATTTACAGGTGAAAATTGCAAGAAAATAGGTGATTTACGACTTTTTGATCTATCGTATGATAAAAATAAAGATTACTGTGATAATACATATGTTAATGAACCAGAAACGTCAACACATGAAACTGCAGAATTTAAAACACATAATATGAACAATCTAATTATAGACGATAAAACATCTACACATTTTGATGTAACAAATATCAAAATTAACGGAAAAGAAAATTATGAAAAAACAAACATAGAACATCAAGAAAATGTTCAAGCTAATACTATTTTATAAGCCAAGAAAACTACTAGAGAAGTTAAATACAATGAACCTCATATAAATTATATAAAAACAAAAGAATTTGAATGTACTCCAATTGAATCTGAACATACTGAAAAATTGTTGAGTAATCAAGTTATAATACATCAAGTTCCAGTTTTAGAAGATTTCGGAACGGTGCATTCATATGTTCCGACCGTAAGAAATGACGCAAAAACAATAAATTGTGCAGAAAAAGAAAAATCGTATGCAAATGATCTCAAACAAAATAAAGAATGCAAAAATAATTTAAAAAATGCAAAAGAAGAATCAATAATTTTCGACAATATTGGCCCATTAATGGATGACCTTATAGAATACGAAAACATAATTGAAAATTTCTTACCAGAACTGAACAACTCTGAAATAATCCAAGAGACTAATTTTGCACAAGAAGCACAAATTATTTACAGCGATAATTCTGTATTAAAATTCAATGTTAGACCAGACCTTGATGAATTAATTCAACTATGTTTAAATAAAACAAATCTTACCAGCAAAAATAATATATCTAAACTCACTAAAAACGATACAACTAATAACAAAGTTGATTTTCTACAAGAAAATAATAAAATTTTGAAAATACAAAAATGCTTTATAACAAATAGCTCTAATAATTCAAATAAAAATCAAAATAAAATGGTATTCGATAAATATATCAAATACACTAATATTGTCAAAATAAAACCAAAACAATTAAATAATAAAACGTGTCTAAAAAACAAAATTATTCCTAAAAATAAGAATATCACATTAACTCATAATCAGCAAGGTTCAAATAAAAAAAAAATTAATAACCATATATTTAAATACTTTGATTTATCATTAAAAATTTTAAATAACATCAAACAAATCAGAAACACATTTAATTTCTACTATTATATCATAAACAAAAATTATAAACATTTTAGAAAAAAATCTAATCTCTTTTTCTCTTTTTCAGGAATTTTTGCATATTTCATAAATTTTTGAATCTATAATTTCATTTTTTTTTATATTCTAGTTCATTTATATTATTTATGTTTTATTGATAAACAATTTTTATAAAATAAGAAAAATCTGTAAGTTTTCAAAATGTGGCTTGTAAATTTACAGATTGTCGATTCAAGGGTTCTATCAACTTGAATCGATCAATTTAAATAGTAAGAAATAATCACATTTAAATCAATTGATTTAATCAAATACGAATGGTTTTTAAATGAAAAATTAAGAAATTTAAATCAATTTATTTAAATCAATATTAGTTAATAATTAAATAAAATATGTAAAATTATTATATACAGTATCTGTAATAAGATTTAAAGCTTTAAAATTTATATCAATGCATCTTACTACTTATACTTTTACTTTTTTATTTTCATTAACAATGAACATCATGTAAAAGAAATCTAACATTTATAATAATCATTAAACTTATGAATGTATATTAAGTCTTATGTTTTTGTTTATAATTCAACTACTTTCGTCTCTGAATTTAAAGTATACAAGAATATATTATCTAATATATATTCGTAAAACTGATTTCATTTTTCAACAGGAAAAATATATTTAAAAAAAAAAGAAAGAGAAAGTTATATACTTCGATCCAAATGCAACATGAACCAATATTCAAATGAATATTTCAACTTCTAAATTTACTTAGAATTCATATTGCAAAAATAAGAGAAAAATTATTATAAAAAAGTCTTTATTAAAACTTAGAAAAAATTTTATTTTACAATTACAATTTATGTAAAGCAAAAAAAATGATGAAATTTATTATAAGTTCTATATGGAATGAAAGAACTATGTTCAATCTTCATTCTAAACTCTAAAATTATTTAGAGCACATATTTGTCAAAATAAAGACAAGCAATTACAAGCGATCAGTTTACGTTTAAGTTAGATTTATGTTAAACTTACTATACAAATTATAGACGAAAGCAGAAAATTTTGAAAAATTTACTAACTATTAATATATATAATTAAACTGAAATAATAAAATTTACTTTTTCAACTTATGTTAGATCTCTTATTATATTCTTAAAACTTATAGCTTTTCATAAATGACAAAATAAATCTCAATAACTTGTATGTATACAAAAATTTTAGTACCAATCATGATTGGATTATTATTATAACTAGATCATATTTAATAATAATTATAATTACGTATTATTAATAACTATAATCTATATATTTTTAGTTAATTTTAAGTTTTTTTTTTATGTATCCAGCTATTTTAATTTTATACCAGACCTACGTTCAGGTAAACTACTTCCACCTCTGTAAGAATTTGCATTGTAATCTATACTACGTATAGGATTTTACTTTTGGTTTAATAAATAAATATAGCCACATTTAGTGTATTAAGTGAAAATATGAGAATAAAAATTTAGAAAATTTTTCTTCTTATTGCTTAGTTGTCACCTGCGCAATTATCTTGAGCCGGGAGGGAAGTGAATGAATATTCACTTATATTTAAACAATAATAAGAATCTATAAATTATATCCAACTGTTATTTTTGAAATTTAAAAGAAAAACAAAACAAACATTTCTTATATTTGAATTTGAACAATTATTATTATTTTGACAAATCTAATAATATTTTATAATTATTTTACATGGCATGTTATTTGTTATTTTTGTTACGAAATATCTCACTAGCTAGAATAAAAGATTTATAAACATATTAAAAAAATATTTATAAGCAAAATCACGAATAATTTAAGGCGATCTCTAATTAGAAAAAAAACCATATCATGTTTAAAATATTACAAATTTAAAATAGCAATATAGTTTAAGAATTTTTCATCTTTTTTTTCCATACTAATGCTCATACATTACTTAACAATTATATAATGGAAATATACATCGAATAATGAAGACATTCAAATAAAATATTTTTATATTAAAATAGATTTTAAGATATTTATGTAAATTGATCAATAACTGGAAAAATTGTTATTGCATTAAAATTTTTCTTTTGTTACTTCTCGCACCGATAAGCAACATCTTGAGCCCCAAGGTGTTACGTCACGACGTATCTTTTATTTCAAAATTTGTTATTTTAAAATATGCAGTTATTGATTAATCAGATAATTTAACTTAGTAAGCATATTGTAACATTAAATCATTTTTTAAGAACCAGATTTATCATGTTAACCACACCATTCAATAAGAGTCAAAATGCATAATAAGCATTGCTCCATCGATTGACATCCATTGACATCGATTGAATATACAGTTCCTGATTAATTTTAAGATTTTAATCATAATGTTGTAAATGTTCAATAATTGACTCATCTTTTATTTTTTTCGATTGCCTATCCTTCTGATATGCAATCTCCTGAGCACCAAGGTGTTACGTCATGAACATATCTTTTTTATTAACATTGGTAAATCAAAATTTCTCAGTTATTGAACAGTCGCATTATTTCATTATCAAGCGAAATTAAGTACATCATAAGAAAAGAATCGAAACGTATGTTTTGACATTTCAACATGAATTTTATGAATCCTAAAAACCATTACGAAACATATCATCAAAATTTAAGAAAATTTATAAATAAAAATTCATGTGAAAGATAATAAATCTTATAAACAAATATGAGTATAAAAGCCAAATGAAACAAATGATATTCGGGACATTACCCCGAGTTTATTATTGGTAATACGTTTACACTGGCGTCAAGTTCTATATTTCAAAGCAATTGCTATTCCTAATTATACATATATCGATTATTAAAATAGATACGCGCACAAAAATCAATTGTATTAAAACTGTTAAAAGATATCAATAAACCTCGAGGATCTATTTACGTATCGTGCCTATTCATTTGTCTGCCCATACCCAGCACCAATCTACTTAAGAGGTACTATAAGGTAAGAATATATGATTATTTATTTAAATCATTATTTCAAAGTATTAAATTTATCCTTTCATAATATTCAACTGTGAGAGCGATTTCGTTCAATTAAATATTGGTGGAGTTTTTCCACCACTAGATTCATACATCTTTATCTTTATGACTACATTTTATAAATAAATCCAATATTTCAAAAGAACATAATTTATATATATTCTCCCACACAGCATGAAAGAATTTTGAAATAATTTCATGAAATATTACAAGTAATAATACGTTGAAAGCATTTAAAAAGAACTTAAAAAGATAACTATATTCTTTTGAAAAGAATTTATGAAATAATACACAGGAAGATTACAAAGTCTTTACAAAAATAATAGCAAAAAGGAAACGAAAGTTAAGACATGAAATATTACATGAATCCTTACTGGAAGGACTTTGAAAGGACTTCTTGAAAGAAAACAAGAAAGAACTCAGAAGCCTTCCAACGATTCAAGTCATAAAATAATTTAGAAAGATTTTCAGAATAATCTAAGGTATTCTTTCACCGAATCATTTCAAGATTCATTCAAAAAGCTTTCATGAAATAATTCATGCAATATTTTGGTAAAGTCTTAAGAAATCATACATGAAATAATTTTGAAATCTTTTTGAAATATTTCATAAAATAACTTATGATGAGAATAAAAGTTATTACATAAATCCTTACTGAAAGGACTTTGAAAGGACTTCTTGAAAGGAAACAAGAAAGAACTCAGAAATTTTTTCGAAAGTTCTAGTTGTAAAATAATTCAGAAAGATTTTCGAATAAATCTAAGTTATTCTTTCACCGAATAATTTGAAGATTCTTCCAAAAAGCTTTAACGTAATAATTCCATGTAAGATTTTCGTAAAATCTCACGATCCTTACATGAAATAATTTTTAAATCTTTTTGAAATAATTCATGAAAGAACTTATCATGACGAAAAAGTTATTACATGAATCCTTACTGAAAGTACTTTGAAAACACTTCTTGAAAGAATACAAGAAAGAACTAAGAAATCTTTCGAAGGATCCAGCCGTAAAATAATTTAGATAGATTTTCGGAATGATCCAAGGTATTTTTCCGCCGAATCATTTCAAGATTCATTCAAAAAGCTTTCATGAAATAATTTATGCAATATTTTGGTAAAGTCTTAAAAAATCATACATGAAATAATTTTTAAATCTTTTTGAAATATTTCATGAAATAACTTATGATGAGAATAAGAGTTATTACAGAAATCCTTACCGAAAGGACTTTGAAAAGACTTCTTGAAAGGAAACAAGAAAGAACTCAGAACTCTTTCGAAGGTTCCAGTCGTAAAATAATTCAGAAAGATTTTTGGAATGATCTAAGGTATTCTTTCACCGAATAATTTGAAGATTCTTCCAAAAAGCTTTAACGTAATAGTTCCATGTAAGATTTTCGTAAAATCTCACGATCCTTACATGAAATAATTTTTAAATCTTTTTGAAATAATTCATGAAAGAACTTATAATGACGAAAAAGTTATTACATGAATCCTTACTGAAAGTACTTTGAAAACACTTCTTGAAAGAATACAAGAAAGAACTCAGAAATCTTTCGAAGGATCCAGCCGTAAAATAATTTAGATAGATTTTCGGAATGATCCAAGGTATTTTTCCGCCGAATCATTTCAAGATTCATTCAAAAAGCTTTCATGAAATAATTTATGCAATATTTTGGTAAAGTCTTAAAAAATCATACATGAAATAATTTTCAAATCTTTTTGAAATATTTCATGAAATAACTTATGATGAGAATAAGAGTTATTACAGAAATCCTTACCGAAAGGACTTTGAAAAGACTTCTTGAAAGGAAACAAGAAAGAACTCAGAACTCTTTCGAAGGTTCCAGTCGTAAAATAATTCAGAAAAATTTTTGGAATGATCTAAGGTATTCTTTCACCGAATCATTTCGAGTTTATTTCAAAAAGCATTTATGTAATAATTCATGACGAGAATAAAAGTTATTACGTGAATCCTTACTGAATGGACTTTGAAAGTACTTTTTGAAAGAAAACGTGAAATATAACAGAATCATTTAGGAATATTTTCGGGATTAGTTTATAATTTATCTGCTTGATGGCGGTAACTCTTACTTTCGCAAGCGGTAAGAGTCCTTCCCGTTTCATACATAAGGAAAATAAGAATCTAGAACGGAAACTATAAATTGTTACGCGTGCGATGTCTGTGTTATGATAACTTCGATTTTAACCGCTGTGAAACTATTCGTAATCCTATAAATAATTATATCATCATATCCGTTATATATATATGCGTGTGTGTGTGTGCGTGTGTGTGTCTGTATGTATTAATTCTAAATTGATTCTTAAATAATACAGAAAATAATAAAGTTTCTAAAACTTTACACGTCTCTCAACTAAAGATATATGAAAAGATTAATGCCCTATTACTAAAAGAATTCATGGATCCTTACAGAATTCTTTCATTGAAAGGATTCTGTAATGATTCTATGTCCGGGGTATATTCCTCTTAGAAATAATACAATGAAATATTTTAGAAATATTTCATATTATTCTTACAGAATCCTTTCAATGGAAGATGTATGATTATTTTTAAAAGAATAATACCTTGGACATAGAATTATTTCAGAATCCTTTCAGTGATATATTTCTAAAAGATTGTAGTCCTTTCATGAATCCTTCCAGAATCCTTTCAAAGTCCTTTCATGCTGTATGGGTCTATGCAATTAATTAATATAATTAAATAACATATACACTTTTATTTAGTTCTGGTGCAAGCTAGGACTTAACTGTAAAATAAATAAAAAATGAAAAAATAAAATGTTCTTCAAAATTTATAAAAATTTTTTAAAATTAAAATTATGCTAAGAAAATTGGTTTTTTCAAGTCATACTTCTTTTAACAGATGCAAATAATTCTCATGCTAATTTTAAAGCAAATTCATCAAGTAATTTACGTAAAATTAAAAAAAAATGAAAAATCGAAATTTTTTTTTAAATTCTTAAAATGGCTCTAAAAAAAACTATTTTATAAAAACCAATTTTAAATATCTTCCCGCCTACTTATACAAAATAATAGATAGTATGCGAAATTTGAAGCAAATCCATCAAGTAATTTCCGAGATTTCATTAGCTAAATAAAAACCATTTTCTTTTCAAAATTTTTAAAATTCTCTAAAATCATAACCACGCTAAGAAAATAGCAAATTGATCGTATAAAAATTTGGAGAATTTCCGATAAAATTATTAAGTTCAAGATTCCAATTCATCAAGATACAATTATTATTTTAAAAACTTTCATCTGCAACATAATTGAATTTGTCATAGATTTGTTGATATTGCATTGTAAATTGAATTTCATATATATATATTTACTGTATGTAATAAATACTCTATTTATATATCTAAAATTTTTGTAAAGTTGTATAAATCCAATATAAGTGTAGGTAGGCTTAAATTAATAAAAAAATGAGATTAATAAAATACTCTTTAAATCAATTAATTTCGCTAACAATTTATACATAAGCAATATCTTCACCTTTCACCAACTTTTGTGGAGGGGGGGTCCTGGGATTCCCACCTCATTTTAGTATGCTTTTATACTTTCTGAGGAAACGTTATAGTAAAAAATTTTAGCCCTTTAGTGGCCCTAGGACCAAAAATATAGGTCCTCAAAGTGCTAAATATAGCCCTTATTAGGCCTATTATAAAACTGTCGTAAGTCGTTACCCAGTTTACTTATTTTAATCCAATACCTCTCATTATTTTCGCTATTTCTTCAACTATTTAAAGGAATTATTTCAGATTTTTCAATTAATGTCTTTCTTTTTGCAAAAGTATTTAATGAAGGAATAATTAAAAAATTATTAATATTTAAACTGTTGCCAAAGGCGATGTATCAAATCAAAAAGGTTCCGACTAGTCTTATTGTTAAAATTAGCGAGGGTTAACTTGAATAAAATAAACGCAATCAATTCGCAATGAATAACTTATTATAAAAACACAAAATCTTAATACATCTCAACTGCCTAACTGTCAAACACGGAATGAACAAACACATCTCGCGTTCATCAAAGATACCCCGTCTTACGACGGCACCACACACTGACACTACACACATAGAATTGAGCGTGTCTATATTTCTAACACTCCCTCCCACGCTCAATGTTGTTTATCATACATAAATAATTTTTTATTAAAATACATAAATGATAATATATACAAGAAATAGAATTTTAAGTTTTTCAATAATCTAAAGATGACTGCCGTTTGCTCTGTTGTTTGTTGTTTTATCTAGGACCTGTAATATATGCAAACTAAAGAATATTAACGGGATGTTGGAGTTGTTAGAATCGATATTTGCTTTTTTTACGTGATTGATATCTCTTTAAATTGACTATTTAGACAAATATAATGACTTGTCGCCGCTGAAGCTACATTAATTCAATCATTTTTGTTAAAAAAAAATCACTTAAACTTGTTATTTTTTCATGAACTTTGAATAAAAATTAGATATCAAGCTCGATAAACCTAATCTCAAAATACTATACATTGAAAGTTTGTTCATAACTTTTTATGTGTAATATTTTAATAAATTTCTTGAGTTGTCCGCACTCAGGATTAATCTTATAAATTTTCTTTCTGTAGTGAAAGAATATGATTTGACGCACCATTTACTCATGAACTTTGAATAAAAGTGTTATTAGGAGGGGATTATTACGATATCCTCTTTAGGTTTTTAAATTTTTGTCAGTCTTATCAGTTATCCAGTATTAACTTTATAAACCTGTTCATGCAGTTCAAATGCTAGCAGTTTTATATAATGTTTCTTTATTTCTTTCGTCCTGTCCTTTATATCTAAGTTTAAAGTCTTTTGTTTCTTTTGAGCATCTAAATACTCTTTTAACCATTTGTTAGTCATTTTAATTAGGCTTAATTTGGTGTCTACTTAGAACATTAAGAGGCCGCCGTATCTCTCTGTCCTTTTTTAATTACAAAATTTTTTCTAAAAACTAGCAGGTAAAGGCCGAAATGAAGAGATGGTTTTGATTTGTATAATAGAAATTGATACTTTTTTTTCATAAAGATAGGTAAATTTTATCCCTTCATTTTTGAGAAAAGTTGGAATAACTTATAAAATTAAAAATTAGAGGCAGAAAATACGATTTTCAAGTTATTTCAACTTTTCTAGAAAACAAAGCGATAAAATTAATTCATTCTTATCAGAGAAAATGTTGCTATTTATTATACACATTGAAACCATCTCTTAATTTCTTTTTCTAGTAACTAGTTTTTATAAAAAATTAATTTTAAATAAAGTCGGTAAAACAGGTATCTGTGTCGGTATACGACAGTCTCTTAACATCAATAACGGCAATATTTGGTCTGCTTGCATTGATTTATTATTTTCTTCATGCTTCCTTCTCTTGCTATTGTTCACCTAATTGGTTACCATAGATTTTTGTTGAGGAGGTAATTGATCAAAACTAAACTTCTTTAGCATTTTGTTTATGTATTCTTCTTGCCTGTTCATGCAGTTCAAATGCTAGCAGTTTTATATAATGTTTCTTTATTTCTGTCGTTCTGTCCTTTATATCTAAGTTCAAAGTCTTTTGTTTCTTTTGAGCATCTAAATACTCTTTTAACCATTTGTTAGTCATCTTTATTGGGTTTAATCTGGTATCTGCTTAGAACTATCAATAACGGCAATATTTGGCCTGCTTGCATTGATTTATTATTTTCTTTACGTTATCTTCTCTTGCTATTGTTCACCTGATTGATTACCATAGATTTTTGTCGAGGAGGTAATTGATCAAAACTAAACTTCTTTAGCATTTCGTTTATGTATTCTTCTTGCTTAATGCTTAGTATCCTTTCCTTTCTGTCTCGCTTTATTCCTAAGCTTAAGAAATTTCTAGGCTCGCCAATTTCTGTCATTTTAAATTCTTTCTTTTGATTTGTCTTAATTCTTTCAAGCATCTGTACATTATTGCAAACTAGCAGAATATTATCTACATACAATATCAAGATAAAAAATCCGTTCTCTTCTTGCTGAGTAAATAGACAAGGCTGATTCTTGAATGATCTCAGTTCATATTTCTTTACTACCTCTCCAAATCTTTCATTTCAACATTTTGGACTGAGTTTTAAACTCTATAAAGCCTTTCCCAATATACACATCCTGTTTTGTTTGATCCTTTCATAAACAGCCATCCTTTAGATATTGCTTATGATAACATTATAGAAGAAATTTCTTTTGTCTTCTGCAAACAACGATTTAACTTCATCATAAGCAAAGTACATCAAGTAGAACGAAGAAATTTTATGACGAAAAGTGTGACGATGAAAGGGTTATTTTATGATTAACTAATATTACTTATTATGCAGGTGAAAAACCACTAAACGGCAGACAAACACCCAACGACAGCTATGATGGCCAAATCAGAGGCGATACAGAAAGTGTCATGTTTTTAATGCGACGGTTATGGACACTATGACAGCGACTGCCCATGACAGGGTACTAGCATAAAGAAATGTTTCTCCTGTCTAAGATTTACCCGTGAACATGTGATCTCAACATGTCCAAAGTATCAGGAACACTTGAGACAAAATAATAGAAAAAGGTATGAATAAAATATTATAATAATAAAAGTAGAGAAAGTACAGGTCGGATAGCATTTAAACGTAAGATAACTAATTCAATTAATAATGTCAATCAAAAACGAGCAAAATCTAACAATAAAAGGAGACAAGAAAATTATGTAAAATACAACAGAGGTAAATATCAAAAAGGAGGCAGTTCTAACCAGTTAAAAATCTAGGAACGAGAACACTAGCAAACAGAGTGCAGTGGTGCGACAGAACATTCGACAATTCCAAAGTTGATTTTCAAGACATTTATTAAACATCTGGACGAAATCAACTGCGCAAATGAAGACAGCAGCGCAAATCTTAAATCTGAGAGAAAAGGAAGCGTGCAAATAAATACGGCTGATAGAAAACGTATAACGGCTGATAGAAAACTTAAATAAAAATCTTTTATCCTTACGTAAGTTTGCAGATAAGGGTCTAAGTATTTACTTAGACAATAAAATAATAGATATGTATGATCCCATTTTAAATAAATCATTTCTGACAGCAACATATGACCAGCCATATTGTTTGATTGAATTTGAATCAGGTGCGACAGAAAATAATTTAAAACAAAGACAGGTTTCAGCATATGTAACAAAAAGAAGAATGAATAATGAACAGAATATTGGAGAAAATAATTAATTTATTGAAAAGATACATGGTTTGTAAATTTTGTATAAGACAGAGAAAATGAGATACGAATACAAAGACCGTAGGGAGAGAAAGTCAAAAAACCAGTTGCACGGCCAAGAAACGAAAAAAATAAGACTGATAAAAAGGAGCAAAGACCGGAGAAAGAGAAAATTAAAAAAAATCAGTAGGACGACCGACAAAAGTTGAGAAAAATACTAAATTTCAAGTGCGAGAATCGAAGAGAGGTAATAGAACGACAGATTGCATTACCAATGGAAATTCAAACAAGTACAGAAAGTAAGATGGATGAAGAAACTCATGTTATATTAGCTGAAATAAATAATGACCCGAGAACATACTTGGAAGCCATGCAGTCAAAAGATAAACAAAAAAAAAATGGACCAAATCTATTAATAAAGAGTTAGAATCCATGTATAAAAATAATGTATCAAAATTAGTTGACAGATCAACTGTAGTGGATAAAGAGAAAAGATCAAACATTAAACATTGAAGATAAGTATTTAAAAGAAAGACAGAAGACAGTAAAATAAGATATGAAGCCAGACTAGTAATTCGTAGTTTCAAAGTCATAAATCAGTATGATTTGCAGGAAACATATGCACCGGTTTCACGATTACCTTTAATCAGATCTATACTGGCAAGGGAGAACTAGAGATTTTCAAAATAGATATTAAAACAGTGGAATATATATGAAAATATATAAAGAAATAGCTGTCTATGAAAGGATCAAACAAAACAGGATGTGTATATTGGAAAAGGCTTTATAAACTTTATAAGTCAGTCCAAAATGTTGAAATGAAAGATTTGAAGAGGCAGTAAAGTAATATGAACTCAGATCATTCAAGAATCAGCCTTGTCTATTTACTCAGCAAGAAGAGAACGGATTTCTTATCTTAATATTGTATGTAGATAATTTTCTGCTAGTTTGCAATAATGTAAAGATGATTGAAAGAATTAAGACAAATCAAAAGAAAGAATTTAAAATGACAGAAATTGGCGAGCCTAGAAATTTCTTAAGCTTAGGAATAAAGCGAGACAGAAAGGAAAGGATACTAAGCATTAAGCAAGAAGAATACATAAACGAAATGCTAAAGAAGTTTAGTTTTGATCAATTACCTCCTCGACAAAAATCTATGGTAATCAATCAGGTGAACAATAGCAAGAGAAGATAGCAAAGAAGATAGTTAAAAAAATAATAAATCAATACAAGCAGGCCAAATAATGCCGTTATTGATGGTTCTAAGCAGATACCAAATTAAACCCAATTAAGATGACTAAAAAATGGTTAAAAGAGTATTTAGATGCTCAAAAGGAACAAAAGACTTTGAACTTAAATATATTGGACAGGACGACAGAAATAAAGAAACATTATATAAAACTGCTAGCATTTGAACTGCATGAACAGGTTTTTAAAGTTAATACTGTATGACTGATAAGACTGACAAAAATTTAAAAACCTACATATTTACATTCGTTTATTCAAATTTTATTTTAAGAGGATATCGTAGTTATCCCCTCCTAATAACATTTTTATTCAAGGTTCATGAGTAAATGGTGCGTCAAATCATATTCTTTCACTACAGAAAGAAAATTTATAAGATTAATCCTGAGTGCGGACAACTCAAGAAATTTATTAAAATATTACACATAAAAAGTTATGAACAAACTTTCAATGTATAGTATTTTGAGATTAGGTTTATCGAGCTTGATATCTAATTTTTATTCAAAGTTCATGAAAAAATAACAAGTTTAAGTGATTTTTTTTTAACAAAAATGATTGAATTAATGTAGCTTCAGCGGCGACAAGTCATTATATTTGTCTAAATAGTCAATTTAAAGAGATATCAATCACGTAAAAAAAGCAAATATCGATTCTAACAACTCCAACATCCCGTTAATATTCTTTAGTTTGCATGTATTGCAGGTCCTAGATAAAACAACAAACAACAGAGCAAACGGCAGTCATCTTTAGATCATTGAAAAACTTAAAATTCTGTGTGTGGTGCCGTCGTAAGGCGGGGTATCTTTGATGAACGCGAGATGTGTTTGTTCATTCCGTGTTTGACAGTTAGGCAGTTAAGATGTATTAAGATTTTGTCTTTTTATAATAAATTATTCATTGCGAATTGATTGCGTTTATTTTATTCAAGTTAACCCTCGCTAATTTTAACAATAAGACTAGTCGGAACCTTTTTTATTTGATACATCGCCTTTGGCAACAGTTTAAATATTAATAATTTTTTAATTATTCCTTCATCAAATACTTTTGCAAAAAGAAAGACATTAATTGAAAAATCTGAAATAATCCCTTTAAATAGTTGAAGAAACAGCGAAAATAATGAGAGGTATTAGATTAATATAAGTAAACTGGGTAACGACTTATGACAGTTTTATAATAGGCCTAATAAGGGCTATATTTAGCACTTTGAGGACCTATATTTTTGGTCCTAGGGCCACTTAAGGGCTAAAATTTTTTACTATAACGTTTCCTCATAAAGTATAATAGCATACTAAAATGAGGTGGGAATCCCAGGACCCCCCTCCACAAAAGTTGGTGAAAGGTGAAAATATTGCTTATGTATAAATTGTTAGCGAAATTAATTGATTTAAAGAGTATTTTATTAATTTAATTTTTTTATTAATTCAAGCCTACCCACGCATATATTAGGTTTATACAGCTTTACAAAAATTTTAAATATATAAAGAGAGTATTAATTACATGTTGCAGATAAAAGTTTTAAAAATATTAATTGTATCTTGATAAATTGGAATCTTGAACTTAATAATTTTATCGGAAATTCTGATGTGTTGTAGATTGTAGAGAAGATAATCCCATAACAGGTGATCGGTGTCTTGATAATAGTGGCCACATGTGCAAGATGGAGAATTGATTATATTTTTTCTCGCTAATGATACAGCAGAGTTATAATGATCAGCTCTTAATCTGTTGAACGTAACTGTAGCCCTTCTTCAAAGATTCTTGTTTTTAAACCATGGCTGCTTGGACTCATTACAAAAGTATTTAAAGTAATTTATGCCTTTATAAATACCTATTTTGTGTATAGTACTGTTGGTATTTTCATAGGCAAGATTTTTTCAAACAGCTTTTAATTCTAGATAAGGAACTTTAAAATTATTTGGCGGAGATCTAGAAGCGGTTTTGGCTCAGCGATCAGCCAATTCGTTTCCATAGATGCCTACGTGAGGTCAAGTTCATATAAATTGTAGAGGTGAATCCTTTTTATTGTTATTAGTTATTTTCCAGGTCTTATATTTAGTTGAAGCTGAAAGCTATTAAAGAATGACTTATTGTAGATAGTTTATGGCTTAGTAGACTTTGCAGAATACTTTGAAAGTCAGAAAGGATGATATATCTTTTATTACTATTTTTCATGACTAGACCAAGAGCGGTTTTTATTGCTGCAGTTTCAGCTGTAAAAATGGAGCAGTGATTATTAATAATAATGGTACTAAGTATTTTAGTCATCAGTGACACAAGCAGCTCCAACAGAAGGGGAGTTTTTAATTCTCCTGTCATCACTGAAATATCTTAATTCTGTATCAAAAAGGCAAAGATCGAAAATAAGGTTAGGGTAACAGAACTTTTGTAGGAGTTTACCCAATCTAAATTGACAAGTGAAAGACAATGCAATGCTTTGTAAGCGTAAAAATAGATGTCGTAATGTCTAGACGTATACAATATCTTGTTGGTGATGGTTGAATCCCTGATGACACATTCCATAATTAATATTTTCCTCTCGAGTTTACTATTTTTGTGTTGAGTGTAATAATTTTTAATCGTATAGTGTGAAGACTTTGTTGTATTAGAAAGAGCCTTAGTTAGATAATTCTAACCCAAGTAAAATGCTCTGTCTTTTATATCTGTAAGTTTGGCTTCAACCAAGATGACGTTTTTGGGTGTGGAAAGTCTATAGCCCATTGCTGTTCGTAAAGCTGCTTATTTAGTCCAGTCAAATAAGTTCATTTTCATTGACTTTTTGCAAAACGTGCTACAGGTCTGTTTTTTGCAAAAATATATCGTAGATAATAAGTATAATAAGAATATGGATGTGCGCCATCTTAAAAAATTGTGGAAAAATGTTTATAAACAAATTAAGATAGAAACATCGACTTTTTTTCCTTTTTCCCTCTGTAACTGCACTGCTTTTGACTCTAGAGAAAAATTTTTTTAACTAAAGTTATGCAGAATAAAATTTTTTTTATGATTATGGGTGTGCGAATCTAAAATTTTTTTTTTTCCGAGAAAATGTGTTATTTTTCAAATTAAAGTTAAAGACAGATATTTAATCTAAATTCGATGAAACTTTGGGAAAAGAAAGATTTTCTATTGTCTTTAATCCTTCTCCAAGCCCATCTGTTTCGGCCGGCAAGAAAAACAACAATTAAATTGTTTATTCAAAAAAAGTCGAATATTTAAATTGATGCCAAGTCAACATTAATAATCGCAAATATGTCAAACTTCTTAAGCATGTAATGATAGGATACCTTTATTATAAACGATTATAATAATTTCAGTTTTTTATTTTTTTGCACTATTTTTTAGCGTTTTTCCGATTTTACAATTTTAATTCTTATAAATAAATTCATACATTCAGCCAATTTCGGATATTTATTAATTTTATAAAATGAAAAAAAGGTCTTTTCAATATCTTTAATTTGAATTGTTTAAAAGTTTCCTATCGTAAAAATGAAAAGAGTAACATAGCTTTTACTTTGACTAACAATTGCGCAATTTAGTTTTTGGATATTTTAAGAACAGAAAACAATTTTTAAAAGTTAAAATTGATATTGCATATGAAAATTAACAATACCTCTGGTAATTATGGTCCGATTTACATGTTTCTTTTCCACACGCTTTTATCAAGCTCGCTTTTACGTCTGTCTTTAATCAAATTTGGACGCTCGATTTGAGGCACTTTTTGTCGATGGAAATTTCTGAAATTTGACACAGACCTTAGTCTCTGATGACAATACAATAATCCGTTGTCCATTCTCAAGTGTAATGTGATGATTGTAGGCGGATGATTTAAATGAGTAGGATAATGTTAATGCTCGTATATTGCGAGGCAAACTGTTCCAGATGCGAGATGACATAGAGACGAATGAGTTGTGATAATATTCGGTAGATGAATGAGGAATGATCAGTGGTCTCACATCGCCCCTCTGAGGCCTCTTAAGCAGATTCCAACGGTACCTGTCAAGACGGTGTATTAAATCCAAAAACAGAGTACAGGAATGATGCAGTGAAGTATTTTCTTTCACCACCAGTCGAAAGCCAGCCCAAAGAGTACCTAAGAGGAGAGACATGCTCGCGCCTTCTTACACGAATGGTGTTAGTCTTTTTGCACACGTGACTGATATGCTCCTTCCAATTCAACTTTGCATACAACCAAACGCCAAGATTATGGACACACGATTCAAAAGGAATGAGTGAATCATTGAGAGGCACACCAGCTGATGAGATACAGGACAATTTATTGATGTAAAAATATGAGCCAAACAAAATAGCCTTAGTCTTACCAACATTGAGGTTTAATAGATTAGAGGTAGTCCATTCAGAAACACGTTCTGCCTGCTCACCGATCAATGCAGAGAAATGAAACAATTCAGAAAAAGGGAACTGCACATACATTTGCAGATCATCCGCATAGATGAGGTGAGAGACTCGAGCATCCAGACCAACAGCAACATTGTTTTATATAAATTGAAAAAAGTAGAGGACCGAGGACTGATCGCTGAGAAACACCCGTATTAAGATCTCTGAAAGCCGAAATGACACCATTCGGTCCTAGAACTGCCTGTTGTCTACCGGTCAAGTAGGAAGCAAACCATCTGACAAGAGCCACAGAGCAATCCATCTCATATTGCTTCTTTAAAAGTGTAACATGACACACTGTATCGAACGCTTTGCTGAAGTCAAACAGCAAGAACAATGTGACAAGCCACCTATCCGTACCATGTCGAATGTCATCCATCAGTCTAAGTAATGCAGTCTGCGTACTGTGTAAAGTCCTGTAGCCAGTCTGAAAAGGGTCTAGTAACTGTCGAGAGTATATGTAATCCGAAAGCTGTTGGTGCACCAGGCGCTCAAGCACCTTAGACAAGAAGGAAAGGAGAGAAATCGGTCTCATATCATTCATTGTACGAGAAGAAGGAGTTTTATTTAAAGCAGTAACTAAAGACTTCTTCCACACTGTTGGAAACTCATAAAGCTTTGAAGAATCGTTAAACATACTACAGATAAGCGAACCAACAGCAGGAAAAGCAAGGAAAATAAATTATTGAGGAACACCATCATGACCCCTCGCCTGCGAGGAAGAGTGGCTAATCGCCAGCAAGACTTCCTCGGCTGTCACCTTTCTGAAATGAAAAGCAGGTCGAAAATCATCATCAGATAAGTATTTAAGGTAAGCGTCGACCGAGAAAACAAGTGGATCAAACGCAATACCACTGAAGAAATCATTAAGCTTGTCAGGCGAGAAACTATGCAAAGAGTCTTTGCGACCGGAACAGATATCCAAGTTCTTGAGCTCCTTCCAAATCTGTTGCGAGTTCGGGAGTCTAGTCAGTCTGTCATGATAGTATAACAATTTAGCAGTTTCGATCTGTGAATGTGCTTTGTTTCGTGCAGTCCTGTAGTTAGTTAAGTCTGTGTAGGGTCTAGAGCGTCTAAATCGCCTATAAAGCCTATCCCTTTTAAGTATCAATCCGTTAAGCCCAGGAGCGACCCACCCTGACGAACTACTCTGACCTGTACAAAGCGTAAGATTGCCTTATTCAGATGCAAATACAGACAGTCAAGACGATCAGCCAAAGGCAATGCACTACCACAGGTGGAATACTCCAGAGAGCGAAAAAACGCTAGCAAAGCAGACTGATCAACGAACTTGAAATCTCGATAAGTGAAGTCATTCAAGGTAGGACATTTGAGAGAAGACTTAACAGTAGCAGTCAGTAGGTCATGGCCGTCAATGAAAGGTACATCAGTCTTCCAGTAATCAATCAAAGTATGATTGGCATCAATGAGGCATAAATCTAGCCAGGTGTCAGATGTAGCAGTATGGTGAGTAGGTCCAAATAGAACCGAAAAAAGGGAATTGTTAGAAATTAGTAGCCTGAGGAGCAATGCATCATCCGATCCAGATAGTTGATCCGCATTATTGTTGAAAATTGCTTGTATATGGGCAACTTTCAAAAACTTCATTCATTTCACCTAAAAATTACACCTACATTAAAAATAGTCAAACAGCTTTATAAAGAAGGGCACATGTACCAGGATAGGCTTAAACTTTTATATTTACCGTATTTATTATGCTCTAAAAATTTGAGAATAATCAAAAGTATGCACCTTTTTTTATAGCTCAAGAAACACACGTAGAAAAATATAAAAAAAGTATCATTTTGGACGTATAAAATTATATACTGTGAAGGACAATTTTTCAATCGATACCAAAATTCAATTACATATTCTACTTTAAAAAACTAGTAATTTAAGCCCTTATTGAAGTGTGTGACACCCCAGAAACTTGTATTATAGACTTTTGAATTGTTAAAAATCGAGTGACTAAAATGAATGAAGTTTTTGAAAATTGCCCATATACGTTCAGAAGTCTTAAGCAATCCACACTCAAGTGCTGTCGCATGCTTCGCTCATCATTTGTATAAATTTGTATGTATGTATATATTATCAGTAGTGATATATATATATATATATATATATATATATGGGACGTTTCATGCCACCTCGACTGACAAAAAAATAGGATTTACTGAAAATCCGCGAAGAGGTTCCATTTGATAACCAAAATATACAAAAAAATTTTTAGAGGCATAGGTCAAAGGGATTACGAGTAATAAGTAACAAAATATTGTAATTTTTCAAATTTTTTGTGAAATTACCAACTTAATTATTTTTTCCTCAGAAACTAAGGATTTTAGAGATTTACTTATTAATATATTTATTGTTGCAAATGATGAGTAGAATCTATACAAATTTTTTTAAATCTCAGAATTGCTGTCTTCTGATTGATTCATTTTGTACTTTCATGAAATTTTGAATTTCTAGTGTTCGGCCAGGTTGATTTCACTCAGGTTGCACTATGTTATATCTTTTTATAATTTCTTGAAGTGAGCTTTGTCTCATCTTAGGCATAGAACTGAGAGAAGAGCTATAGAACTTTGAATATAAAAAAATAAAATAGAATTTTCAATTAAAAACATATATACTGTGGATTTGGTTCTTCGATTATAGATAATGTAATATACGAACAAATGATTTTCAAATATCTTAAAAGAGATCTATTTCTTAATAATTTAAGTGTTAATTTAGAATCTGAATTGAATTATCAACTGTTCATTATTTATACATTATCATTCTTAATTACCTTATACTATTAGTCATTGCTATCTGTTTATTTTTAATTATAGTATAATTAATAACAAAAATAATAATAATCATCTTTAAATAACATTCTTCTAAAAGAAAAAGACTTTTGATATTCTTATTTTGAGTAATGATTGTAAAAATAGAACGCTCTATCATATTTTCATTTATAATAATTATTTTTTTTAAGTCAAAAAGTATTTAAAAATTAAAATGTTACTAGAATTGAAATAAAATGAAAAAGTACTTGTCAACAGTTTGACAATCCATAAATAAAAAATTTTTTCATTTCGTAATATTTTTTAACGAATAAATTTTATGCTCCTTGAATTTATTTAATTTAATTTCTTTTATTTCCAGATATATGATATAAATATTAGTTCCTAAATATATTTTTGAATTTTCTCAATTCATAGTCTATTTGCAAAATTAAAATGTCACTAGAATGAGGATAAAATCAAAAAATACTTGCCAAAAGTTCCACAATCTATAAATAAAACATTCTTTGGATTCGTAATAAATTTTTATATTAAATCAATTTCATGCCTATAGAATTTATTTTGCTTCACTTCTTTTACTTCTAGATATATGATATAAATATTAATTCCAAATATATAATATGTATCAAAATAATTTTTCAATACATATCTAAAATCATTATAATAACAATTTATTGAAACACATAAATATGTTTTGGTTACGAGTGTATTTTGAGGATGTCTACATAATGAACAGTTGATATTTCAATTCAGATTCTAAATTAATACTTAAATTATTAAGAAATAGATCTTTTTTAAGATATTTAAAAATCATTTGTTCTTATATTGCATTATCTATAATCGAAGAACCAAATCCACAGTATATATGTTTTAAATTAAAAATTCTATTTTATTTTTTAATATTCAAAGTTCTATAGCTCTTCTCTCAGTTCTATGCCTAAGATGAGACAAAGCTCACTTCAAGATATTATAAAAAGACATAACATAGTGCAACCTGAGTGAAATCAACCTGGCCGAGCACCAGAAATTCATAATTACATGAAAGTACAAAATGAACCAATCAGAAGACAGCAATTCTGAAATTTAAAAAAATTTGTGTAGATTCTACTCATCATTTGTAACAATAAATATATTTATAAGTGAATCTCTAAAATCCTTAGTTTCTGAGAAAAAAAATAATTAAGTTGGTAATTTCAGGATTTTCTTCTATAAATAAATATTTCTTTTATGCTTCGCGTAAGAAAGCGTTTAACTTTTTTAGTTTTAATACCATTTTCTTTAACAGATATTGTGTCACTTTTATTTGCACTTGGACGAGAACAATTGAAATCATCGTTTAAATTTTTCACTCTCGTTATAATTTCACTATCAAAAAAATGAATACAATAGTTCTCAGGTTATTTGTAAATATCTTTATTATTTGCCAATGATCTTGCTTGATCAATCATATAAACAGTTAGATTTGATAAAACTGATTATAAATAATTTTTGGAAATGTGGCTTGGTATAAGACTTAATAACCGCACTTTCTCAAGAAAATTTGAACAAGTATTTTAAGTAATTTTAATATTTTCGAGCCATTTATCATATGTTTCATATTCGTTATTTTCATTTAATGTGGGCAAATCCGTTATATCGTAGACTTTCATAATTTTATTTGCTATTTGTGGATCAAATGCATCGTTTATTTGTTTTCTTTTTCGAAGAGCACAGGATTTTCGCATTTTTATATTGATACTCTGAGGCAAGAAATTTCTTAGACAAAAGAAGATTTATAAGAAGAAATAACTTTATTAGACAATTTTATTTTTTATTTTACTTGTTTTATATGCTTGAATGCGTCAAGTCGTTAATGAGAATGCAAAAAGTGAATCGTTGCCATCTAACGGTGGCATATGTCACTATCTACAAATTTAGATCGTAAATTTAAATCATGGGCACAAAATTCAAACTGAATAAAAAATTTTAATTATCAACAAAAAAATTTTTATTTTTATAAACTTAAAATCATCATTATTTCGTTTCTAATTGATGAAAAAATTTGATCGAGGGTTTATTTTAAAAATTTTTCAAATATTTTTGATAAATTAATAAATAAAAGCATAAACGAATTGTCAAAAGACGTAATAGTTGCAAAAATGGCATGATGTGCTATGGTATCAATGCTTTAAAATGAAAAATATAAAAAAAACGTTTAAAAATCAATTTAAAAAAAATAAGTGAAAATACCATATTCTCACCTATTCTAAAAGTTAGTATTTTTTATGTATAAAAACATATAAAAAATTCAACAAAAAAAATATAGTTTTTGAGAAAATTGCGTTTGAAAAAAATCGTTTTTTTCGGTTTTTTATGAATACCTAAGGGAGATCAACTCTTATCGCAAAAATTAAAACGGCATTAAAAACAAGACTTAATTTTTTACATTTTCATTACAAGAACGTCCAGAAAGGTCAAAAATTGACAGAGCTACGGCCAATTGAAAGTTGAAGTTCATTTTCAATTTTTTAATTTTCATTTTTACACCCAACACTAAATACGCTGTAGGGAGGAAAAAACATATTTTCAAGCGTTCTATGAGATAAATTTTATCTTCATATACATATTTGAAGGTGTTTTTATCACTTAGAGGAGAAAAAAAAATTCGATCAGTGACGGCCTGCATGAATCTAAATGGAATCAGTCATTTATAATTTTTTTTTTTTTTTTTTTTTTTTTTTTAATAAAAATATTAATATATAAAGGATATTGTCCTCTATATGTTGACCTTTTTTATATGGTGATGTCGAGGGAGCCCAGCCTGGTTCCAGTTTAACACATTACATCAGGCTAGACTGTCAGACCCACCATACCGAAAACTTTGACTACCGATGGATGGTCAGCCACTTTTGTATTCAACAATCAACCGATACCCAATAAGGTCGGATTTTTTAAGAGTCGCGATATAAATGGCACATACACTAATTTTCTTTCGAAAAATAGTTAGAGGTACCTGGCCAGGTTCGAACCCATGCCCTCCGCGTTTAAGGCAAAAGCTCTATCTATTACGCCACCGCACTCTCTTCTATATATATATATATATATACGTATATATATATATATATATAGTTAAAGTAAACTGTATCGAATCCACGCGGTACAAGGTATGAGACTTTTGTATAAACTTACAAGGAGAGCACCCCACCTCCGGGAAACGAATTTAACTGGAACTACGAAATATGATTTTTCGATGAAAAAAATTAAACTCAATTTTTTAGTTTTCGTCGAATAGGTCCCCTAAACACGGATATAGACATTTTCTCAAAAGTATGGTGAACAAAAGCGTTTATAAGAACTTGAATAACCAAAGAAGTAAGACTTTTACAAAAAAATACATGAAAGATAAAATGAAGCACGATTTAAATGCTTTAATTTGAGGTTTATTGCATTAAAAAAGTTTTTGATTCAAAAGTTACAGGCGGTTAAAATATTCTAATAAAATAGCGTTAAAAGTTGATTATATTTTGTGTGCTAGAATATTAAGTAAATATGTGATAATATTTAATCAAGAATAACTTTCGAACAACAAAAGCTTTTTTAATCAACAGAACTTAAATTAAAGCATTTGATTCGTGCTTCATTTTATCTTTTATGCATTTTTTTGTAAGAGTCTTAGTTCTTTGGTTATTCAAGGTTTTATTAAGGCTCTTATTCATCATATTTTCGAAAAAATGTCTATATCCTTGCCTAGGGAGCCTATTGAATTGAAAGAAAACATGGGTTCATTTTTTTCATCAAAAAATCATATCATGAAGTTTAAGACAAATCCGTTTCCCGGAGGTGGGGTGCTTTCCTTGTTAGTAAGGTTTCAGGGTGAGATCCCCATTATGTTCTAGTAATTCAAAATTCTATGCGCTCTTTCACAATTTATAGCAATATTTTTTACTTGTTGCTTAAATGATAGTTCATAATCGAATATATCTAAAAATCTTGTAGCTTCGGTAGATGATTTTTTTAGTCCGTTGATTGAGATTGAGGAACTATTTTTTGTTGAAATGGATTAGTTTAGTTCTTTTTAGGTTTAAAGTATGACCCAGTTTGAGCAGATTTGTCCGAATGGTTTCGACTCCCTTAGTTAGTAATCTTTCAGTCTTATCAAGAAGCAAAATGTTGGTGTGAAAAGCAATGCTTTTAATCAAGTTTTTTCACTACAATAAAAAATTTCGTAAGATTGATTGATTGATTGATTCATTTATTTCAGATCATTGGGTTCAACCCCGTATGACCCTTTAGAATTTCATGTGTGTATAAAAATTTATCTGTCGAAAAACATTTGTAACTATTTTGACGTTTAAACAATGGTATAATACTATTTAAAATTATCTCCGTGTAGACACAGAATATTTTAATATTTAGAGTGAATAATTCAGACATAAAGCATTTAAAAGTAATTTTTAACGTAGAAATAATCTTCTCGTCGTTCTCACCAGTACAGAAAAGGAGCCTCCAGAGGTCCACATTATATATTTTATAAATTCGTGGTAGAGTTTCATTACATAAGTAAACTCAACGAATGTTCAGTGTATTCTGCCATTCAATGCGCTAATCCAGCAGAAATTTGTTAAATAAACGAATTTTTAAGACCTGGTCATTCCTACTCCAAAACCATTAAAAACATCAAAATTATTGTTGATGAAAGAGGATGCTGACGAAACAAAGGAGTTGAGCATCGCCGCTGTGTGAACAGTAGGACAGATGAGCAGTCTCATGGGCAGCCTACTAGATGACCTGACCATTGTATCAATATTTGCCCGACAGAATTTTGTTGCTAGGTATGATGGATTTTGATAAGAAACAATAGAGTGTGCAAGTATCATTTTAAAGTAAAGTCGCCTATTTTTAACTGAAATCCATCCCAGTTTAAGGCGGAAAGGAGTTACTCTGTCTTGCCAGCCAATATTGCCAAACACGAATCTAACACATGCATTAAGAGCACGATGAAGTTTAAGATTCAATATTTGTGGCAGATCATCATAGACTACACAGCAATAATCAAGAATAGGACAGATTAATGCCTCATCTAGCTCCTTTCTAACCCTTCTAGACAACGCATGCCTATGAAACTTAAGAGACTGGAGAGTACCAAAAACTCGACCAACAACTGAATTAACCTACTTATTCCAATTTGATGAGCTATTAATCCAGACTCCCAAATTCTTAACATCTGTGTAAGAGATAGACACATCATCTACCAGGACAGGAGGACATGTAGAAAGATCTATTCTCGATATAAATTGCTCACTACCCAAGAAGATAGCCTGCATCTTGTTGGGGTTTATAGTGAGCTAATTTTCATCTGCCCACTTTACAACTGCAGCTACCTCATAATTCATGTAATTTACACCTTCCTCTAGTTTCGCAGGAAGAAAAGAATTATAGATTATAGAAGGAGATGAGAATTTGCTTTCCGAAAACCTGTTTGCAAACAGTCAAGCAGAGCATTTGCTTCAATATGGGCATTCAATTGCGAATGTACAACCCTTTCTAGTACTTTTGAGACTTCACAAAGTTTTGCTATAGGTCGAGTTTGTGAAAGGGAATCCAATTTATTTGATTTGGCCAACGGGAGAAGAAAAGCTCTCTTCCACGGGTCAGGAAATATTCCAGAGAATAGCGATACATTAACTATGGAAGATAAGTATGGCGCTAAGGAATTTTGTGTGATCTTCAACATGTCTGTTGCAAGATCATCTGGTTCTACTGCTTTTGAAGATGCCAGACGCAAAAATGTCTCTTTGACAGAACAGTCAACCTGGGAGAATTAAAAAATCGGAAAGTCGCTGCGTAGTGGAACAGCAAGCACCTTATTGATCTCACTATCAGATAGAACAGAAGATGTTGATGAAATAGAAGTATAGTGAGTCAATAGAGCTTTAGATGAAAAATATTGCAGTTATGAGGGTAGAATCTTATTAGAAAGCCCAATCTTGTGTAAAGTTATCCAACGATTTGTTGAATTTGATATAGAAGACAAACGTTTTGAAATAAATTCATTTTTGGCCGTGTCGAGAGCATTTGAGACCTCCCCACGGAGTCTACGATAGTTAGCTATAGACATTATAGAGCCTGAACGTGCAGCTGAGCGATAAGCTTTGTCACGTTCCTTCATTTTTGTACGAATGTCTAAAGTAACCCAGGGCTTCTTTTTAATCATAAGATTGCGAGATTTAAGTGGTGAACATTTATCGAATGACGAATCAAGGACAGAAGACAAATCATTTACTAGACCATTAATAAGTTCATTATTTGAACAGGAAGTTGCATGGCTCACTTGCGATTCTACTAAAAGATTACGTGAGATGATTTAAGTTAGAAAGGTTTTGGTAAAAGATTCTTCTCGTTGTATTAGATGGCTTGTGAGTTCTAAATGTGATCGTAATAAGATCGTGACCTGCAATAAAAGGAGCTGTTGATTTATTATATGATAACAGAGAGCTGTCATCATTAATGATGAAAAGGTCAATCCATGTATGTGAAGTATACTCAGAGGTAAACGTGTGATGTGTAGGTTCGGATGGAACCACATAGAGAGCTAAGGAATCAATAGTTGAACACAAAGTGTCAGCGCAATAGTTATTAGATAGTAAATTTATATTGCAATCGCCAGTTATTACAACGTTTTTAAAAGAAGGTAAATAAGTAGAAATTAAGTTAAAAAATTACTCAGGAAAAATAACCTTAGGATGCAAGTGAATAACTGAAAAAATAAGTTTTTTAGTACCAAATGAAATTTCAGCTATTATATACTCTGCTGTGTTGTCAAAGACAGGGTCAGATTGAGCCAAGATATTGACTTTAAAAAAATTACGAGCATAAAACCCGACTCCACCACCTACCTTGCCCATTCTATCTAATCTAAAGAAGTTATAGTGCTCAAGAGAGATCATAGCAAAATATTCGGGCTGAGACATTTCAATTGAGTGGCTAGAGGCGTTAGTATGTTCAACTTTAGAAGGAGAGACTAATCGAGAGAAGCTGGAAGAAGCAACCTGTTGCAATTCAACGCCCAACAATACTATTTAAAGAGGAGGAGGAGGAGTCCGACTCCGAACGACAGCGCCTCCTTGGTGAAGGTTCAAGGGAGTGAAGTGGTGAAGCCACGCTCCTTTTTTGAGAGCGCTGATTAGATGGAGGAAAGTCAAAAGGCTGCGAAGAGGCTGAGACTATGTCCTCAGTGGCTGTCGCACGTGTTCACTCGTCTGCCGGCTTTCTTTTTCTTAGCTTCTCTTTGACACAACAAACTATGATGCTTTCGCCGAGAAACCACGAGCTGTCGCAACACTTAGTGTGGTAGATAGAAGTGCAGTTTTTAGAAAGATTTGCTGTATCTGAGCGTAAAACAGGCAATTCACAAAAAGAGCAGAAAACAATACTATTACATGAGCGCACTAGATAACATCACACACAAAACACTCACCTCTATAGTTATACAATTAGTGTACTGATGAGAAGTAGACAGCTGGTGGCACAAATCTGAAGTACTTGACCCATAATTGTGATGTTGCATGGAAAATTTTTTTTAAATCCATTATATCCGTTATTTAGAAAAAGAAAAAATGAAGGACACGTATTTTTTCTTTCATCATAAAAATGAAAACTCAAAGAGATAGAGGCAGTTGAAAATTGGTGTAACGTCACGAGTACAGGTGAACTCGTGACGTCATGTACATTGGCGCTATATTTATATATATCAAAATTGTATTAACTTATTCTGACTATAACTTTTGCAATTCATTATATTTTAAAAAACGAAAAAATACGGGTTTTTTATTTTTTCGTATTCTACCTGACGGATATAATGTATTTTTTCATGCAAGGTCCCAATTATTAATATTTTGAAACCAGCGATATACCACCTTTCATAAACAAATTAACAACAAATTATCTTGTTCAAATTGTAAGAATATCTTAATTAGAGAAAAAGTTACTGCAGTGGTCGTTCTAGTGTAAGCCTTACGCTAGCAGAGCAATGGTTTCTCAGAAACGGCTGGAGTAATAAAATCGTTTCCGGACGGCAATGTCAGCAACAAATTAGCAACAGAACATCCTTTACTAATTTACATTCCACCCTTTAATTTAGTGAATTATAAAATTTTTTTAAGGTATGCTGTTAGTTATTTAGTCAATCATTAATATTTTGAAATCCAGCGATATACCATCTTTCAGCAACAAATTAGCAACAAAATATCTTGTTCGAATAGTTAAAATATCTTAATTAGAAAAAAAGTTACTGCGATGGTCGAGTCTTTTTTTTTCGTATTCTACCTGACGGATATAATGCATTTTTTCATGCAAGGTCCCAATTGCAGTTGACCGATGATGTAGCTATCTACTTTATCAGTGCAAGGTAACCCGCTGTAGATTGGTAATTGCTATCGAATGTAGTCGCCAGGAGACAAGAAGGCAGCAACCATAACCTTAAAACTTGCTTGCACTTAACCTCAAAAATTGGCAGTGACACAAAAGAATGAGATGTTTTACTAATGCAGAGCTGGATAAAATATTGATTTATATATCAATCGAAGCTCTGCAGTTTGCGCATGCAGAAAATCTGAAAAAAACGCCCGTGGGCAGAATATGCAGCAAACACAGTCAAGTTTATGAAGAGCTCAAAAAAACGATGTTTGTCTACTTACGGAGAGAGAGAGATAGATAGATAGATAGATATTTTTGTTTATTTTATGTACAGTATGTTGTACAATTTACATAATATAGTATATACATTAGATTATAATTTTATAAATAATAATGAGCAAAAATAAAAAACTTTAAAACAGTGATAAATTTTAAATACATTTAACAAAATTAATATAAACATGATTTTAAATTAGCGTAATGGCAGAGGTCCATCCTCTAAGGAAAGGTAGTATGCCAATGCAGATGATTTGAATGTGTGGAGCGATGGAGAGTTACGGATTGGATCAGGAAGTTCATTTCATAGGAATGATGAAGTGACTAAGAAAGATCCATTATAATATTCAGTGAGAGCCGGTGGAACAGTCAATGGTCTTACAGCACCCCTCAATGTTCTTACAGATTGGTTCCAATTATACCTGGAGTAAAGATAAAAAGGTGCTATAGTCGAAAACATTTTGTAGAGGAAGGATAAGGTAAAATATTTCCTTCTACCAGAGGTAGATAACCAGCCAAGCCTAGAACGATAAGAGGAAACATGCTCACGTCTGCCAATACCATACACATAACGAATACCAGAGTTGATGATTCTCTGAAGCCTTGAATCAAGTTCAGCCGACAAATCACAATAAACGAGACAGCAGTAGTCTATGAGCGGAAAAAGCAAAGTTTAAATAAGATGATTGCGTAATGCAATATTAGTGCTTTTTCTAAAGAAATTTAGCCTATAAAGCAATGAAAATGATTTATTACAAACCTAAGCAATGTGCTCCTTCCAATTCAGTTTACTGTCCAGCCAAACCCCCAAGTCACGAACCTTCGATTCAAACTTAATAATAGTACCATTCAGTGGGACACCAGTAGTTGGAACAGAAGACAACATATTAACATAATAATAAGAGCCAATAATTATGGCTTTAGTCTTACTGACATTTAACTCAAGGTGATTTCTAGTAGCCCAATTAGAAATAACATCAGCATGAGCGCTTATAATGGACGTGAAAAGGTCCAACTTATCAAGAGAAAAATGAACATATACCTGCAGATCATCAGCATATATTAGGTATTGTATGCCAGAATTGAAATCATTAGCAACATCATTTATATAAATAGAAAATAACAACGGCCCCAATACAGATCCTTGAGGAACTCCTGTGTTAAGAGTAAGATAATTAGACGTGTTACCATCCTCATCAATAACAGCCTGTCGTCGACCTGAGAGATATGAGGCAAACCATCTGATAACTGTGATAGAGACATCAAGTAAAGACATTTTTTTAAGAAGAATAGCATGGCTCACAGTATCAAATGCCTTACTGAAATCAAATAGTAAGAGCATGGTGACATAGCGTCTATTCATATTAAGCCTGATATCCTTCGTTAACCTCAACAAGGCTGTCTGAGTACTATGCCCAGTCCTAAAACCAGCCTGCCGCGGATCCAACAGCTGTCTAGTAGCCAAGTATTCATATAATTGCTGATGAACAAGACGCTCAAGTACCTTTGATAAAAATGACAATAAAGAAATAGGGTGAATATCACTCATAGATTGTGGAGGAGAAACCTTATTGATAGTCTTAACTAGAAACATCTTCCAACATGTAGGAAAAAGACCCTTCAGTGAATCATTGAAGATTCGACGTAAGAATTGTCCAATTACAGGAAACGCGGAATTTATAAATGATTGAGGAATGGCATCCGGACCTCTAGCCTGCGAAGAGAAACTGCGCACAGCCAGACCAACCTGAAACAAAGATACCTCAGAAAACTTAAACATTGGTTTATACGGTTCATCTACAGTTAAAGAGTTCAAATAATCAGAGACTGATGTAACCGATTGATCAGATGCTACACTAGAAAAGTAACGATTAAGTTCGTCCACAGAGAAGGAGTGACGAGAAGTATTAGCAATGGAGCAAATACCGAGATTCCTCAGCTCCTTCCAGATTTGTTTAGAATCAGTGAGCCCAGAGAGTCTATCATGATAATAAAGGAGTTTGGAAGACTCAATGCTCTCATGGGCACGATCACGTGCAGCTCTATAGCTGAGTAAGTCGAAGTGAAGTCGTGAGCGTTTGTAGCGCCTATAAAGCCTATCTCTCTCGTGAACCAAGCCATGATGCTCTGCAGTAATCCATGGACGACGTTTTACACCCTGTCGAACCTTTTTGATGGGCATGAATAGGGCAATAGCTTTATTTAAATGGCCATAAAGGCAATCGAGTCGAGTCTCAAGAGAGGAATCACCGCCACAGATAGAGCAATTCAGTGAGCTAAAATAGTCGAGCAATCTGGCATCATCAGCATCCTTATAGTCTCAATAGGAGAAATCATTAAGTACAGGCTTAGAGAGAGAGAGAGGACTTAACAGTGGCTGCAATAAGATCATGCCCATCTATAAATGGTACATTGGTCTTCCAATAGTCAAGCAAGGAATCATTTGCATTTACGAGGCATAAATCAAGCCAAGTATCAGATGTGGCAGTATGATGGGTTGCACCGTAAGGCACAGAGAAGAGTGCATTTTCCCTAATTAGACCCTTCAGAAACACAGAGTCGTCAGAATCAACAGAAAGGTTAGTATTGAAATCGCCTAAGATGATTTTTGTACTATAGTCGTGCATATGAGATGTCAAATCTGGTATGAAATCAGTTCCAGCTAGAAATGGCGCATGAGGTGGCCTGTAGACTACGCCAACAAAAATAGGAGAAACCACATCAGGAGATTTAACCTCACAAAAAAGATATTCAGGTAAACCTGGCTTGCCACACCAGCTACCATTCGAAGAACACAGGCCTATGGAATCTAAAGAGCAATGAACATATAGAGCAACACCACCACCTCTAGTATTACGATCCTGCCTGAAGAGCACGTAGTCATCCAGAGCAATTAGAGAGTCACAGACAATCTGACCCAGTTTTGTCTCTGTCACAGGTATTATATGAAAATAGGAGCGAGAAGCCAAGAATAGTCTTACCATTTCAATATGGGTACGAATAGAGTTAGAATTAAAATGACAAACCATAAGACCGTTATCAGTGGTGAAATGTTTTGTAATGGCAGATGAATCAGAATTGTTAGTAGATAATAGAGAGTTAGTCAGGAAGAGAGAAGAGTATGGACTTACCATAGTATCGCTAATCAATCTGTCTTCTTGTTGGATGATGTTATCCTTGCTAAAAAAAATTCAAGGTCAGCATCGGTAGCAATGCGTACAGGCACATTATCCTTCCTCCTTCTTGCTTATATCACGCCATTTCGTACAAATGTAATAAAGTTATACTTTTTATCCTTGGCCTTTTCTAGGACACGCAGCTTCAACTGATGTAACGAAGCAGGCAAGTACTCGTTAATGTTGATCACAGATGGTGTTAAAGACTCAACAGTCTTGATGTCGGGCGGCAGATGATTGTTTATTTTAGAAGTTTTCCAAATTTAACCTTACCGCCAATAACAGCACGAGCCAACGAGGTACTTTTCATAGTGACAAGCAAGGGTACAGTAGACGGACGATCCCGCTGCTGCGGAGATGTAGTAGTTAAGGAGGCAGACACTGATGCTTCAGCATCTGTAGGTGAAATAGCGGCAACAGATCTGCTTGCAGCCAAAGAGCGCCTGAGAGGTCGAACTGATGTTATATCAACAAGGGAGAACCCTGCGTCAAGCGTAGTAAGCACAGCAAAGACAGCAGACCTCAGATCCTTCAATTCTTCAGGCACAAATCCTACAATTACTAGGTCTGAGGATCTCTCAATATGCACTTGTTGTGCAGCCAAGGCCTCACATTGTCGTGACAAAGACCTGTTGGCTTTATCCAACTCCTGAAGCTTAACAGATAATGGCTCAGCTGAAGACATGTCAGAAGATGCGGCAAGCAAGTTATCCACCTTCATCCTCAGCTCCTGCTGCTCACTACGGACCCGCTCCAGCCCAGCTTCATTTTTGCTGAAACGCTCCTCGAATGTTGCATTAATAGTGTCTACACGTGACTCAAGCGCTGAGAACCTACCATCAAGAGCAGTGAGCTGAGATCCAATAGAAGTCATCTTGTCATCCATGGAATCCAGCTTATCTAGCTTATTCATTTTCTCCAAAATTGAAGACAGAATATCATTTGTCGGCATGGGTGGTGATGGTGATGGTGTTCTTGATATAGATAGCGAAAGTGTTCCATACAGAGGAGAGCGAGCCAGTTCGCTGCCGAAAACAATCAGGATTTGCAGCCGCCAAACATGTAGAGCATACCCATACAGATTTATTATCCTGGTCTCTAACAGCTATGAATGAAGTGCAGGAGCTATGAAAAGTCTTATCACAGCTACCACAAACCTTAGGCTTAGATGTGTGAGAAAAAGCCCTTAGACAGAAACTGCAGTGTGTTGATGGCGGCATAATTTATGAAATATGACATAAAACACAAAAGTAAGAGAGTAAAAGCTCCTTAATAAGTAAATATAATTACTATTGAGGAAGAAAGAAATATAGAAAAAAATATTATAAGTAGTAATAAATAGTAAGTGGCCAAACAACTTGATAATAAATTAATTTATGTGATAAAGTTGTTACATACTAATTTTAAGTAAAATGATATAACTGGATAACAGTGGATAAACACCTTAAATTATTATAGACAATGCAAAGAATTAGGCAAATTAAGTAATGAATTAAGTTAGTAAGATAAGTGGAAAAACAGTGTAATATCAAGTTTGAAATTCGCGCGTCTTAATAATTAAAGACAATAAGTAACTAGGGGAAAACCACCTTAATTATCAATTGTCGTCGATAAGAGTTATCCACCAAGTGAAAAACTAGTAAGAAAGAAATGCAATAGATGGAGCCACGTAATTTGAGGTTGTAGAATTTCACTACAGAGAAATTGGTGCCAAAAAAATTTGAGGTTATGTTACACTCTAGAATTAAAGAATGATAAAAAATGCACTGGACACAATTGCAACACTGCACCACACACCACCAAGCGAGCCAAACAAAGAACAGCAAAAAAAAACAACAGCAGAACCACAGCAGGATCGTTCCGGAACAGCAACAGCAGGAAGAAAAATGTAGCCAGAGACAGCAGTGCAGCAACAAGCGCAGTGCAGCAACAAGGGCAGTGCAGCAACAAGCGAGAGAGAGAGAGATAGATAGATAGATAATTAATTTATTTATGTACATTATGTTGTACAACAAAATATAGGTTACAAAGAATTATAACAATAGAATAAAATAAAAATAAAATACAAATAAAAATAGTAATAATAACTACAAAAATAAAAAATACAAACAAAATAAAAATCAAAACAAAAAGCAAAGAAAATTTTAAGCTGGGAGCAGAGGTCCAAACTCTTGGGAGAGGAAGTGCGCATGAGAGGTCAACTTGAAAGATGAGAGTGAAGATGAAGTCCTAAGCGACGATGAAAGTTCATTCCACAGTCGCGAGGATGAAACAGTGAATGAGCGTTGATGGTATTCGGTGGAAGAATGAGGAATGGTCAATGGCCTCACATCCTCCCTCAGAGCCCTAACAGGCCGGTTCCACTGATATCTAGAAAATAGATATGAAGGTGAGCATGATAAAAACATTTTGAAAAGAAAAGTAGAGGCAAAGTAGTTCCTTCTACCTGCAGTAGATAACCAACCCAGAGAGAGCCTATAAGGAGAGATGTGCTCACACCTACCTACACCATAGATGTAACGAATACCAGCGTTGATAACCCTCTAAAGCCTAAGGTCGAGTTCAGCAGAAAGGTCAGTAAACACAAGACAACAATAGTCAAGAATCGGAAACAACAGTGTACGAATAAGGTGCTTACGTAGAGCAAAAGTAGTGCTCCGTCTAAAGAAATTGAGTCGATAGAGGAGAGAGAACGACCTGTTACACACATGTGTGATATGCTCCTTCCAGTTCAGCTTGCTGTCAAGATACACACCCAGATTACGAACAGATGACTCAAAACCGATTGTCTCACCATTGATGCAGATACCAGTAGACGGCATGGAGGTTAGAATATTGATTTAATAATAAGAGCCAATTATGATAGCCTTTGTCTTGTTGATATTCAACTTAAGATGATTGCTGGATGCCCAATCTGCGACCAATGACGCATGTTCACTCATTAGTGAAGTATAATGATCAAGCTCAGCAATCGGAAAGTGCACATACAGCTGCAAATCATCAGCATATAAGAGGTGCTGAACATTCTGATGGAAGGCAGAAGAGATGTCATTGATATAGATAGAGAACAGCAGAGGACCCAGAACAGAGCCCTGAGGAACACCAGTGTTTAGACAGACAAAATCTGATGACCTACCAACAGTATCAATGACAGCTTGACGACGATCAGAGAGATAAGAGCCGATCCACTTGATAACGGTGTGCGAAATATCGAGCGGATGTAGTTTCCGAAGTAAGGTGACATGGCACATCGTATCGAATGCCTTGCTGAAGTCGAATAACAGGAGCATCGTAACGTACCGTCTGTCCATATTAAGTCTAATGTCCTCTGTCAATTTAAGTAGAGCAGTCTGAGTGCTGTGGCCAGCTCTAAAACCAGTCTGATAAGCGTCCAGTAACCGTCTAGTTGTCAAGTACTTATACAACTGATCATAAACAAGGCGCTCAAGAACCTTGGACATAAAAGACAACAAAGAGATGGGTCGTATATCACCCATGGTGCGCGGGGAAGAGACCTTGTTGATCGTAGTGACCAGCGAAGTCTTCCAACAAGAAGGAAAAACGCACTCTCGCAGCGAATCATTATAAATGCGACAGAGCTGAGGGCCAATATCAGGAAAAGCAGATTTTATGATAGATTGGGGGATAGCGTCAAATCCTCTAGCCTGAGAGTCAGAACGTCTAATAGCCATTCCAACCTCATCCAAAGTAACAGTATTGAATTTGAACAAGGGCATGAAAGGTTCATCTACAGATAAAGACTGTAAGTAAGCAGAAATAGAAGGTACCAAAGGATCAAACGCGACCCCACCAAAGTATTTATTGAGTTCATCAATAGAAAAAGTATGACCGGATCTATCACCACTAGAGCACATACCAAGGTTCCTGAGCTCCTTCCAGATCAGTCGAGAGTCAGTGATACCAGATAGTCTGTCATGATAGTAGAGCAGTTTAGCCGATTCAATGCGCTCATGAGCCTGATCACGAGCAACCCTGTAGCAAAGTAAATCAGCATGTAGTCTTGAGCGTTTATAGCGTCTGTACAGCCGATCCCTCTCTCGTATCAGATGATGATGTTCAGCAGTAAACCACGGTCGACGACGGCCCCCCTGACGGACCCTCCTGAGAGGCACAAATAGTGCAACTGCCTCATTCAGATGGTGATAGAGACATTCAAGGCGATCTGACAGGGAGGAATTACCGACACACACGGAACAATTCAGTGAACGAAAGTAATCAAGGAGAACAGCATCATCAACGGAACTGTAATCACGAAAGCTAAAGTCATTGAGCAAAGGCTTAGAGAGAGATGACTGAACAGTAGCTGCAATGAAGTCATGTCCGTCGATGAATGGAACATCAGTCTTCCAGTAGTCAAGCAGCAAGTCATTCGCATCAACAAGGCAAAGGTCAAGCCATGTATCAGAAGTAGAGGTATGGTGAGTTGGTCCATATGGCACAGAAAAGAGAGCATTTTCAGCAATCAAACTCCTGAGAAACACAGGATCATCAGAATCAGTACATAAATTAGTGTTAAAGTCACCCAGAATAACCGTAGTACTATAATTATGAATAAAAGAAGTTAAGTCAGGAATAAAATCTGTGTTTAACAGAAACGGAGCATGTGGGGGCCTATAGACGACACCAACAAAAACAGGCGAGGCCAAGTCATTAGAATTGACTTCACAGAATAAATATTCTGGCAAACCAGGCTTACCACACCATCCTCCCTTGGAGGAACATAAGCGCTCTGAAGAAAGAGAGTTATGAATAAATAAGGCAACGCCACCACCCCTGGTATTGCGGTCCTGCCTATGAAGAGCATAGTCATCCAAAGCAATCAAAGAGTCACCAACAATCTGGCCCAATTTGGTTTCGGTCACAGCTATCACGTGGAAGTAAGGGCGAGAAGCCAGAAAGAGCCTAATCATCTCAATGTGTGCTCTAATGGAGTTAGCATTGAAATGACAAACCCTTAGACCATCCTTAGCAGTATAGTAGTGATTATTGGAAGATGAAGCGATGTTGTTAGCAGAGAGTAGAGTGTTAGGCGCGATTGGAAAAGAGATTGGACTTACCTCAGCATCACAAGCTAAGATGTTGTCAGATTGCCGGTAGGAGCCTGAGAAATCTTCGCTAAAAAAGCATCCAGATCCGCATCAGTGGTAATGCGGATAGGAACACCACTCTTCTTCTTGCGGGCAAACAGCTTACCATCTCTCACAAAAGTAATGAAAGCAGAATGCTCATCCTTGGACTTGATTAGCGCCCGGAGTTTCAATTGGTACAGAGCAGAGGGCAGAAACTCATTTACATTGATGAATCCAGAGGTAAGAGTATCGACGAGTTTAACCCCATGGAGAAGGTGCTCCTTGATTTTAGTAGTGTGCAGATTACCCATCCTGATTTTAGCAGCGATGATAGACCTGGCGAGCGAAGGTGACTTTAAGGAGACCAAGAGAGGAACCTTAGACGTTAAGACACGTTGGTGTTTAGATACATTCTCCACAGAAGCATCATCAACAGCAGCATCAGTTGTGACCCTGGATCGCCGAAGCGGACGGACAGAAGTAATATCTGTTAGAGAGAGACCAGGATCCAGAGTGGCCAGTACAGCGAAAGCTCCAGACTTGAGGTCTTTGAGTTCTTCGAGCACCAGCCCCCCGAGTACCAGATCAGAAGCACGCTCAAGGCGTGATTGCTGCGCCGACAATGCCTCGCATCGCTGCAAAAGAGACCTATTCAAGGTCTCCAACTCCTGAAGCTTACCAGACACAGGCTCAAGGACAGATGAATTAGGTGTCACCACAGGTGCGCTCTCTAGCCTCTTCAAAAGGTCATAATGATCGGCAGAGACTCGACCAACTCTAGCATCACAGGCAGCGAAGCGCTCCTCAATAGAGGAAGACAGTGTATCTACACGATCCTCAAGTGCAACAAGCCTGGTATCAAAAGCAGAAAACTTCGCGCCGATGGCAGTAATCTTCTCATCCATGGCATCCAGCTTGTTCACCTTCACCTCCAAGACATCAAGTTTATCAAGTTTCTCCATCTTAGAAAGAATTAACGCCAAGGTGTCAGGAGCAGCAGCAGCAGGTGACTGAGCAGCAGGAGCAGGTAACTTAGCAGCAGAAGAGGGAGTGGAAGGTGAAAAAGAAAGTCCAGAAACAGAGCTTACAGAACTGGAGCGAGCGCGCGAGCAATCCAGATTAGAAGCAGCAATACAACCTTTACACACCTTCACAGTTTGGTCAAGGTGACGGACATGATTGAGCTTATCACATGTACTGTGGAAGGAATTTTTACATCGCGCACAGACTTGAGGTTTGGATGTATGAGTGAAAGCCTTGCTACAAAGAAAGCACTGATTAGGCATTATGAACTGTGGTGCAGAAGCAAGTGGAGAACAACCTTTACTTCAGTAGAGCAATTACAAGTGAAAGTATTAAGAGTAGAGTAAAGAGAAAAGAGTAAAGTGGAAACCAACCTTAATATCGGATTTCACTAAGAACAAGCGTTAGTAATGTATAAGCAGCAGAGAAGTGAAAAAGCAGTGGAGAAAAACCTTAATACTGGATTACACAGTAATATAAATGTAGATAAGATAGAGAGATAAAAATGTATGTAGTATAGTACGTTGAGCAAGCAAGAGATGGCGGCTAAGGTACTAAACAGAGAGCAATATAACAGCTGACGACGCTCAGAAGCAAATAGAAGGAAATTAGACAAGGTGCGATGGCAGCACCAAAGCGTGCGTGAGAGAAGGACAGATAAAAATAAAAATGGCACGACGACAATGCGTGGAAAAGAGATGGAAGTATATTGGCGCCACAGCAGAGATAGCAGGCAGGAGAAAAAAGATGCACAATGCGATGCACTCAATAGGAACGCCCCCACTCACCAACACAAAAGCACTACACCACTAATGCACTTCACTAAGTCTGCACCACAGATGAAATAACGAGCAAAAAATAGAGCAAAGCAGCAGGACAGGCAGTCAGCGCAGCAGCAGAGCCGTGGAAAAAATGGCCGTGGAATGATGCGAAAAAAGAAAGTCGTCCTAAGTCCCAAAATGCGGCAGAAATGCAGCAAAATTGCAGCCAGAGCTTGCAGGACTCGTTCCTGGACGGCTTCCTGCAAAAAAATGCACTTTCAAGAGTGCAAAAAATGGTTAAAAGAGCGTATATAGCAGGAGCAGAAAATCGTGCGTGGCGCTACTTACGCTGAGAGAGAGAGAGAGTAAGATGAATCTTGAGCGCGAACAACTCAAGAAATCCAGTAAAATACGTTTGTATGTATATAGAAAGTTACATACCAAATTTCAATGTATAGTATTTTAGTATATTATAGGTTAGGTTCGTCGAGCTTGATATTTAATTTCCTATTTAAGTTCATTAAAAAAGAACAAGTTAAATGATTTTTTATTTTAACAAAAATGACTGTATTAACATAGCTTCAATGCGGAGAAGTCATTATATTTGTTTAAATTATAAATTTAAAAAGATATCAATAAAATAAAATCAGCAAAAAATCGATTCCAGCTGCTCGAAGATCCCGTTAAGATGATCTATAATTAAGTCGTTAGGGATTTGCGGCAAAATATTGGATATTGCAATACGTTTAAATTTGGTGTAACACTGCTAAGATCAAATACGGAAAATTCTAAAGTTTTACCATTTATCTGGATTTCGTCTTTATTTGCTTTGTTTATGAATTCGAGCGCGTTGTTCTCAGAATTTAGTGTGAAGAAAACTCTGCTTTCTAATATTTTGGAAAAAGCTATTAAATTTTCAATAGGCATAATTTTTCAAATTAATCCATATAATGATCGTTTGTAAAACCGTCTATTACACTAAGAACTACTGAATGACCAAATGTAGCAAAGGTACTTACTTGCGCAGTGTTTGCATATGTTAACTTTTTATTTTGGTCCAGGAGCCTTATTCTGAAATAATTTTTTTCGATGTATCATTTTATCCCAAACAATGTTATCGTATCCCTAGGACAGTTTTATCACTAAATGCGCTGCAATAAAAAGTATCGAAAAAATTACTAGAAAGTCTAATGTTTTTTGAGAAGTTAGTATGTAGGCGGGAAATTCAAGTTAAAAAAAATTAATTAATTTGTGGAAATTAAGATATTTTTATGTTTATTTATCTATGATTATGTTTTATCACAATATAAAATTATTTCAACAATGAATTAGTAAGTTACATCAAAATTATAGAGATTTTTTAAGACATAAAAATAGGGCAAAGCGAGTTGACAATGCAATGATGTTCTCTCTCCCTCTCTGTTTTCTTACTTGATATCTTCTATGTGCATGATGCGTGCGCATGCCTTCATAATGATATATTCGCGTCATGTGTGTATATGTTATTATTGAATAGCAATTAATAATCGCATTGAATTAAATTTTAAACACTAATTATTAAGAAATTTTAAAAAATTCAATTGTAATTAAATGTAATTAAACAATTATTGATAATAATCTGTATATTAAGCTATAGATTAAATAATTAATATTACATCATTAATTCTATTAATTAATGTTGATTAATTGATTCAATGACATTCTTTTAATGATTATTAATTCATATTTTTAATAAATATTAATTAATATTTTTAATAAATATTATAAGTTGATATTATTAATTAAAATAAATATTTTTTTAATAAAAATATTTATTTTCATTCTAATATATATGTATATATATAATATAATAATGGTATCTTTATTCTTATCTAGGAAAATTTTACATTTGTTTGTGTGTAACGTGTTGTTTGTGTTGTGTTTGTGTGTATTGTTTTGTGTGTATTCTTATTACAATATTTTAACTTTAATCTTTCTTTATCAAAACTAATCAGTCTCTTTCTTATATTATTTGTTGAACTTTCATCTTCTTTTTCTTTCTTGATTGACTTACTTTTGTTTTTTCTTTTTTATTATCTCTTTTCTTCTTCTTTTCTTTCTTTCTTAATCTTTCTTTTTTTAATCTTACTTTTCTTTGCTCATTTTCTTCCAAATGCTCTTTCTTCTCTTTCTTTTCAAGTTATTCTTTCTGCTCTCGTTAAAAGCTCATAAACTATAAATCCTTTCATCGATCTCCATTCCCTAAATTTCTTTAATAAATAGTCTCTATCTTCTTTCACCTTAAATATCAACCAATATAAATCCTCCCTTTCACCTTTCTGATACGCTTTTCATTTTGTTTTTCCAATAGCTGTCTCTACGATCTCCTTTTATATATATATATGGGACGTTTCACGTCAACTCACCTAACAAAAAAATAGAATTCGTCGAAAATCTGTGAAAATGTTCTATTTGATACCCAAAATATACAAAAAAAATTTTAGAGGTCCAGGTCAAAGGGGTCAGGATTTAAACGTGATGAAATTTTTCGAATTTTCCAAATTTTTTGCTAAATAAATATTTTAATGAATTTTTTCCTCAAAAACTATCAATTTTTCGTTAAAACTTAATAGAATACTTTTTCTTGGAAATTAGATGTAGAATTCACCTGAATTTTTGCAAATTATGATATACTGATTTTTATGCTTACTTGATCGATTTAAACATACTATTTAGTGTATCTAAAAATCGAGCAGGTTAAATTGGCTTTTTAAAGTCTTATTTTTTTTGTTTTTTTATGAGGAAAAAATATACGAAGCCTCCAGTTGGGAAGCCTTCTCAAAGTTACTTAATTGTGCAAAAAAGTCTGAATAAATCGTTATTTTGGATCAATGATGAGATTCGTGATTTTTTTTCTGAAAATGTATTGATTTTTGGGACAAATGTATAAAAATGTTTTTTATTGAAAATTGTATGTAAAATGTATGTAAATTTTTGTAAACCATTATTTGCTAAACATCACAAATTATAAATGGAATTTTAAAATTTTTAAATTTATTTTTTGTAAAATTTTTAGTATATATGGTTCATAATGTCTTAAATTACAATTTGTAAAAATATGTATATATTCTGCACATGATTTCCAATAAAAAACATTTTCATACATTTGTCCCAAAAATCAATACTTTTTCAGAAAAAAAATCACGAATCTCATTATTGATCCAAAATAACGATTTATTCAGACTTTTTTGCACAATTAAGTAACTTTGAGAAGGCTTCCCAACTGGAGGCTTTGTATATTTTTTCCTCATAAAAAAACAAAAAAAATAAGACTTTAAAAAGCCAATTTAACCTGCTCGATTTTTAGATACACTAAATAGTATGTTTAAATCGATCAAGTAAGCATAAAAATCAGTATATCATAATTTGCAAAAATTCATTCTATTAAGTTTTAACGAAAAATTGATAGTTTTTGAGGAAAAAATTCATTCAAATATTTATTTAGCAAAATATTTAGAAAATTCGAAAAATTCCATCACGTTTAAATCCTGACCCCTTTGACCTGGACCTCTAAAATTTTTTTTGTATATTTTGGATATCAAATAGAACATTTTCACAGATTTTCGACGAATTCTATTTTTTTGTTAGGTGAGTTGACGTGAAACGTCCCATATATATATATTTATATATATATGTGTGTATAAATCACATTAAAATATACATAAATAATTAATAAATAAGAATTAATTTAAAATTTATATTTATAAATAACTTATATATATATAATCATATAAATAATGCGAACATACATACAAAAGTTTAAGGCCATTCTTATAGTACATCGATAAACAAACTTATGCTTTGATAAAAAAGAAGACATAAAAATAATATTTATCAAGCTGTTTTCAATCATTTTTCGATTTATTTCATGATTGCCTTACAGCTTGAAATAGAAATTATTTGATTTTCTTATGATGGCTGCTAAGCATCCTACAAAAGTTACTATAATCGGTGATAAAATACTCGCTCAATATATTTATCGCGTCTATCCATACATTTTATCAAGGTGATGAAACGATTTATCGAAAATTTATTTCAGAATAAGGCCCCAGAGGAATATTGTCGTCCAACATATCTACTTTATTAACTTCATTGTTAACTTTATTACTAAAAATTTGTACCACACTGGCTTTACTTCTGTCCTCGAGAGCCGGAGCTTCGTTGCACAAAATATTACTTAACAAGGTGCCGAACTATCTGTCTTTGTCTAATAGCGTTTTTTATCATTTATATAAACATCATCCATTGTAACATAAAAGAAATAGTAGCCCCCGCTAGATATTAGTATAATAAGTAAATTTTGTAATAACAATCAAATTATTTCATCGCGTAGTTTTTAATAATATGAGACCTGTCAAAAAAGATAGGTTATATTTTACTTTGTTCGTAGGTCCCATATTCAAAAGCTACGCGATGAAATCATTTTCTTCTTATTACAAAATTTACTTATTATACTAATATCTAGCGGGGCTACTATTTTTTCTGGCTACAATGGATGGTGTTCATATAAATGATGAGAAATTCTATTAGACAAAGACAGATAGTTCGGCCTGCTCTTAAGCTGATAGAACTTCTATGATTTTTGCTTGTAATAGTGCTATTACTGACTTCGGCAACCGATGCTTCAGAAGAATTTTTGGTATTGCTCGTCCAAGTGGAAATTCGCGTCTAAGATTTTAAAAGAAAGCTCCTCTGTCGATCGTATAACATATTTGCGAATAATTACACCGTTTAACAGACAGTTCACGAGCGAGACAGAATGTAAACTATGGGACTATCCCGCAAATATGTCTGTAGCATTCGGCGCTCGACACGCGACTGATAATTAAATTTTTAATGTATAGGTTTATAAAAATTTTAAACAAAAAAAAAAAACCAATTCAAAACCGGTGCCAGCCTAAGAAAAATAATTTTAAATCTAGAAAAAAATTTTGAAAGTTAACAAAGGAAGCGAGAGATATCTGATGAAACGTTAAAAATTACTAAGAAAACTTATTGTTATGTTAACTTTATGCTTTTGGGGTTGCTGAATCCGAATTTAGGGTCAGGATAACTCCATCGAGCTAGAGTTTCCCATAACCTCAAAAAACCGCTTTTTTAAACTATATAACTATAAACTATTCATATGCAACCCCTTCACCCCTTGAAACTATAGCACAATAACCCCATGTCACTTTTAACCCATAACTCTATAATAATATAACTCCATAAGCCCCAAATCTCACAACTTCATAACCCCTTTGCCCCCGAATAAAAAAAATCACTTTATTCCAGGCAATTTGTATTATTGCAAATTTCCACTGACATTCAATATACATTTGAATATTGAAGTAAAAGGTTATAAACTTAACACCATTACAAAGGAGATTCCTAAAACTGCGTGTGTCTACATCCAGAGCACCTCCTCGCGGTGACGGCGGGCAACAGAGTGAGCCTGTTATTCGGCTGAGTCCCTGGATTGCAGCTTGGATGCCGTCATAGCAGGTACACGAAAATGTCTTACGATGCAGAGGAATCTCGGAGCCTAGGTATCGGCGGTTGGTAACAGTGTGAAAGCGGGCCTCTAGTCGTCGTTATCAAGCAACCGTAGTTCCACATTGGTTGGTGACTTGACTAATGTAGAATATAATACTACAAGAAAACAACTGCAAAAATTCGTGCAATCTCATGATTGTCAAGTAGATCATCATCAATGCTGTTATATTTGTTCATTATATAAAGTTAAATCTTTGCGGAAAAAAATTGACGAGTCTATTAGTAAATTGTATGAAGAACTTTTTGATTTGCTAAGTAATAAGAATAACGGTTGACTTCCATCTGTCAGTTACAATGCTTGTAAGAAGATGTTGTTGAAATAGAAGGTGCAGAAAACTAGAGATGTCATAAAACTCTCTACTCCAACAATATGGAGATATCCTCGTACTTCGAAAGAACGCTATTTTTGCATGAATGGCATTAGAGGTTTTGCCATAAAAACTAAGAGTAAAATTATATATAATTCTGTTGAATCTTTTACAGCACCCGTACCGTACCAATAAACTGATTCTGATATTAAATTCAGTGAAAATACTATGAAATTTGAAGAATTAGAAACTTCAAGTAGCATTAACAACGACAACAGCAGTAGTGAATTAGAGTACGCAGTAGATACAAAGAAATCGAAAATTTCCTCGTTAGTGTCGCAAATGGAATTGAACGATCTTGTTAGAAATCTGGGCTCACCGAAAGATAGTTCTGAGTTTTTGGCTTCATTTTTGAAAAAAAAAATATTTTGGAACCTACAACGAAAGTTTTGTTTTATCGCAATTGTGATTTTGAATTCCGGAAGTATTTCGTCAAAGATTAAAAGTCATCTTCAGTATTTTGTAAGGATATTGAAGATTTTATAAATTTGTTTCTACCAAATGCTTACCGAGCTTCACAATGGCGACTTTTCACCGACTCTTCAAAAATAAGTGTTAAAGATGTTCTGCTGCATAATACTAATGTTTCTGCACCAATACCAATTGCTCACTCAACCGTTATGAACGAAAAGTACGAAGGTATGAAAATACTTTTAGAAAAAATTCAGTACCAAAAACACTTATGGCAGATTTTTGATGGTTTGAAAATAATAATATTGCTTCTAGGACAACAGTCAGGCTTCACATAATAGCTTTGCTATTTGTGTTTGAGGGATATCAGAGACAGATAAAATCATTATAGCAGATCAAAACAAGCGTTCCGTGAGATCATCCTTTAACCCTTTGAAATTATTACGTTTTATTTCACTATCCAAACGTATTCGGAATGTCAGTGAAAATTTGCAATAATACAAATTGCCTGGAATGAACTTTTTTTTTTATTTGGGGGCAAAGGGGTTATGGGGTTTGGGGGTTATGGGATTATATTACTATAGAGTTATGGGTTAAAGGTGACATGGAGTTATTGTGTTATAGTTTCAAGGGATTGAGGGGCTTCGTATGAATGATTTATAGTTATGTAGTTTAAAAAAGCGGTTTTTCTGAGATTATGGGAAAGCCTCTGACCCTAATTTCGGATTCGGCTTCCCCGAAAACATATAATTAGCATGGTCTGACCTCCAAGACCAAAAATTTATTTTTTTTTGTGTGGCTGTGTTGTTACATATTTATGCTTTTATAGTTTGATATATATTTTATTATGTGGTATAGAATTTTACGTAATTAAATATTATGTATGATGTTAAAAACTTTTGGTATTTTTTTTCAGTAACGTAAATCATCAATAAGTATTGTTCATTATGTGATAATTAATGTCTGTGAAATAGTGAGGTTTACAAATCTCAGTGAGCGTTGATAGCTTTGTGCATGTCGATACTTTGGAATATGTCTAAATGTATATCTTGACAGATTTGTTAAGAATAATGACCGATACTTTGTAATAACATTTTCTTGATTGCTAGTTATAAATAGTGCGTATCAGGGTGGGAAAGCATTTTTTTTATAACAGTACAGATAAATAATATAGACGTGAATAACACGTGAATGATCATATTCTTTTATAGACTTAGCGAATGATAGAAACTGACTTAAATATAATTTTTTGAGTTTTGTTGAAATTAAAGTACCTACTGATATTATTAAGTTCCGTTTTAGAAAATGATTGATTTTGATTCTCGTTGTATTTTTTTAGTGTCATTTATTATATTCACATCGGAAAATTGATTTTCATTTTAGTTTGAATTTATCCAATGATGTGGCAGCAATAATTAAATGTAATCATGTATAAAAACTTGGGAGTCATTTAAACAATTAATATAAGTTAGCATATCATAGACATTAGTATATATTATTATTAAATTTGTTTATTCTTATTCTCAGTGATGTATCACTAAACTCATGTCTCTTTGTATCTCACTAGGAGAGGTCCAGGACTCCGGGTGGTGGATTTTGATGAAACTGCACAGATCTATACAGACATTTTTTTAAAAATATGATGAATAAGAGCCTTTATAAGAACTTAAATAAACAAAGAACTATCAATCTTACAAAAAAATGCATGAAAAATAAAATGAAGCACGAATTGAATGCTATAATTTAAGCTTTGTTGCATTAAAAAATTTTTAGTGGTTCAAAAGTTAAAGGTGATTAAAATATGTCAATGAAATAACGTGAAAAATTGATCATATTTTATATGCTAAAAATATTAAGTAAATACGTGATAATATTTAATTAAAAATAACTTTTGAACAACAGAAGTTTTTTTAATGCAACAAAGCTTAAATTAAAGCATTCAATTTGTGCTTCATTTTATCTTTTATGCATTTTTTTGTAAGAGTCTTAGTTCTTTGGTTATTTAAGTTCTTATAAAGGCTCTTATTCACCATATTTTTGAAAAAATGTCCATATCCTCATCTAGGGGGGCTATTCGACGAAAAGAAAAAATACGGGTTCATTTTTTTTCATCAAAAAATCATATCCTGCAGTTTCAGGCGAATCCGTTTCCCGGAGGTGGGGTGCTCTCCTTATAAGTGAAAGTTTGTGCAGTTTTAGATCCTTACACTCAATAGTTTTAAAGGTATTCATATATTAAATTTTTTCAGCTTATATGAGTCAAAATCCCCATAAAACATATTTATCACTTCTACGTGCATCTATAACAATCTTTAAAATCATTTTCACTCTAGTTACAATATGAATAACATAATGATAAATAGACACATAAAGTCCATTTATTTATTTTTAAGTTTTATCCCACTTCACAGTAATACAGCTTTTGATATATCTGAAAATACACTTCACGTTCCCATAAGCAGCGCAATTTTTTTCGGCTAACGTACCCTTAAGTAGCGAACACAAGTGGATTTAAAGGGGGAAATAGACTCCGTTAAGTAGCGACTTATACGGTGCGTCGAGAGAGTTGTGCTATTTATAAAATGAACTCTATAAAGTATATCTGTTCTATAAAGTTCATTTTATGAAATACATTATTATTAGAAAGTTTATTTAAAATAAAAGGCAACTGTATAAAATTTCTATGGATTCGACTTCATAAAATACTAAGTCTTCACAAAGTATTCATGAAATTACTTTAATTGGCAATTAAAAGAGACGCGATGCGACGGCTAAATTAACGCTTTACAAGCTTACATATAACCTAACCTAAAATTTGAAATTTGAATTTTAACAATTTTTTATCAACTTCCGGGACGCCGCGCAATTGGAAATTTCTAGATTTTCGAAGAAAAGTTTTTATCTTTAGATAGTGAAAAATTATTTTGGTGAATTATTAACCGGTTTGTGATTCTCCCCTTTTTTTGAAAAGAATAAGATTAGAAAGATTTTTATTTTTTATTTTTTTTTTTTTTTGGTAACTTTGTAAGTAGAGAGTAATTTATTGTTGTGTTAAAAACACACATAAATAAAGGGAAACATCATTAAACAAATACATTAAATCTAAGTAAGCGTGCGCAGAGCAAGTTAGTTTAAATAGAAAGTATTTGTGTGATAGTTTTTGATAAAATTTTAGTCGAATTGAAAAGATTGATAAAGTAAATTCCTTTTTCAGCGTGCGAGGCGCGAGCTGGGTACTTGTGATCTTTTTTGTTGTTGTTGTGTAGTGAAAATATAAAGTGTAAATAACCTCGTATGGAAGTAAGTGCTTGGTGAGCACAAATAAGGCCCTAGCTCGCTGTTTGTACCGCTTGCTCTAAAATTTTGCGCTCGGCTCCGGTAATTAGGGTAAAGTAGGTTACATTCTTTTGAAGCGTAGCACACAATTGATTCTTTGCGGAGTAGAGAGAAAATAAAAGCCAGCGGAGGAGTGGACGTAGTTTTATATAGTTTATTTTAACATCTTGTGGTGTGGTCGCACCCGCGGTAAGAGGTGCGGTCTTGCCAAGGCACTCAGGGTGCCAACCCTGTCCAGCTTTGGCAGATTTTGTGTCTCGAGCCGTAGTATGCGAGCACGACCGCGGTTTAGCCGTATGATTATTAAATTGACATCAATTATATGAATTATAACTCGTCGACAAATCCGTACATCCCAGTTTCAGTGAGAGAGTGGAAGGTGTGAGTCGAAAAGAATTGTGGCGTGGCGTATTGGACCGTTTTTGAGTGTGGGTTCCAAGCGCAGGCGTGACTGAAGAATTGCGTAAAGTATTGCAAATGTCGGTAGTACATTCTCCTGAACTACATAAGACCCGAAAAAACACTGTGTACAACAGAATGGCTTCGTTAGACGAAAGTGCAGGAAATATAATGGAGGTGCCGTCTTCTGACAAAGACAACAGATGTGTCTTACCTCACATTGATGCAGAAAATGTGACACAAGCAATTAGCGTACCTGTTATTGGTGTAGGAAACGTAGGTCAGGGTAAAATGGATTTTAATATTCAGGCGCGTTCGCAGAATTCCGTAGAGGAACAACTAAGTAGTCAGACAACCAGACTTAACGCCATGGAGCATGGGTCAGTTCAGATTCAACAGATGTTAAGAACTCTAGCTCAAAGTCAAGCAGCTTTTAATATAGGAAACGGCACCAATTGTTCATTAGAAATCGCGAGTAGCACAAACAGCGAAACTCAGAGTACGCAAAGTATAGCTCCTTTGCAAAACCTGGTCGAGAATGGTCAAAGTAATTGCGTACATAGTACACCAGTTGAGAGAGATGTTGTTACAAGTTCAGAATGTATGAACGGTTCTGAATGCAATGTTAATGCTGTATTCGTCAGTGAAAATTAGGGGTGGGACTATCCGGATAAAAATTATTCGAATAATGAATTCTTTTATTTGAAAGGTATCCGTAATCCGGATAGTGACTATTCGGATTTTTTATTGGAATAATCAGTATTCGAATAGTAAATAATCGAGTCTAATTATTCGAACTTCAAAGAATTAACGGTACACACATCCATACATCCACACACCCACACAACCACGCACACGCGCACACAAATGAATTATTCGATTAAAATTATTATCCGAATATTTTTCGATTATCCAAATACTTTTGATTATTCAAATATTTTTTTACCATCCGGATTATTTCATCACGGATAGTATTATCCGTTTATTCGAATAATTTGAATAGTCAAAAAATCCGAAAATAATCTCATCATTAGTGCAAATATGCCTACAGCAACAGCTGTGTCGTTTTCTCAGCCACTAACGTATTCTAGGCCAAGCGGTTTTGTAGGAAGGACCTACGACCATCAACCTGGCGCGGCTACAGAGATTAAATTACAACCTCTTTGGAGAAGCGACGTCGACAGCTGATTCAGCTTATTAGAAGTCAAAATGACTAAGAAAGGCATACACTTAGATAAGGATAAGTTCTGGAACCTGGTCCAAAATATAGGACAGGAAGAAGTTCAAAAAGTCATCAGTGCAGTTAAATACGCACCTACCGACGGCAAGTATGAGTACCTGAAGGCTCACATTAAAAAGACACATATTGTCACCGAAGAGTGAAAGCTCGATGAGCTTTTCTGTGGTCTGAAAATGGGTTCTCTACGTCCTTTAGACTTCTTCAGGAAGTTACTGGACTTGGCCGGTACCAATATACCAAGGTGCACCGTCCTCAAGATCTGGAAAGAGAGACTGCCGATGGAGATAGCATTATATTTGGGAGCAAACGCTGTCTTTCTACCGGAACAAACATTGTTAAACCAAGCTGAGTTCGCTTCGATAACGCTAGCTAAAGAATCAGTTATAGCACGTGAAACCATTAATGAGGTTACGGCCGACGAAGTCGTAGACATAGACTTAGAAGCTCGTATTGAAGCACTCGAAAAGAGTGTAAGAAGACAAACGAACTTCAGAAACAACAGAGACCATGATCAGGATAACAAAAAAAAAAGTATTTAGAAAAAGGAGCAAGAGCTTAAATAACCAAAATCGACAACAGGACGGCGACGGATTGAGCAGGCAAAGTAATAGTGAGCTGTGTTATTACCACCAAAGGTTTGGTGAGGAGGCATATACCTGCAAAGGAGATTGCGCTCTGAAATACTTGCTTAAAAATCAACCGAGCAAAAAGAAACCGAATACGGGAAACGTATGGACTCTGCTGCAACGGAGGCAGAAGCAGAGTGCTCATCCACCTACCTCCGTGTCGAAGATAGAAATACTAAAGAGCTCTTCCTGATGCGTCAGACTTTGCAATGGGAGCGATCCTTGAGCAAAAATTCAACGGCTCTTGGAAACCGCTAGCTTTCTTTTCGCGCAAATTCACTACTGCGCAGCTAAACTACTCAGCTTATAATCGAGAACTCACGGCAGTGTTCGAAGCAGTCAAGTATTTTCACCACTTCATCAAAACTCGACAGTTTAAAATACTGACAGATCATAAACTTCTGACTTTCGCTATGTCACAGAGTTTAGGGAAAGCTGACCCGAGAAGGGTTAGGCAACTCACCTACCTGTCGCAATTTAACGCTGAACTATGTTACATCAAAGGTGGAAAAAACATAGTGGCAGACGCTCTATCACGAATAGATGAAATGCGTTCGGCCAGAGTCTTTAACATCGATAGCGTGGAAATTGATCATAGTGATCCTGTTATCATGGACTTAAAAGCAAAAGTAGACGCTTTTAATATGCCTCAGCTCTTCAATCTAGCTACGCTCAGTAATGAGCAGGCGAACAATGAACAGCTGATGAAATTTTCCATTTATACCATCAGAATTCTCACCCAGACGCTAAAGTCACTGACACATTAATACGCCAAAAGTTTGTCTGGCCAAATATGCACAGAGATATAACGCGATGGTGCAACTATTGCGTTAAATGTCAACAATGCAAAACCTCGCGCCACAATAAATTTCTACCCGAACATTTTGATGTCCCAGACGCAAGGTTCTCTCACGTACATATAAATATAGTGGGGCCACTGCCCACTTGCAGAGGTTACAAGTATCTCTTCACAATGGCAGATAGGTTCTCAAGGTGGCCTGAAGCAATACCAATATAAGATACAACTGCTCTAACCGTCGCGAAAACCTTTTTCAGTGTTTGGGTGGCTAGATACAGCTCGCCTGAGATCATAACAACTAACCAAGGTCAGCAATTTGAATCACAACTTTTTGCTCAACTGTTGAGAATGCTGGGTAGTCTAAGAATACGAACTACCGCATATCACCCTCAAGCTAACGGCTTGGTTGAGTGTTGGCATAGATCCTTGAAGAGCGTTCGTAGAGACATGCACGCCTGTCCAGCGGATTTTGTTCATGGTACCGGTCTGAGAGTTCCAGGGGAATTCGTCGCTTTATCAGGACGAGAACCTAACAGATCTGCCTTCTTAGGCGAGTTCAGAGAATACATGAATCGTCTTAAGCCAGTTCCAGTCAACCATAACATCTCCGGTAAAACCTTTGTCTACGAAGACCTCATGGACTGCTCTCACGTCTTCCTGAGAGTGAAGGCCATTAAACCAACGCTCGACAAACCTTACGCTGGTCCATATAAGGTGATAAGTAGATCAGATAATAGGAAGAACTTCGTCATCGAAGTAAAAAACGCCCACAAGACAGTAGCAGCCGAATTGCTGAAACCGGCGTACTTTATGCAAGACGATCAGGCAGAGACAACGTCTCAAGACAATCAAAGCAAAGGTTTGGTTCATCAGTAACGTGTTCAAGTTCATCAACCACCTAGAAACGAGTCCAGCATGAAAGAGAGTACTGAAGCTACAACACAGAAGGATGTTGGCTCAGGCTCGCAGAGCAGAAACTCCAAGGCTGCAAAGCAGCAAAACGACAGTGTTCCAGAGGACTTGGAGGAAATTTAGGTTCTGCCTAAGGAAGTTGTCGAGAAGAACAAGGTCGCACAAAGTGCTAAAGTAAAAAACTAAAAGAAAAAAACTAAAGTAGTTACAAACAGCCTAAAGAAAGGTAACCAGTCTGCTAAGACTAAAAAAAGGCAAGCAAGGCTGTCTCTCAGAATAAAGAGGCTAGAGAAACGCTAACTCTTTCCAAAAAGATGCCAGCGGTTCCAAAGGAACTCATTATAGCTGACTTAAAAGCGAATAGATGGTTAACTGGTAAGACACTTCATAGGGGAAAAAGAAGCCAAGTGGTAGAGGTGGTACCATTCAACCACGAAAATCGTGACACGATTCGGGCTATCTGCAAGGCAGAGCTTTTTGAAAAGGACCACTTACGAACCGAATGCACCTTTTATGCAGAGATTGGGAACGAAGAAAAAGTCAACCAGTGGGTGGATTCAGGTAAGGTACCATCATTAGGCATACCTAGAGCCCTGGCCACGGGTAACTTCTTAAATAAAGAGCGATACTGTAGATTTCTGATTCTTGAGAGATATCGCGAAAGCCTGAAAGAGGAGTTACAACGTAATGATAATAAACTGCCCTTATGTGAAGTGTTCAGCATTGCCTGGCAAGTGTTAATCGTGCTGGCGTTCTTGCATGAGAATAAATACGCCTACGTGGATTTGAAACCATCAAATATTCTTTTTGACGTCGAGAACGATGAACAAGTATATTTGATCGACTACACGCAAATCACGCCATTATACGTCCAACCTTTCGAACCAAACGAGCTCAACGCCGAACGAAGCGACCCTATGTACTGAAGTATATACGATTACTATAGTATATACTCGGCATATGGTGACCTGGAGTCATTTCTCTATAACATGGTCGAATGGGCAACAGGCACGCTACCATGGGCAAAGTCAATTGATGATACTTACCTGGTGCATGGACATAAACGTGACTTTGTAGATAAGCCAGTCATTTTTTAACAAATGTTTTGGTGACACCGACGCCCCTAAACCACTTAGCGATTTTGCAAGTGAGTTGGCAGGAATGCACGACCAATATGTCGCTGATTATAATAAGTTCGGTGGATATTTGTTCGATGGAATGCTCGACTTGGGCTACCTGCCAAACATTGGATAAGAATTCGCGTCCGATCTTTTGAGTGTATGGCGCCAAATGTTAATGTAAATATTAGTTAGTAAGATCGATCGATCATTGTAAATACTTATACTATTTTTTTTGCAGGGAATATGGACGATTTTAAAAGAGGACTAGAGCAGTTCGAAAAGTTCAAGAACGACACATTGTGTTACCAGCTTAAAGCAGACTGCTTCTTGGCATTGCTATACCTCGAAGAGTACAAACAGATCGCAGAGGTCAATGAAGAAGACAGGAGAAGGCGAATCAGGAGAGTCGACCACAACGTACTCAACAAGTACCAATACCTGTCAAGCACCCCATTATGTTGGTTGATGGCCAATCAGTTAAGACCTTGTTGCTCTATAATATACATATGAAAACCAATGAACAAGATATCCACAAGATGTTTGAGAAAGCAGGGTGCACCGACTTCGAGGTAACGAAAGCACACTATAGATCTGGTCAAACCACTGCCGTTGTAAGGTGCGCGACCATTTCGGCCGCGACCATTGCTTGCCATTCACATAGTAATTTCTTAAACACTAAGATAGTTTTCGACTCGTCTTTTACTAGATATGCGACGAAAAACTTAAATTATGTTAGAAGACGCTGCGATGTTCGTGTTTAGTAGTATTTGTATAAAAAGATCCTTAACAAACAGCTTGGCAGGTTACCACATCTCAATGTAATCGATTTCACAGGAACAGAAATCACTGATGCAGTATTAGAAATGTTAAATTTCTGGAGTAAGATTAAAATCCTAAAAATAGGAAAAACCCGTAATATTAACAAACAATTGGACGTGAGCAACGTCGAAGAACTGCATATTATAGCGAATGATACCTGTAAGACTGGTTTCCTGAACATCAGACCGTTACCTAAGTTAAAAGTGCTAGTTTTCCAAAAATGTAGAAAAATTTCTATTGAAAGCATCAGTGAATTTATCGCGACTAACTCCACCCTACGCCAGTTAAGTATCGAAGACTGCAAGAACAGTGACAGAGATATGTATGATTTTATGATAATGCACGGAAAAAAGTTTTCACCTTAAAAACTAGTGCTAGATAATAGAAGGTTAAAATTGCGTGATTTATAATGAAAAAAACCATGACAGTATCATTTTAATCAATGCTAGTTTTACTATTTTACCTTCTTAGGTCCAGCACATTGATTTTCAATGACTAGCACGGTTTTTTCCAGTGCCAACATCAAAATTTAAGTTCTGCGCATCAGCAGAGAAACTCTAACGACTAGCACGGTTTTTTTAATAATAAATTCCAGTAGCCTAATATTTTTAGGTTAGAAACTTTTTATGTATATATATCGACGAAAATAAAGTATCATTTATTTAAGGTAATTTATACTTACACTTGAAAAGATTTGTTAATTCAGTGAGATTCCACTCATTTATTATTTTTCGTATAAAATTATCCATTTGGTCCTTATTTCCTATGCAATAAATAGAAAAACTTTTGTGTAAAACTTCACAATCGTGCACACTGCTACAATCGAAAATTCTTATACACAAACATACACCAGCGCTGTTATTTAACGTGCTTGGCACCCGAAAAAACCGTGCCAAAGGTGGCACTGTAAATTCACAGGTCAGTTATCGAAAATAAATATTTATAGCACTAAAAAATACTACACTGGTATGAATTTTATTTGTGCTGTCAATAGAGCGAAAAAAATTAATGCCATTCATTACTTTAGAACACACTAGCATTGGAATTTAAACATCTAATCGAATTTAGCATTAGTTTTACCGGTGAAAACTTTTTTCCGTGTGAGATCGTTACTGAACTCCCAAAATCTGATACAAGAATTCAAGCTTGGATTCACTAGGGTGCGTGATGCACAGGTGGAATGGACTTATAGCCCGATGCTTGGGCCACCAAGCTCACTTAAGACCGTCGATATAGCAAACAACTAAGACCTGGAAGGTCTAGTTTTGCAAATTATAGTAGCAGTTCCCTGCGTTAAACACCTTACAATAAATGGATTAAATATCCGATACGTAGTTGATTTTTCAACGTTAACTCAGCTGGAAAGTCTCATCGTCAGTTATAGTCTACTTATCCGTCAAAGTCTTCGTTCGTGCAGAAGTAACAAATTGTCATTTATTGAGATCATAAACACATTGAGAAAAGGTAAAACCAGAGTTATGGACTTCGATTTTATAGATGACTTATGTAGGGTTGTTGATAATTTCCAGGTGAAGTTAATTAACTGTAAAATAGGTAGTATTCAGGCTATTAGAGCCAGATTTAATAGGTGCGGACTCAAGGCAATGCAGGAAGATCGAATAACCAAAATAATGAGATAGATAGTTATCGGGGCCGAGCGCGTTTTCGTAGCGATTGTTGCGACGTAAGTTTAAGATGATCGAGTTGTAAGTCATATGTAAAATATATCTAAAAAAGAAAAAAAAAGAAAGAATGAGAATACTCATGTATTGTGTAAAATAAAATTAAGAGTTTATTACTGTTAAACGCAAGTATGTTTATTGTTATGTTTGTCAAATGTATACAAAGATGAAAATATTAAAAACATTCATGTATAGCAACCACCAGAAATATGTATAGAAAAGACTGAATGTAATTAAAAAAAAAGTTCAAAGCACAATGTATTCCACTAGACTGTATGTAAAAAATAATAATAAAAAATATACATAGTCCCATATTTTAACTTAACTGCAACGCTAGAAAAAGAATTGTAATCGTAGGGCGAAAAGATTGTAATTTAAAATTTTTCCGCGTTGTCATTTGGGGGGGGGGGGCATGTATGTGGGGACTACATACAGCTCGCGTAGCAAAATGTAAGGCGTTCAGCGCCGATGTAGGTTTATCAGATGGCGTATATATAAAAACAGCCATCTTAGAAGAGAAAACCAGTGCGCTTCCGTCTTGAGAGTTAGAAAGTCGAATGCGTTAATCTGGTGGTTGCCGGTAGAGTTTTAAATTATAAAACGAATTATTTTTCCTCTGATCTTCAGTCTTTTTATTTGCCCGCTCAACCTGAACTCCTGGGTATATGTGAGGACCCAGAGCACCTTCTTGGGGAAGACACCTTCAATCTATACTACCAAGATAATCCAACAACATAATTATTACAGTTAAGTGTACGTGATCAAATTTATAAAAAAAAGAAAATTAGCTAATTATAATATGACTTATGTAGTATCATTTTGCAAATTATTTTGAAATAATTTTAAGTTTGAAACTAAAGAAATTCAGCTAATCAGGATACCCATCCTGAAATTTTTGGGCCATATTTATATATATATATATATATATATATATATATATATATATACTAGGGGGGGTACTCCCCTGCTCGTTCCACTCGCCAACCCCCATTATAGTTATCATATCAATATAAAATGTAACACTTATGCATTGTTTTATATAAACAATTTTTTATTATAATATATTTCTATATTGTATAATTGTACATTTTTTATTAAATTTTTATTATTAACATAGAAACATGAAAAAAAAAAGATATTAATTATTTATGTAAAATATCTGAAAAAAATTATTAATAAATTTTAATCATTATTCATAACATATAGATTAAGCTGGTTTTTACACCATATTACATTTTAAATCTTTTAGATTTTTATCATTGTGAAATCATAAATTTTTTAGTAAAATTTTTCAATATTATTATTTGATATATTTAAATGCATACTTAAGATTTTGAAGATTTATAGGATTATTTTGTTATAATTCCTGTTTGATATCTTTTTTCTTAATCTTACATTTTATAAATATATCAAAATTTTTTCAATTATTAATTATTAATAATTTTATGTAATGTTTAATATTTTATGTAAATATTACATTAAATATTAAAAAAAAATTTTTTTAATTATTTTATTCTATTAATTCAACATAATGTTTGATATATTTAAATGTATATTTAAGATATTTAAGATTTAAAGGATTATTTTGTTATAATTCCTGTTTGATATCTTTTTACTTTATTTTACATTTAAGAAATATATCAAAATTTTTTTCATAAAATTTAATCTTAATAAAATATTAAATATTTCATAAAAATCTTAAATTTATAATTTAAATAATTAATAAATTTTAAAAAATATATCATAATATTTTTTTTTAAATGTGTGCAATGTTCAATAAATATCTTGAATATATTTCGTAATTTTGATTTAGATAAAATTCATTTATTGGTTCGTGTAATGTTATTTTTTATTCTATAATTTTATTAGTGTAATATTTATAATATTCTGGTACTTGTTTCCAATTATGAAATTCTACTTTTTCATTATCTTCACCAATATATGAATTTATTATTTTATTTAAAATAGATATTTCAGTATTATCTGAACTATTATTATCAGCAAGATTTTCTAAGTAATATTCATATTCTTCCTCATAATTCAAATAATCTTCAATGTTATCATTTAAACTATCCATCATTTCTTGATCATTTACATTATCAATAATAACGTATCTACCTTCAATTGCATTCCATTCCATTTTGTTATGTGTTTAGATTTATATATACATATATATATATATATATGTGTGTGTATATATATATATTATATATTTTATATATATATATGAATTTTATAAATACGATACCTGTAAACAATAATAATTAAATTATATAAACAATTAATATAAATAATTAAATTATATAAATTATTATTTTAATATTTCTTTCCAAACTATGTTTTTAATTTCATTTTTATTATCTAATTCATTTCGAATATATATATTTTTTTTATTTTTACATCTTGAAAGTGCGACATATAGCTGACCATGTGAAAATAATGGTTTTTTTAAAATATATACCTATATTCTCAAAACTTTGTCCTTGTGACTTATTAATTGTTATTGCAAATGCTAACACTATAGGAAATTGTTCTATGTGTAAAATAAAAGGCAAAGAAGACGATTCATTTGTACTTAAAGTTATTTTTGGTATAAAAACTTTATTTCCTTTACTTTCTCCTGTAATAATCTCAGCTTCTATATTAAATTTAAATAATTTAGTTATTTTTAATCTAGTTCCATTACATAATCCATCAGTTATACTAAGATTTCTAATTAATATTATAATTGCGTTAATCTTTAATTTAATTTCGTGAGGAGGTAATCCTTCTCTAATATTATTTAACATTTTAATAGGATAATTTAAATGAATATTTTCATCAGTTTGATCAACGCCCTTATAAGTTGCATGATCTATACTGTAATAAGTTATCATTTCACCATCAATTAATTCTAATATTTTATTATTTAAAATGTTTACATTTTCATTATGTGAAGTTAAAATTACATTTTTAGAAAAATTGTAATTGTTGTTTATATCTTTATAAATTGTAATACATATATTATTAGTTTTTTATTCTTCGGGAATAATGAAAGTATTAATTTTTTCTTCTCCTATATTTAATAAAAAGATGAAAATTTTTTATCATTACATCTTATATTAGTTTTTAAATTAAAAATTTTAAATAATTTCCAAAGATGTGAATATTTTATAGTGTCTTTTATAATTGTATCTTAAAATAATTTAAAAAATTGTTTTTTATAATCATTTTAAAATAAAGAAAATAAATATTTTTTTAATAAAATTTTTGTATTAATTCTAGCATTCATTCATTTTGATATTATAAATTATATATTTTTATGTTAAGTTTTAATTTTGTATATTTAAATACATACATTATTATATTATGGGGGGGGCAGTGGAGGGGTCGTGGGGGTGCCGTGGGTGTTCCGCGGGGGTGCCGTGGAGGGGTGCGGGGGTGTGTGGAGGGGTGTGGGGGTGTGTGGAGGGGTGTGGGGTGTGTGGAGGGTACTTAGAATAAAATCAACAATAAAAAATATCGTAATATTTTAAGCGATTTTACGTTATTTTGTGGAGGGATCGTGGGGGTGCCGTAGGTGTGGAGGGGTGTGGGGGGTCCGAGGGTTAATTTTTAATATAACTATACAATATAGGTAGATATATATATATATATATATATATATATATATATATAAATATATATTACCTACTTTGATGAATTTTTTAGACATGGCATCATGGTTCGAAACCTTAAAAAGTGGTATTTCAATGTTTTAAATGACTTTAGCTCAGCAAATGGCTACATTAACACTTTTAAAGTAATTTTTGCTTTCTCTTTGAAAAAGCATTGTATCGATAAAAAAATTATTCTTCTATTTTTTCACTAATTTGTGCATATTTGCACTCAGGGCGTCGAACAAAGTGGTTTCTAAAAAATGTCTGTATGTATGTGTATGTGTATTCATTTATTCAATTGGATCTGAAAAAGTACTCGATGGATATGCTTCAAATTTTGCATACAATTTATTTTTTTGTCTAACTCATGCGGAAAATATTTGAAATTAGTTTTCTTAGCGTTGTTTTAATTTCAGAGCCATTTTAAAAGTTGAAAAAAAATTTTGATTTTTCATTTTTTTTTTTAATTTTACGCAAACTACTCGATGGATTCACTCTAAAATTTGCATGGAAATTGTTTGCGATAGCCAAAAAAAGGAAAACTTTTGAAAACTAATTCTCTTAGTTTAGTTTTAATTATAGAGCATTTTGAAATTTTTGAAAAAATTGTTTGTATTTGGTTAGTAAATTAGATCTCGTACTGGATGGATTTGCTTCCAGTTTTGCATACAATTTATTTTTTGTGTCGGACTGGGGGAGAATCTATTGAAAATTGGTTTTCTTAGCGTAGTTTTAATTTTGTAGCCATTTAAAAAATTTTTTTATTAATTTAGATTTCTCATTTTTTTGGTATTTTACGTAAACTAGTCAATGAATTTGCTTAAAAATTTATATGTAAATTATTTGCGATGGCTAAAATATGAAAAACTTTTGAAAATTGATTTTCTTAGCGTAGTTTTAATTTTAGAGCATTTTAAAGATAAAAAAAAATTTTGATTTTTCATTTTTCTTCTATTTTACGTTAATTACTCAATAGACTTGCTCCAAAATTTATATAAAAGTTATTCGATACTGTCAACAGGAAACAAGCTTTTGAAAACTAATTTTCCCAGCGCAGTTACGATTTTAGAGCATTTTAAAGATTTTGAAAAAAAAGTTTTGATTTTTAATTTTTTATTTTACGTAAAGTATTCGATGGATTTGCTTTAAAATTTGCATAGAAATCACATTTTTACATTAAAATTACATTTAAAAAAATAAAATATAACTACTCAAACTCAATGAGCTCTATGAGAAAGCATTGTGCCAAAAAACTTGACAGAGTTTTTTTTTAAATCTAGAATATTTTAAAGAAAAAAGTTATTTAGTAATAAATTTCTAATACGCAACCCAACTGAGTAATTTAAGCCTAAAATTAGTCAAAAATGTCAAAAATATGGTTTTAGCCCAGTTTTGAAGCTTTCTAGCTCTAAAAATATGTACTGAAGAGATCTAAAAAAATTCTAAATGGTCCATAATATGGAACCATTTTACTAATTCTCAGCAAAAAAAAATTTTTGTCTTTCGATTTGACAGAGAATAGGCGATATATATATATATATATATTGCGACGAGTATACATACCCGCGCATTCAAATTTCCCGCCTGGCGGCCAAGCTACTATAGAACAGTAGTTCTGAGCTCAGCCGCCAGGTGGCAACTTCAAACGTCGTTGCACGCATCGGGAAAAATGAGGCCAGAGTATATAAGAGGCCGAGAAGCACAGCTAAGCAGAGCAGTGTAGACTACGGTCTCCCCTCTCTCTTTACCTGAGTGAGCACGCTAGGCTAAGAGAGAGTGAGACAAGTAATAGCTGGTTGCCTTCTCTTGTAGAAGGACTAGCTTCTCTCTCTTGCACATGAGGGTAGACCGAGTGAGCACGCTGGTGTAAATCTACCTGCCTAGAGCACACTCGCAATTTTTGCCGCTGCCGCAATGCCGAACTTGCGCCGTTGAATTTAAGAGTCCGCTGTATCTCTGTCCTTTTCTAATTAAAAAATTGACTTTTTTCCCAAAATTAGCAACAAGAGGCAAAAATAAAGAGATGGTTTCGATGTGTTTAATAAAATGTAATATTTTCTTTGATTAGTGTGGATTAATTTTATTGCTTTGTTTTTAAAAAAAGTTGGAATAACTTAAAAAATTAGAAATTAGTGTCAAATAATGGGATTTTTAAGTTATTCCAACTTTTCTTGAAAATAAAGCGGTGGAATTAAATTATTCTTATCAGAGAAAATATTGTTTTCTATTACACGAATCGAAACCATCTCTCTATTTCTGCCTGAAGCTATTAGTTTTTTTAAAAAATAAATTTTAAATAGATTCGGTAAAACAGGTAACTGTGTCGGTATACAGCTGACTCTTACGGGTGACGTCCACCCAAAATCTTATATTCTATTTCACATTTCGCCACTGGCTTAATTAAGGGTATTGTCTACCCATAGCTGTCGCGTCCGCGTTTACGTGATTGATAGAATATATTAAGGGTGTCGTCCACCCATTACTTGTTTCATATTAGTTTAAGGACTCCGTCCGACCGCGTGTAAATATTAGATATTAGAATAAGTTAAGGGTGTCGGCCACCCATTGTCTTTACGTCACTTTAAGGTCCTGCATGCCTATAGAGATTTGTAATTCAGATAATTAAGGGAGCCGGCTACCCACCGTCATTATTATTATTACCGTAGTATTAAGTATAGCGTTATTAGATGCCGCCGCCTAGTTATATTATAATTATTTATTTATTGATCATTTGTCTCTTTTGTTTTTGCACATTGTTGCAGGTAAGAGCCGCCGGTATATTTTAGACCGTCCAGGCCGTAGAATCTTTTAGTTAAACTCAAACTAATAAATTAGATTCACTAAAGATTATTAATTGATTTGATTCGTTTATTAAATAGCCGTCAAGTGGCCGATTTAAACAAGAACTAATTATTTTTGTACATTACATTCCGTTAAGGTTAGGTTAATTATTTGCATTATATAAGATCATTAGGTTTAGCTTTGATTAATACATTATTATCATTTCATATTTGTAATCGTCGTTGTACATGAGTTTATGAGTACAATAAAGCCAAGGTACTCCCTAGTATAACCGAACGTGTTAAACCCGGTTACTTTCCTTTACTTTCCGCCGCCCGATCCCTCCAACTCTTGCCGATCTTACCCTGGTAACTCACTGAAGCGTCTGGCAACAGAAGTTACACGTATTTCCCCCTCCCGAAAGGGAAAAACGTTACAATATATATATATATATATATATATATGTGTGTGTGTGTGCGTGCGTGCGTGTGTGTGTGAGTGCATAAGATAACATAAAATTACCTTGCCAAATGAATTATAAAAGAACCATCAATATTTTTTGTCCTCCTAGCACAATCGAATTGATGAAATAGCTTATAATTAACGGTTATAATATAAGTTGGTGTATATTTATTTACTATATTATTTATCTTTTTATGTGTCCATTTTTAAATACATAAACTCGATATAATCTTGATTTTAGTCACATATTTCTAGAATCAGGTTTAAAGTTTCAAATCAGTAATTTAAAAGGATTAGTGAGTTTTTTACTTCATGTAATTAACAATTAAATAGAGTGTCTGTGGCGTAATCAGCTGAGACATAGGCCTTATACGGTAGCTACACATTTGCTCCAAGCGGTCAAGGGTTCGGTTCCCGCTGAAATCACTTGATTTTTTTTCTCAAGCTTTTTCATTGGAAAAATAATTCCTGAGTGCTATGGATAAATGTTCCTGGCGTGGGTTTTCTCATGGAGGAGTTTCTCCAACGTCGCAGGTTTAGGCCTAGGCAAATGTAGGAACCTACCGTAGGAATTTAGCTTATAGACTGCTCTTGGGACGCGGCAATCCGAAATTTCTTAGGAATGTGAGTATTTGAGGAAGGAAATTAGTTAGATAGAAAGGAAAAAGAGAGAAGGTACATAAAAATAGGCAAGATAATGAGTAGGAACACCCTCACAGAGGTCGTAAAAGATGTGGTGCTAGTCCAGTAGGCTGTACCAGGCTACTAGGGCAAAAAAAGTAACAATTAGATATTGGTTTTAGCTGTTATATAAATAAAAAAACCCTTAAGTCTAATTATTTTTCATTGGAGTTAATCGACAAAAACTATATTTTTTAAAAACAGCATCAAAGATAAATATTTTGGAAAATATAATACCAAAATAATACTTTATATTGAGAAAAGTTATGAGTCTATAAAAAATGCATTTCTTTCATTATTAGCAACAGCAATATCAATATCTGGTAGTTTTTTATGAAAATGTAGTTGAAAGAGACCGGAAGTCGACATACAGTAGTTTTAATTCTAAATTCTTTCCAGCTTAGAACTCATTACAGATAAAAAACTATCTTAAGTCTTGACTTTAGTTTTTTGAATTCACTAAGTTTAGATTTATAAATAATATTTTTAATTGTACTCTATACTAATTGAATGAAAATTTGTTGGAGGGAAATTGAATTTGTTAACAAGAAATCATACAAAATGTAGCATGTTCCGCGAAAGAAATTGTTTTTTATGAAATTTGAAATTTTCAGAGATATTTTCAAATAAACAAATTCAGAACAGTTATAACTTATCAACTTTCGCAACTAATTTTAACATGAATATATTATTTGTCAATACTTACATAATATAAAGTAAGCATTAATAAAGAATGTATTGATGAAAAAAATGTAAAATATATACAAAATGCAAGAAATATGGTTTCTTATTGAAAATAGAAAAGAGTTTATCTAATTTACACTAAGAAAAAAGTGTGCATCTAAACGCGTTTACCAAAATATATTTTGGCTAGTTACTTGACGTTTTTGTAAGTGAAAAAAATTTTAAGTCAAAATCATTTTTAGTTATATAGTGCTGATTCGAATTCAAATACAAGAATTCAGATTCAAATACAATAATTACGTAACCTACGGCTTTTTCATCAAAACTAAACCAACATTATTCAAATTTAAAAAATATTTTTAAAAAATTGACCCTTTACGTATTTTTAATCGCGTTTATTAAAAGCAGCTTTTTTTTCTTGATTAATTGATGTAAAAAAGTCAATCTCGTTGAAATTCGACATAAGTATCTATTTCACTTTTCCTCTAAGGGTTGTAGGACCTTTTAGGGTGTCTCGAAAGAGGACGGTGGGGGAGCTTAGCCTTGGAGGCTTGGGAGCCTAAGATCTTCTCGTGCGGGGAATGTGGGGTCGGTGCCTCTCTGCTTCCGTCTTATCCTGCTAGGCAGGCTCTGAGGACATGAAGTGGGGGGCGGTCGTGCGGCTAGCGCTGACAGCTTCTGGGGGTTCTGGCGGTTGAGAACCACGGGGCGCCTGGGGTATGGGCGTCAGGGGTGCGGGTAATCTGGCTTGGCATCGTCGGCCCTAGGGTCGCCTAGCTGAATTTAGGATGGCTCAGCAGCCCGAGGTGACCAAGAAACAACTCCCCGACCCTCTCTGGCGATAGAGAGATGGCGGGTGTTATTAAAATACATCACCACCTGACTGAAGGTGTAATGCGAACCGTGTTGATGTTGTTCGTGGCCCAGGGGTTGCAGTGGGTCTTAAACGGTGCCTCGTAGATACCACGCGCCCTCTACAAGTATTAATGCATTACCCCAGCTTGCGGAGCTCTGTGGAGGCGGACCAACCTTTCCCTAGCTACTTGTGGGACTGAAATGGAAGTGTCTAAAAACAAACAAATTATCACGCAACCTGGTAGTGCAGCAGGAAGGAGAACCGCTTAATCTGAGCTGGTGACCCAACTGGAAGCTGCGACCAGTGTCTGCTACTTTGCCAGTGAACCTGGAAAAGGAAACCACTAACACAATAAAGTGAATGGGGAGTAAGCAAAGGAGGAAAAAACGTCAAGAAAGCACGCTCTTCTTCTTGCCCTTGACGCCCTCCCGAACCAAAGGGATCAAAAGACCTAAAACTTCATGTGATACTCCACCGGAGGGGCAAAGACCCCCTAAAAAGAACAATTTTGGAACAGGTAAAGGTTCTCTGTCGATTGTGCAGAGGACTGATTCACTCACGGTAGTGGTGATTTCGGTGAAGTACCCAGATGAGTGCTTCTCGTCGAGTGATTTGACGAATCTTCGCAAAGAGATTGAGAAATAAATAGCGAAGAGATTGGAAGAGAGAGGAGAAATCGCGAAGAGATTGGAATAAATAGAGGCTGAGCAACTGCCAAGGTACGAGGACTCTATGTTGAAGAATGGTGCAATGGTCGTCGTGCCAGCGAGCCATTTCAGTAGGGAGTGGTTTGTGCGGCAGATGGGTGAGAAGAGTCCGCCAGGTGCTCCCATCCTCAGGGTAGATGAGATTGAGCTTCTCCAGCGTATAATTAGGGCCACGATCTGACTACCCTCGGAGGTAGAGCCGGAAGTGGAGGCTGGGAAGGCCCAATCCGTCACTCAGGCGGATGGCTGGAAGCTGTACGCGGTCTCAATATCCTGGAAGCCAACCAAACTACAACAGCAGGGTTCAGCCAAACAAAAGGACCAGCAAAAGACGCAACCAGACCAAGGGTCAACGGTGGAGCAGTCAGAAAGTAAGTCAGACGAGGAGAGAATGATGCTTATAGTAAGCATTCCCGAATCGTCTCTTAAAAGTCTGAGTTCATTAGACAACAAGGTTTATCACGGTATGGGCAGAGTTGAAGTAAGATACTCTGCCAAGACCGTGGAAGCTTCAAGTAATCAATAAGGGAACTTCCAAATTGAGGGGATTCTTAAAATTACACAGATTAACTAACACCACAGTGAAGACTCCTCGGCTCTTCTAGTGAGGAGTCAGCCTGCGGTGCACACATATGTATCACTGATACAAGAACCATGGACCATCAATGGCTCAATCAAAGGACTTGGAAGAGGTAGCAAAATTGTCAGAGATCCAACAACAACTAAACTTAGAGCGTGTATCTGGATCAAAGGTCACGCTATTCATGGCAGTCATTACTCGTGATGTAGTGGCTACAAAGGTAAAACTTTCCATTGGAGTTGTTTCAAAGGAGGCATTGCTAGCTTAAGTCTACTTTCCTTATGAGAAATAAATTTCTACAAAAGAGGTAATTAAGTTGGTGGACTATTGTGGCGAGAGGGGGCTCCCTCTGGTTTTTGGGATGTGATGCCGATGCACACCATACGGTGTGGGGCAGTGCGGATACGAATGCTAGGGGATCGGCTCTGCTCTAGTACTTAGTTACCACAGGACTAGATATTCTTAATAGGGGTTCAGAACCTACCTTCTTTAATATAAAGAGGAGAGAGGGGATCGATCTAACACTGTGTTCACAGAACTTTATTTATGCTGTGCAGGGTTGGAGAGTGTCGGAGGAACTGCCGCTCTCTGGTCATGCATAGATCACGTTGAATATTTGTTTTCTGTTTTAGGAGGTCAAATGGATTAGAAACCTAAGGACCACGGACTGGGGTATATACAAAAAGGAAGTCTCAACACCGCTGAGAGAATTTCCTAAAAATATTGGGAACAGTGAAGAAAGAGAGAGGGGGTGGCGGAAATGCTTCAACAGTCTATCATCTCTGCATTCTCCAAGAGCTGTCCTCTCAAGAAAGCAAGGACAAATTATGGGTCTCCATGGTGAAATCACAAACTGGAAACTTTTAAGGAGGCAGTTAAAAGACTGTTCAAAAAGTCCAAGAAATCCAAAGTGGATTTACCTTGGCAAAAGTGAAGGAATAAGCAAAGTAAGTACAGAAGGGAGGTCAGAAGGGCCCACACAGAAAGATGGAGAAAATTCTGTTCGGAAATGGAGCAAAATCTGGAGGCATCACGACTGGACAAACTATTTGCACGTAATCCGGGTGCCATTAGGCTTCCAGAGGGTGGTTACTCAGCGACGGACGAGGAGACATTGAGCTGCCTGATGAAGACGCATTTTCCGGGTTTTATTAACCTGAAGAGTGAGAGGAGTGATTAACTCAATAATCCTTCAAGGGTGAATTGAGGTCCTGGTCGTGGTGGACCCACTGATAAGTCAGCTAGGGTGAAGCTTGCGACTAGGATTGTCTCCTCAGATCGAGTCAGGTAGTCCTGGTTTTCCTTTAGACCGCTTAAGGCTCCCGGGGTTGACGGGGTGAGCCGGTTTGTGGGTGGGCTACACATCTAAAAACTGCAGGAATTCAAGAGTAGTGTTCATCCTGAAACCAGGAAGAAGCAGCTACTCCACGGCAAAGGATTTCAGACCAATTGTCCTGATGTTCTTTATGCACAAGTTGATAGTGATGCTCATCGACAGATACATAAAGGAGACGATTCTTACTCAAAATCCGCTATCATCAGAACAACACGCCTACACAGAAGGCAAACATACCGAAACGGCACTGCACAAAGCAGTGTCATTAATCGAAGAAGAAATAGAAGCAGGAGGATTCACTATAGGAGCCCTCCTAGATGTAGAGGGGGCTTTCAACAATACCCCAAAAGAGGCTATTTTGAAAGCAGCTAAGAACAAAGAAGTGCCGGCTATGATCACGGACTGGATCCGTGATATGTTAAGTCACCGATTATCGGAAGTGACTAGGGGTGACACTACGGTCAGAGATACGGTCGCAAACCGCTGTCCTCAGGGTGGTGTGATCTATCCCTCAGAATGGAACTTAATGGCAGAGGGTGCCTTAACCTGTGTTAAATAAGCCGGATGCCACGTCATTGGATATGCCGACGATATTATGATAGTGGTGAGAGGGCGTTTTCTTGAACCACTGGCAGATATATTATAGGTAGCCCTGGACAGACCTTGGAACTGGTGCAAAACAAACAAACTGTCCATCAACCCTAACAAAACAGAGGTGGTGGTCTTCACGAGGAAATACAAGTGGAAACTGCACAAAACCTTAAAGCTAGGAGGTCAAGTATTAACACCAAAACCCGAGGCCAAATACTTGGGGGTGATACTTGACAGCAAACTACACAGGGTGGCAGACGACTTAGCAAAATTTTCTGCAAAAACGCCACTAGTTGGCCCTGAACCTGCGTTGGAAATTAAGATGAGCCAAATTAAAAAAATAATGTGTCACTGGCGAGAGACACAACATAGGACAACCTGGAGGAACACACCAGGTTGCGAACAAGCAAAAGCTTTGCTGGGGGACGATTTCAATCACGCTTGGTTAGCACAGAATCCGAACCTTATCAGAGAAGACATAAACATAGTCGCACAAATAGCGACAGGGCATGGTAAATTAAATTAACACATGTACAACATGAAAGTAGCTGGTTCTCCGGCATGCAAATTGTGCGGGGTCGCCTTGGAGACGGCTTAGCACATCCTCTGTGAGTGTGAGGAACTAGTGACAACTAAAATGAAACACATAGAAATGGAGTACTCTGAGATTGATAAAATCAAGGTACTTCCCTTAAATAAAGTGATCTTTTCGTACAAAGAGATCACGAAATAATGCGTATCCAATTTTGTCTAACCACGCATGCCCAAAACCCATTTATAAGGCTGAGGTGAGGGGTTGCTGGTGGGACTAAACAATGGGGTTGATGATGGCCTTTAGCCTGGGTAACATCAGGTGGTTCTATTCTCATAGAGCAACCGACCCGTTATCTTTAATAATAATAAAATCTACTTCACTTTCAGGGCAATCAACTTTTTAATAAAATAGGAACTACAAAGTCTTTAAAGAAATTTCAAATTTCTTAGGGGTTTCGCTAACCAGCGAGCGGTGGATGATTACTATTTTGAAATCACACGATTATCATAAGACCTAGATCAGGTGCCAAAATAATATCAATCAATACGTTCTAGAGATACTGAACGGCAAGGCGGTAATTGTGCTTGTTTTTATTTCATCACTTTATAGAATCGTCGTCAAAAATTTGATTGCTAGAAGTATTTCGTTTGCCTTCGTTAAGGCATTTTCTTACTATATTTATATTAATAAAATACTTACTTTTTTCTCTTATTTATATGAACTTGATGTGATTCATGAAACTCGTGTTTATCTAGTATCCAATTGGCGGTAGTAGCACAGGGACTAATGCAACTGGCTCACGTCCTATGGACCGAAGTTCGATTCCCTGGGGGAATTCCGAAAAATAATTTTCGAACTTTTTTTCGGGGAGTAGAACCCGGAGATCACGAAAAAAAGACAATTAAAAAGTCTCTCCGGACAAAAATCAACTATTATTAAAGTCCCATTAGGCAACGAAAAATTATAAAAACGTACTTGATGATGGCCTATAGCGATAAGTCGAAAAGCCAATTAAAGTAGAAAAAGAAGAAGGCAATGTCCAAAAATGTAAAAGACGAGATACTCTATTTATATGACTTGAAGAAGTAGATGAAATAATTAAAATTGTACTTTTTATTATACACATAAGCCTTTTTAGGAATATTCAAATAAAATATCTTAAATCTATAAAAATTAGAAAATTTTTTAAGTTAAAAGCTGACTGATTCCATTCAGATTCATGCAAGCCGTCACTGATCAAATTTTTTTTTTCTCTTTTAAGTGATAAAATACCTTCCAATATGTATATGAAAATAAAATTTACCTCAAAGAACGCTCAAAAATATATTTTTTCCTCGCTACAGCATATTTAGTGTTGGGTGTAAAAATTAAAAATAAAAAATTGAAAATGAACCTTAATTTTAAAGTTGCCGTAGCTCTGTCTATTTTTGACGTTTTTGGACGTTTTTTTAATGAAAATGTGCGAAATTTAGTCTAGTTTTGAATGCCGTTTTGATTTTTGTGATACGAATTTATTTTTCTAAGTAATTTATGAAGAATCGAATCGAAACGATTTTTTTCAAACGCAATTTTATCAAAAACTATATATTTTTTTTTTGATTTTTATATGTTTTTATACATGAAAAATACTAACTCTTAGGATAGGTGAAAATATGCCATTTTGCCTTATTTTTTTAAAACTGATTTTTAAACGTTTTTTTATATTTTTCATTTTAAAGCATTGATACCATGGCACATCATGCCATTTTTGCAACTATTACGTCTTTTGACAATTCGTTTATGCTTTTATTTATTAATTTATCATGAAGTCGGTTAAAAAATATTAACAAAAATCATTAAAATAAATCCTCGATCAAATTTTTTTATCAATTAGAACTGAAGTTATGATGATTTTAATTTTATAAAAATAGAGTTTTTTTGTTGATAATTAAAATTTTTTATTCAGTTTTAAATTTGCGCCCATGATTTAAATTTACTTTTTAGGGAGTGACATATGCCACCGCTAGATGGCAACGATTCGCTTTTTGCATTTTTAATAACGACTCGACGCATTCAAGCGTATAAGACAAGTAAGATCAATAATAACATTATCTAATAAAGTTATTTCTTCATATAAATCTTCTTTTGTCAAAGAAATCACTTTTCAATCAATACTATCTTTAATTGGGCATTTTTTACATTATCTTAGTACACATTTCATATCATTTTTTGAACAAAAAAGTGAAAAATATATTTTCAATTCCAAATCCGCAATGTCATGTTTAATTTCTTTTTAATATTTATTCAAAGCATCCAACGTAAGTTTCAGGTTCTCGCAATAAATGCAAAGACACGAATCGTTTGGTGGATGGGGTATAACCCACTTTGGTCTTAAATCATAGAATATTGATTTGCCGATTTTTGTTTTAATTTCAGAATTTTCTTCTATAAATAATTGATATATTTCTTTTATGCTTCGCGTAAGAAAGCGTTAAACTTTTTTAGTTTTTATATCATTTTCTTTAACAGATATTGTGTCACTTTTATTTGCACTTTGACGAGAACAATTGAAATCATCGTTGAAATAATAATTTTCCACTTTCGTTATAAGCTCACTATCCAAAGAATGGCCACAATAGTTCTCAGGCTTTTTGTAAATATCTTTATTAGTGACCAATGATCTTGCTTGATCAATCATATAAACAGTTACATTAGCTAAAACTGATTATAAATAATTTTTGAAAATATTGCTTTTTATAAGACTTAATAACTGCACTTTCTCAAGAAAATTTGAACAAGTATCTACAGCAATTTTAATATTTTCGAGCCATTTATCACATGTTTTACATTCGTTATTTTCATCTAATGTGGGCAAATCCGTTATATCGTAGACTTTCTTAATTTCACTTGCTATTTGTGAACCAAATGCATCGTTTATTTGTTTTCTTTTTCGAAGAGTATGGGATTTTCGCATTTTTATATTGATACTCTGAGGCATTTTGATTGGTAAAATTTTCAATTCCAAATTACTTGAAGTCTGATTGAACTGCTCTACCACAGCCTTACTATAAAAAACTTCTTCCGAAAATTTTTGACTGTTTGAGGTAGATAAAATTGGTGTATTTTCACTTCATCTAAAAATATTCTGTAACATGAAGGACTTTATCCTCTCTAGAAAAAGAAATATTCGAATAAAAAATGTCCAATTAGAGATAGTATTGATTGAAAAGTGATTTCTTTGACGAAAGAAGATTTATATAAAGAAATAACTTTATTAGAGAATTTTATTTTTGACACTCCGTGCGAGAAGCTCGATTTCACGCACGCTGTACGAAGTGACACGTGCGAAAATGGAGCTTCTCAAACGTCATGTCAAAAAATAGTGTTCGATACTCGTGCGAGAAAGTGATTTCTTACTCGTGTGACCTTTTCACCCTCGCTTCGCTCGCGCGCAAACCGCCACACGAGTAAAAAATCACTTTATCACACTAATACCGAAATATACTATATTGATCTTACTTGTCTTATACGCTTGAATGCGTCAAGTCGTTAATGAAAATGCAGAAAGCGAATCGTCACCATCTAGCGGTGGCATATGTCACTCCCTAAAAAGTTAATTTAAATCGAAGGTGCAAAATTCAAACTAAATAAGAAATTTTAATTATAAACAAAAAAAATCTATTTTTATAAAATTAAAATCATCATAACTTCGGTTCTAATTGATAAAAAATTTAATCAGGGTTCATTTTAAAGATTTTTGTTAATATTTTTGATAAATTAATAAATAAAAGCATAAACGAATTGTAAAAAAACGTAGTAGTTGGAAAAATGGCATGATGCGCCATGATGTCAATGCTTTAAAATGGAAAATATAAAAAAAACGTTTAAAAATCTGTTTAAAAAAAATAAGGCAAAATGACATATTCTCACCTATTTTCAAAGTTAGTATTTTTCATGTATAAAAACATATAAAAATTAAAAAAAAAAAATATATAGTTTTTGAGAAAATTGCGTTTGAAAAAAATCACTTTTTTCGGTTTTTTATGAATAACTCAGAGAAATCAACTCGTATCGAAAAATCAAAACGGCATTTAAAATTAGACTAAATTTCGCACACTTTCACCCAAAAAACGTCCAAAAAAGTCAAAAATTGATGGAGCTACGGCAACTTAAAAATTGAGGTTCATTTTTAATTTTTTAATTTTCATTTTTACACCCAACACTAAATACGCTGTAGCGAGGAAAAACATATTTTTGAGTGTTCTATGAGGTAAATTTTATCTTCATATACATATTGGAAGGTATTTTTATCACTTAGATGAGAAAAAAAATTCGATCAGTGACGGACTGCATGAATCTGAATAGATTCAGTCAGCTTATTTTTTAGTTTTAATTTCAGTAATTACAATCGGACAGTTTTTCATTTGTGTAAATTTGTTCTAGATAAATGCAAAGCTTTTTGAGAATTAATCTTTTAATTAAATCTTTGTAAAATTTAGATTAAGTTATATTGATTGTAATCTTCTTAAAAAAAACTTTGTTGTACTTAGATGTATTCGTATGTGTTATCTTGAACTCCAACAGCACAGCAATTAGTTGTTAAACTTTACTACTCTCTTTCTAACCAGGAGAGGCTATGAGCTTTGGGTCACAGATCTTGATGAAACTTTGAGATATATTTTTAGGTACCAAAATATGAGTAAAGCTAGAGCGGTACGGTCTAACACTTCGAAAAACTGAAATTATAAACGTTTCTAGTCTTATTTTAAGAAAAATGTAACAAAAAGCTCCTAATTGAAGTGTGAATAATCCAGTCTAGAAATGTCTTTCATAAATCAACAGGGACTAAAATAAAAGTACAGAAAGCAAGCTTTAATTTGCCGTTTTCAGAAATAAAAAATAATAATTACAACCAGAGATATGTTTGTTCAAAGTTAAGAAGCAAGAAAGTACCAAAAATCACGAAATCACTGTCCTTTAGAATTTAGATGATTTTTGGTACTTTCTTGCTTCTTAACTTTGAACAAACATATCTCTGGTTGTAATTATTATTTTTTATTTTTGAAAACGGCAAATTAAAGCTTGCTTTCTGTTCTTTTATTTTATTCCCTGTTGATTTATTAAAGACATTTCTGGACTGGATTATTCACACTTCAATTAGGAGCTTTTTGTTACATTTTTCTTAAAATAAGACTAGAAACGTTTATAATTTCAGTTTTTCGAAGTGTTAGACCGTACCGCTCTAGCTTTACTCATATTTTGGTACCTAAAAATATATCTCAAAGTTTCATCAAGATCTGTGACCCGAAGCTCATAGCCTCTCCTGGTAAATAAACGAATCTACACTGTGAATAAGATTTCAATGTTTATAAATATCTTCAATTTTTTCAATAAAGAAAGGCACTCTCAAGAAATTTCATTCTCGTTTATGGGATTATTTTAAATAGAGAAAAGTGAGTTAAGAGTAATAACAACAGTTAACTTACGTGTAAAATAGTTTTTTTTTCGTGAACGAAAGCATATTTAACCTCTTAACTGGTAAGGCTTTCATAACTTTTCGTGCCAAAACTGGTAGCCACAAATACTATGTTTAGGTGTACAAAAATATTGTTTTTAGGGGTTTTTGGTCACGCTGATTTCATTTCCATCGTTATTTTCACAATGAAAAATACGTGCATATATGATACCTAGCCATTTTTGGCACGACTTTTTTTGTACATATATGATACATAGCCAGTCAAGGGATTATATTACAGAGAATAAGACCGCTTTCAAAAGATTTGAGTAGTAACGGTTTGCGTAAATTTAACCGCAGGGCTTTTGACCTGATAGTAGATTTTACATTTCTTAAAAGAGATGAATTTAATTTAGACAATCAAATTATTAAAAAAAAAAAAAGAAATACAGTCAAACCTGTGACGCTGCACCCTCTGGCACTGCACGCTCGCTAACTCGCTGCATGCCTGCTCACGCTACCGTACGCTGTCGCTTCCTTCAAGGTATTAAGGTGGTTCGTGCGACTAACGTGTTTTTTCAAGATATTCTTGAAATTGTAGGTATAGTTCAATGAAGGCAATGTGAATATCATATTAAAATTTCAGAACATTTCATCGTTTCGTTTTTGATTAATCGATGTTCAAAGTTTTACAAATTACATTGGAAGTATATCTATATATATTGGAATTTTTACATTTCGTAGCTGTTAATCGCAATATCTCATAAACTACATTCAAATTGTAATTGAAAATTTAAACATATATAAAGGAACTAATAATAAACATTTTTCAACAAGATTCACGTAAATTCATCGTTTTATTAAAGAGATAAAGTGTTTTGAAAATGTAATTATTAGATAAACGATGCATATTTCGTTCACATTTACGTTGCTGCGCGTGCGCAACTGGATCATGTGAGCGCTATCTCTTTCTCTCACAGCTAGCTTTCTCTCTCTTACCGCACGAACCACCTTAAGCAAAGAGCGCTTTTTCCTACGGTAACGTCTCTTAGCGGGAGAAGGGGAGGGGGCTACTTTTCTTGTTTAATTGTATCAAACGCTTATGAAAACGTCGATTTTTTTCTCATTTTTTTTAGACGTACTAAATATTATTCCAAAATCAAAAGTTACATATAATAAAATTATTTATTTTTGCAAAAAAAAATTTTTTTCATTCTTTAAAAAAATATTTTTTTATAACTTTTTTTCATCACTTGGGTGACCAACCTTTCTTAAGATTTATATTTAGCAGCTCGAAACACATTAAAAACATACTTGTCAAAATCCATTTTAATTAGAAGGCAATTATGCGGTCCCCTTGGTGCTTACATACGTACCTGGCTTAATGCTTTGATTGGTTGACGTTATCAAGTACACGCTGTACAGTACTGGAGGACAGCCACTCCCGAGAGTGTGCAGTGCCACAGGTTTGACTGTACTTGGGTTCTAATATGATATGGATATACAGTATTTAATCCATCATTCAGTATTTTATTGATCCACAAATAAATTTTATATATATCTACTTAATTTATTGCAATTCAGATGGATAAATAGGTACGAAATTTATGTTAATAATAAATGTTCATACCTTATAATTATGGATTAAGAATAATATATTTAATAGCAAAAATATCTCGCTCGAAAAGACTCGCTCGGGTTTATCAACCATTCGTCATGAAAATTCTAAGTTAAAGTATTAAGGTGATGTGATACGATGTATACTTTATACATAGTTACCGACATGGCAGTTTTACAAATTTTTAATCTTTATTCGAAAATTCTTAGAAATATCTCTATATTATGCTTTTTATTAATTGAAATAAAAGGCTGTAATATAAAGATATGAATTTGATTATGAATAAAAAATTTTAAAAACTTTAATGTAGGTATTTTACACCCCTTTAAAAAAACCTTAATATTTTAAAATGATTTACTTTAATTACAATTATTAATCAATATTTATCATTAAGATTTATAATTTATTAAATTTTTCTTTGAATTAAGGAGATGTAAAATGGACACTACACCTGTAGTCATAAATATTGACTATCTTTACATACTATTGCAAAATTTCTAGTAAAGAAATGCATTAACTTATAGTATATACCATGAAGATTGAGTTGAATTCTTGGATAAATTTATTCATTAGTTATTTAGAATTTTGGGTTCCAATAATATTTATTAAAATTTTTCTATTTTGTATCAGAAATGCAAAATCTTAAAGACTAATAAATGAATTTATTTGAAAATTTAACTAAATAATCATCGTGGTACATACTACAAGCTAATGCATTTCTTTTCTGGAAATTTAGCAATAAAATGAAAAGACAGTTAATATTAGTGATGGGATTATTTTCGAATAAAAGAATTCATTATTCGAATAATTTTTATCTGGATAGTTTCACCCCAAGGGGTCGTACCCAAATGCCGTTGACAGTTTTTTGGGGGGGAGGGGTCGATCAAAATCTACGAAAAGTAACGCTATGGGAGGGAGGGTTAGTTATTTACTCCTACGTTGGCTATTTTTTTTTTATCAAAAAGATCATTGCATAATATTAGCAATTTGGAGCAGATTTTTCATCCGAAAACTGCAAAATCAAGCAGTTCCGCAGTCCGTCCACTAAAACACAGTATATTACTTTCTTTTACATGTACGCGGGCGCCGCCATACGGTGCAAAGCATAAGCCGTTTCTTTTAGCGAGTGAGCTGTCAAAACAAACGAAAAATTTTTAAGCCGATTGCAGCATTTATATTTGTGCCTGTTGAATCGTGTTCTATTTTTATAACGTATTTTAAAAGGTTCATAGTTTTATGATCTTTTTCGATAAAATTGAAGTGAAAAAGTTTATCGACGATTAATATATTTAATATCTTATAAATATTTATTATATGCAATGTTTAGAATTCTGTTGTTTTGTGAAAATGCTATTTTAATAAAATAAAAAACATAAAAATATGTTCAATATTTAAAAAGTAATTAATATAATTAAAATTTTTTTTAAAAGTTTAATAAAAAAGTTAGTTTACGTTACAGGGGGGGGGGAGGGTACTTTGATAGTTTACACATATCACGGAAAGGGGACCAGGGGTCGAAATATCGAAAAAATTGTCAACGGCATTTGGGTACGACCCCCTAGTTAATATCCATTAGTACAGATGTAGTGTCCGTTTTACATCTCCTTAAATCATAATAATGATTTTTTAATTTTAACAATGGAATATTTTTGTACGATTTTAAAAATAAATGATGATTTCAAATAGGTTTATAATATTTAAGGTGACATTATTTCGTAATTTATCAAAATCAAATAATCAGTAAATTAATCTATATTAGATCAATTAAAATTTGATTAAGAGGGGGAGGGTACGAGTAAAATCTTGTTTTTCAATAAAAAAAAATGACATTTTTCATTTTTAATTTCTAATCCGTAGCTCCTATAACATAATCCATGCGTTATATTCGAAATTCTTTAAAGAATATATCAAAAAAATTTCAGCAGGAAATATTAGAAACTGTGAGACTAGTAGTATTTTAACTACTGCTTGGTTTAGAGGTAAATAAAGTAGCAATTAACCTTTAGGGGACGGGAAAACCACTATAGTTGCTCGACCATGGATAGACACTTTACATATGAGTATTTTCCAATATTAGAGACACATATTATGTGTTTTTTATAGAAAATACTAAGAAATTGAAAATTGAAAATTCCCCGTCCTCTAAAGGTTAAAATACTACTAGTCATACAGTTTTTAATATTCCGTGCTGAAATTTTTTTTATAGATTATTCAGATTATTTTGAACAATATCACGCATGTCGTTTTATCATTGAAATCAAGATTTTACTTGTACCCCCCTCCCCCTTACATTGAATGAAATTATATACAATTCTCGTAATAAAAACATGAAATTTCGAATTCATCTATGTTTTTTGTCCGTTGACTTTTTGTAAGCGATCATATCATTTATAAAAACTTAGGAATAGATATTAAGAATAATAAGATTTAAAGCGTATGTGATAACATCATCTTAAAAACTAAAATTTGTAGCATTTCATTATTAAAACATTGTAAAATGAATTTGGTTTCGAAATATTATAAATCGTAATAAGATCAATAAAAAATATACTCGTATAATAAACTTGATTTACTATTTCATTCATATACATATATTAGTTACATATTTCTTTTTGCCGCTTTATTTTGTCGCTTGAGCTGAAGTTGTCAAGGGCGCGCGCCTCGCGCGCCCAAGGTAGACTTTTACTCAAGCGGCAAAAATTGTTCAAGATTCAGATTTCACCTGAATAAGCGGCCAAAAAACACAGGTGATTTTATGTCCGAAGTAGGCCGTATAAGAAACTATAACTTAATAGTTGCATATTAATAAAATATTAATGTTTTATCCAATACTTTTTGAATTTCATTTTAGTTCTATTGATTTTCTCTTTTGTTTCTTAGATTGACATTTCGTAATGAGTATAGCTGCAGTCGAAGTGCGAGTCATTTTTTTCACTAGCCTTTGTTCAATATGATTGCTCTTTAACTATATTGTACGAAAGGTGATAGCATCGGTGATGCCATATTGATTCCACCTAAAACATATTAAGTATCAATGTCTCAGGAAGATATATATCTTCCTGATACATATCTTCCTGATACATATCTTTTGAAGATATATATCTTCCTGAAGATATATAAATCTTTGTATAGAGTCGAGGAGCGCGCAAGAGATATATGCGATGTCAATACCAATTAAACATGCCCTTAAGATACTGATGCGAATATGGCCTACGAGGACATAAATGCACACACACACACGCGCGCACGCACGCTCGCACCCACGCACACACATCCACACACACACACGCACACACACGCACCCACCCACCCACACACACACACACACACACACACATATATATATATATATATATATATATATATATATATATATTTACGTTATAGTATGTCGTATTTGGTAGAATACCCATGGATCTAGCTAAATTTGTCAGGATATACATTCATACATGTTTTAAAGTACCCTGTTGATAAAATTTATATGAATTAATATGAATTTTTTCATATGAATTTTTTTAACAGGATACTTTAAAGTATGTATGTATGTATATCCTGACAAATTGGATTGAAATAATGGTTGATACTTTGTGATAACATTTTTTATTACAAATTATAAATAGTGTGATTTATGGTGAGTGAGCATTCTATTTATAACAGTACAGATGAATAATATAAATGTTAATAACAGGTAAATGATCTTATTCTTTTATAGACTTAGCGGATGATAGACACTGACTTGAATTTTGTTTCTCGAGTCTTGTTGAAATTGAAGTACCTATTGATCTATATTATTATGTTAAGTTTTAGAAAATGATTGATTCTAATTCTTGTTGTATCTTTTTAGAGTAGCTTATTATACTCAAATTGGTAAATAATATTCTTATTTTATGAAAATCGATTTTCATTTTAATTTGGATTCATCCAATGATGTGACAGCTATAATTGGATCTCACCATGTATAAAAACTTAGGAGCCATTTAAACAAATAATGAAAATCAGCACGTCAAAGACATTGGTATGTATTAATATTAAATTAATTCATTCTCATTGTCAGTGATATACGATTAAACTGATGTGAATTTTGGATGTATTGATATACCATATTTTTTGTGGTTGTACAAGTCAAAATTCCCATAAAATATATTTATTACGTCTACGTTCATCCATAACAATCTGCAAAATTATTTTCACTTGAATTACAGTAAATATATACTAAAAACATGGAAATGAACTTTCTTAACCCTTTGAGGGGCACATTTTTCTGTAAAAAACGGGTTTTTTTGAGATTAATTGTTTATAACAAATACTTCAATTAATGAATATTTGCAATTTCTCTATAAAATCTAATAAATCAGGTATTCAAGAGTTCAAAAAGTCTTATAGATGTCTTAAAAAGGCATATACGTTTTAGAAATACGGAAAAATCCAAAACCAAATAGGTGGGACAAATACGTACCACTGCCCCTCAAAGGGTTAAACAATTATAAGATTTTTTTAACTTATCATTGATACGATAATTTCATTAATAGACACATAAAGTCAATTTATTTATTATCAACTTTTATCCCACTTCACATTAACACAGATTTGATCATTTTGAAATTGAATGATCAATTCTATAAAAAAAAGTGAATTAACCACATATTTCATTATTTTTAATTATATTTTTATTTTTTCCAAGGGATCGCCAAGGATATCCACTCTGAAATTTTTAGGCCATATGTATACATATATTACCTGCTTTGATGAGTTTTTTGGACATAGGATAATAGTTCGAAGCTTTGAAAAGTGGTATTTCAATGTTTTAAATGACTTTAGCTCAGCGGGTGGCTACATTAGCACTTATGAACTACATTTTTCTCAAAATTTAAAATATTTTGAACAAAGAAATTTCTCAGTAATATATTCTTAAAAAGCAACCCAACTGAGTAATTTAAGCCTAAAATTAGTCAAAAATATGGTTTTAGCCCAACTTGGAAGCTTTGTGGCTCTGAAAATATGTACTTAAGAAATCTATCAAAATTCTGAGTGGTCCATAATATGGAAAAGAATCATTTTACCAATTTTTAGCTAAAAAAATTTTTCGTCCTCCGATTTGACAGAGAATGGGCGATATATATATATATATATATATATATATATATATATATATATATATATATATATGGCTCTGAAAATATGTACTTAAGAAATCTATCAAAATTCTGAGTGGTCCATAATATGGAAAAGAATCATTTTACCAATTTTTAGCTAAAAAAATTTTTCGTCCTCCGATTTGACAGAGAATGGGCGATATATAAATATATATATATATATATATATATATATATATATATATATATATATATATATATATATATATATATATGGGACATTTCATGTGAACTCACCGAACAAAAAAATAAAAATCGGTAAAAATCAGTATATAGCTTCCATTTGATACCCAAAATACACGAAAAAATTTTCAGAGATCTAGGTCAAAGGTATAAAGAGTAATGAGTAATGAAAAATTGAGATTTTTCAAATTTTTTTGTAAAATTACCAACTTAATTTTTATTTTACTTCAAAACTAAGGGGTGTAGAGGATTACTCATTAAGACATTTCTTGTTGCAAATTGAGAGTAGAATCTACAAAAATTTCTATGAATCTCAAAATTGCTATTTTCTGATTGGTTCATTTATTACTTTCATGTAATTTTCAATTGCTTGAGTTCGGCCAGGTTGATTTCACTCATTAGGAACTATTTTGTTTCTCCTGATAACATTTTGGAGTAAGCTTTTACTCTACTTGGGTCAACTATTAGGAGAAGAGCTACATTACTTTTAATATTCCAAAATATAGAATTTTTGATTTAACACATATACTCTAGATTTGGTTCTTAGATATTGATGAATCATACAATATACGAAGAGATAATTGTTTGAATATATTAAAATGTATTAATTTCTTAATAATTCAAATGTTAATCTTAATTCAGAATTGAAATACTAACTGTCGATTACGTACACATCATCAAAATCCAACAAAAACAATTTTATGTATTTCAATAAATTATTATAATTATTTTGTAGTATTTAAAATTATTTTATATAATATATCCAAGAATTAAAATTCATATTATTATTCTGGAAATAAAAAATGTGAAGTTAAAGAATTTTTATATACATGAGATATATTTACTATAAAAATTTATTTGAAAATGAAAAAATCTTTCATTCATGGATCGTGGAACTCTTAACAAGTATTTTATCCCTATTATGATAGCACTTTAATTTTGAAATACTTTTTAAATTAAAAAATTGAGTTATGAGTAATGAAAATTTAATACAGAGCAATGATTAGTTCTTTTTTTTTGGCATTGTAACCTAAAACAAAAATATCAAAAGTTTATTTTCTTCTGGAAAATTTTATTGAGTAATACTAATGATTAATTTTATCATTAAATAGAGAATTTTAATCAAAATTAAACAGGGGACAATGACTACAGTGTTTTTTAGAATCCTAATCCAAACCAATATTTAAAGCTTGTTGGCTTCATTTTAATTATTTAAGTTTCGAGAATATATTATAATCGAAATCTAAATTGTACTTTCAATATTATAATTCAAAACAAGAATATGAAAAGCAAGTTTGCTTTATCTCAATGTTTCATTTCTGAATATAATGAATCATCTTTAAATCAAAAAGTTGTCAATGCATGAAATCTACGTTTAGAACAGTAATTACAAAATAATATTTCCTGTACATACCTTGTCTTCTGAATATAACTTTGCTTCAATAAAAGTTCAAAAAATAATAACGAGGTAAAAAAATTCAATATCTATTAATAATAGTTACATGAATTCCAATAAATTAAGATTATTATAATTGTTATAAATTAAAATATTTAGATTCTTTTTCCAATTTGATTCCAATATCAATTAATTTTAATTATGTTTCAATAATTGATTTAAATAATATAATAATATTATATAGGCTCTTGTTAAACATTTTCCAGATTCTAGTAAATTAAGGTTTAAAATAAATAATAAATTTAAATTAAAAATTGAATTTGGAGTATCTGGAGTAAAATTTTTTAAATTTTTTCATATGAACCATTACGAGTCAAAAAATAAAACTAAGATAAAAATGAAATCAGAGGTAAAGGGAGAGAGAAAGTAAGAGTTTTAAAATTTAAAACATAATTTTAAAATTAAAATAAATAAAATTTGCACAAACTAAAAATAAAAAAGAGGGTAGGATCTAGAGGACATTTAACAACTCCGAATTATATATCCGTTAAATTGAAAATCTCAAATATATTATAAGTAAAAAATGATTTTTATGCTGACAAATTTCACACTGTATCTGTAATACTATACAGCATGAAAGCACATAATAAAAACCTGCAAAAAGAAAACAAACAAGCTCCTTAGCTTGACAGCTTTTCAATCATATGGAACAATTTTGTTTTTACCTGAAAAAAACTGAAATTTCATAGATGATTTTGTCGAAATCTGCAGCAAAGTTTACTGACTCTGAATTCTTCATTTATAATATTAAACGTAGCAGGAAACACTATAATATATTAATATACAAGTTGTTGATACGGAAGTCCGTTCGGGACATCACGAAACGCATACACATACATGCAGTATGTTATACAGTCAATCACTCTGCATCTATACTGCATATGAAAAAAATTGTTTTCATATCCAATTGATAAAGAGATTTCTTTTTTAATATATCTCCTCTTTCGTTTTTTTCTTGTAAAAATAATTCAACTATATACTATTTAAATCTTTAGGTAGACTAGCTAAATTTGTTTTCATCCCATAGAATAAAAGCATCAGGGAAAAACTTCGCTATGCGAGTGTAAGCTAGAACCATGAACTATTTCTATTTAAAGAATTTTTAGGTATTTTCTTTTTAAGAATAAATTTGATAGAATAATAATGAGTTATACCAATTACAGAGATTATTTCCTTACAAATGGAAATACAAAAACAATTATTTTAGGTTGAAATTTATGGACCCAACTCAAGCAACGGTGTTACTTAAGTAACATTTATAAATTTTAGCTCACGGCCGTTCTTCAATGATGTTACACGATACACGTTACTCGTTACACGTTTTAAAATTTTATTGTCCGATGTCTACTGAATTCATAATCTATGTAAAAACAAAACATGCGTATTTAAGCCATAGATCGTGATTTCAATAGAGATCGGACAACAAAATTTTAAAACGTGTGACGAGTAACATATAACCTGTAATATGTAACATCAATGACGAACGGCCGTCAGCTAAAAGTATCAATATTACTTGAGTAACATTGATACTCAAGTAACACCATTGCTTCAGTTGGATCTATATTCCTAAATTCCAACCTTATGTAGTATAGATGTTGCGTCACCAACCGTATCACGTACTAAGGCTGGAATTCACAGACTTAACTCAAGTAACGGTTGCATCATATATCTTTTTTCATTATGAGAGAGATAAAGACAGAATGAGGTTTGAGTAGCAATCTTTACTTGAGTTGGGTCTATGAATTGCAGCTTATATGTATTGTGTTGCGTACCGCGATGTCCCCACGGGACTTCCGAAAATTTTTTATTTTTCTCTGACGACTTCATGGTTCATGCTTTGAAACTCGAGTTTACAAACGTGACGTCTGCTTTGTTTACATCAATAAATGTTTATTTCTTATATATTCATATGGACTAGAAAAAAAAATATAAAACTAATCGATTAATATAAAATATGGGATATCCAACTACAACGATAGATTATAATAGGTGTTGTAATTCTTATAAATTGAAAAAACATAGAAAAGTGAAGTCATTACGGAAAATGACAGAAGAAATAAAAAAAGTTTTAACTATGACAGAAGAAATAAAAAAAGTTTTAACTATGATAGAAGAAATAAAAAAAGTTTTAACTAATGTTTCATTAGATAAAATGTTATGCACTACATGCAGAAAGCGTGCTCAACAAGAATATAAGCAATGTAGGCATTTATTTGATGAACTTTTTAATTTTTGTTGTTTATTTAATTTTTTTACCTCGTCATTATTTTTTGAACATTTATTAGAGCAAAGCTATATTCAAAAGACAAGGTATGTACAGACACTATTATTTTCCAATTACTTACCTGTTCAAAACGTAGATCTCATTCTTGATTCAAAGATGATTCATTATATTAAGAAATGAAACAATTAAGATGAAGCAAACTTGCTTTTGATATACTTGTTTTAGATTATAAAATTAAAAGTATAGTTTTGATTTTGATTATTATATTCTTAAAACTTAAATAATTAAGATGAAGCAAAGAAGCTTTAATTATTGGTTTAGATTAGGATTCTAAAAAACACTGTAGTACAAGTCATTGTTTCCTGTTTAATTTTGATTGAAATTCTGTATTTAATGATAAAATTAATCATTAGCATTACTGAATAACATTTTCCAGATATATAGAATTAACATTTTTCAACTTTTGATATTTTTGTATTAAGTTATAATTGTGAAAAAGCAAAACTAATTATTGCTGTGTATTGAATTTTCATTACTCATCATTCTATTTTTGAATTCAAATAGTATTTCAAAGTTAAAGTGCCACTATAATGGGAATAAAATACTTGTTAAAAGTTCCACAATTCATAAATAAAAGATTCTTTTATTTTCAAATAAATTTTTATAGCACATATATCTTATGCGTATAAAAATTATTCAACTTTCTATTTTTTATTTCCAAAAATATAATATAAATTCTAATTCTTAAATGTATTATACGTATTAAAATAATTTCTTTATCCGTATACAAAATAATTATAATAACAATTTATTGAAATACATAATATTGTTTGGGTTGGATTTTGATGATGTGTACGTAATCGATAGTTAATATTTCAATTCAGAATCTAAATTAACACTTGAATTATTAAGAAATAGATATATTTTAATATATTTAAACAATCATCTGTTCATATATTGTATTACCCATCAATATCGAAGAACCAAATCTAGAGTATATGTGTTAAATCAAAAATTCTAAATTTTGAAATATTAAAAGTTATGTAGCTTTTCTCCTGATAGTTTATCCAAGTAGAGCAAAAGCTTACTCCAAAATGTTATCAGAAGAAACAAAATAGTTCTTAATGAGTGAAATCAACCTGGCTGAACTCGAGCAATTGAAAATTACATGAAAGTAATAAATGAACCAATCAGAAAATAGCAATTCTGAGATTCATAAAAATTTTTGTAGATTCTACTCTCAATTTGCAACAAGAAATGTCTTAATGAGTAATCCTCTACACCCCTTAGTTTTGGAGTAGAATAAAAATTAAGTTGGTAATTTTACAAAAAAATTTGAAAAATCTCAATTTTTCATTACTCATTACTCTTTATACCTTTGACCTAGATCTCTGAAAATTTTTTTGTGTATTTTGGGTATCAAATGGAAGCTTTACACTGATTTTTACCGATTTTTATTTTTTTGTTAGGTGAGTTCACATGAAATGTCCCATATATATATATATATATATATATATATATATATTAAGAATTAATATAATGAATATTATAATTTTATCAGAAATTTTATTGAATTAATTCACTAAGAGATATTTTATGTTTGGATATGAAATATTGATATCAATCATAAGATTATACTTTTTTATTATACCTGGTATGTAGTTTCCATTATTTGTTGTAAATCAGTATCAGTTGAAGAGATTCTATTAAAAGTTGTACTTGGACAGTATAATTGATTTCTTTCCATATTTGATGATACATTGGACCAAGAATTAGCGTTCTTTTCACTATTTAATAACCAATTAATTTTATCAGCATCTCCAGCAGGTCCAACTGTCGAGGGATAATTTTTCCATGTTCTTTCTGTGCCAATCGGTCTTGGTATTTTTCGATCATCTACTTGCGCAGAAGAAATTTCTTGAGAGGTAATCTGTACTTGTGCCGATGATGAGATTGTAGGAGACTGTGCAGTATTATTCTCAAGCTCAACTATATCTGTATTGGTAGTCTGTGATGTTGCTCCAGAAAGATGATCTGTGAAGCCCACTTGTCCAACAGCTGAATTTCGAGGTGAATAATTTGTTGATACAAATGGCCAATGGTTTTGGTTACATGTAGGATTATTAATGATCGATTGAGTCGAAGGTGATGTTTGATATTTATTATAAGCAAAAGTATCAAGAATCGTTAAACTTCCAGATTGAACAGAAGTATTCGATGATTGTTGTGATGATATTATTGGAAAAATATTTTGATTTATTGATGCATTAAACATCGACTCTTCGAGATTATTATTTGAATGGAGGGTGCTTGAAAAATCTGGAGCTCGCGGATTTAATCGGGATATACTTATCGTTGTGGTAACTGCTGTTGAAGGGTTTACTGTTTGAGGATACTTCTGAACATGTTGATGAGCTGATACTGTCGGCTGCGCATTTTCTTGCACATCAGTAGATATTTTGAGTAGATTAGAATCTACATTTTGATCATGATAAACAGTATTATTTTCATTTAAAGTTTCATCAACTACATTTTGTGAAGAGTCAATGCTTTCATGTAATGCTGGTCCAGTACAAGGTGCTAAGCTAGTTGTGCTAATATTTACAGTTTTTTGGGTTAGAAGAGGTCTGGTAACAACTAAACTTATAGATGGCTTAGTAATAGACTGATCACTGGTGTATTTGATTGAAGACTGAATATTTAATGGTTGAATAGAAGTAGATACTATTATATCAACAGTGCTAGTGCAGTGGCATGAATTAATTATGTTATTAGATTTACATAATGTAGGAGAACACATTGTTGTTCCTCGATAACCTGGAGCTTTAGATATATCTACTTCAACTGAACAAGTATCTATAAATTTATTAGATGGTGACAGTGAATTATTTACTGAGATTCCTGCTCCAGCAACAGCTGCAAAATTAACATTTTTCTGTATTTCATTTTCTTTACAACCCCACATTGATCGCTGAGTAACTTTACTAAAAGTGTCATTAAAAAGAGAATATTCAAATGGCATATTATTTAATAAACTTTGACATCGATTTGAGCTTAATTTTGACAGTGGTATTGGATTATGAAGTTCTTTTAATACTACTGGTTGAGTAACTGCAAGAGATGAGATAGATGTACCGTTTGTTGATGTCACAGTGGAAATTGAATTAGCTTGCGTAGTTTGGTCATTTACTGTTGTTGAAGGAACAGAAGAGATTTTATGATCATCAGAATAATGAGTTTGTATGGTCATAGGTGAAGATACCAATGATATTGTAGGACATTGATTTAATGAATTGCTGATAAGTGGTGGTTGTGATATTATTTGACTGGTTGGAGGAACAGATGATAGAACAATAGGAATATTTGTTGATAGGTTTTGTTTGTATACGTTTAAAATATTATTAGGATTTTGGTTGCAATTCATTATATTGGGTGTAGTGCTGTTTATTTGAGGTGACGTATATATCTCTGAAAGTTTTGCAGCAAACGTCTGAGATGCGTTTGTTGTTATGATTTTGGTTTGACGGCCAGAAGTCATAATTGCACTTGTATATGACATTGTTGTACGTGTATTCGATGGAGTTCCTGCTTGTAGTACAACTTTTTTTTCCGTGTTCGAAATTAATCGTGCTAATGAGACTCGAGGCAGTGAAGTTCCTATAGATTTTGTATTGGTAGTAGAACGAGAAGGTAGTACTGACGTTGAAGTTAAAACCGTTGTAGTATAATTTGATTTACCGATTGTTGGAGTTGAAATATTGGAGACAAGTCCAAGTTGAAGTTTGGATGGTACAACTCTTAATTTATATGCCTGAAAAAAATAATTTAAAGACTTTATTTTCAAATTCAAAAACATAAAAATTTTCAATTTTTAATTTTTATATATCCACATAAAATTGTTAGGTAAAATTAAAAGTTCCCTCATTCTCCCACTAATAACGTTATAATGCATAAAAAAATAAGCTGCCCCTCTGCTCCTTCACTAATATATGTTTTTAATTATATTTAAAAAATTAATTTAAGACGACTTCGGATTTTAGGTTAGGTTTTATTTTTAAGTTTACAAATTACTCTTTCAATATGTAAAATTTTTCAGATTTTTTAATTTTCCACCATTCTACGGATTATAATAAATGGTGGAAAATTCAAAAATTCAAAAAATTTTAGAAATTGGAAGAGTAATTTGTAAACTATAAAATGAAATCGAACCGAACTTCCGTAGTCGCCTTAATATTTGCAATTAATATAATGGCTGATTCCATTCAGATTAATGCAGGCCGTCACGGATCGAATTTTTTTTGACTGAAAACTATGTAAATGTGTTCTAATACTCAACAGAAGATATAGAAATCCCGAAATATATCTTGAAAAATTTTTTTCATGACACTACAGCCTATTTTGTGTTTAATGTTAAAATGAAAGGTGAAATAATGAAAAGGTACCTCCATATTCAAAATGCTTTATCTTCGTCAATTTTTTACTTTTTGAGACGAATTTTTTTTAAATGTAAGAAATTTAGCCTACTTTTACATCGCGTTGTTATTTTTCAGATTCAAATTAATTTCATCGAGCTATTAATGAAAACAAAAAAAAACGATTTCTATTCAACGTGATTATCTTAAAAACTATATTTTTTTTTTGAAATTATAATATGTTTTTATACATAAAAAGACTAACTTTCAAGGTGGGTCAGAATATGCTATTTCTCGTTATTTTTTTTCAACGAATTTTTTAAAATTTTATTCTATTTTTTCCATTGTAGAATATTAAGACAATGTACTTATCCAATAATTATGCTCTTTCACGATTCATTTACTGTTTAATTTATAAATATATTGTTTGTGTTTGCAATAACCTTCAAAATGAGCAATTGGTCAACTTTTTTGGTCAATTAGAACAAAAGTTATAGCAATTTTAAGTTTAAAAATATGTTTAAAAAGAAAAAATGAATAATCATTTATTCAGTTTGTATTTCGCTCCGCGAGTGAAATTCAATTTAAAAGTAGTTAATGCATGCAGCCGTTAGATAGCGATAGGGCATTCCGAGCGTACTCATTAGCAATATAGAGCATCACAGTACATAAGAAAAGATCAAATTGAAAAACAAATTGTCTAACTTTTATAATCTTTTTTTCACTTTATTAAAAGATTTTGAGTTAATTATAATACCATCATCACTGGCCTAGATTAAGTACTAGGACTTGAAAAAAGCACACAAAATCTATGTTCCATTCGTCTAAAAATCCATTCAGAAAATTGGGCCATATAACAGAGTCTTTACAGCGCTTGTATCCAAAGATTTTGATATCTAGAGTAGATAAAGTTTGCGCTGGATGTAATAAATTATTCTATGAAGAAGTGAAGAATGCTACACCCTCTTTATCTAATTCAAGCAGTCAACAATCTTCGAAAGAAATTAATGACGGCGAAATTATGGTGTATGAGCTCAACGAAACTGCAAATAATTTGAATTTGAAGATTTCACTTATCAAGATACCTGAAACTGTTAATGTGAAGATGCGAAAATCATATGCCATTTGAAAAAGAAAGCAAATAAATGATGCATTTGATTCTCAAGTAGCTAGTGAAATGATGAAATTTTATGATATAACAGATTTGCCTAAATTGAGTGAAAGCATTGAATGTAAGATATGTCATAAATGGCTCGAAAATATTAAAATGGTCTTAAAAAATTGTTTAAGTTTTTCCAAAAAAAGTGCGGCTATTAACCCTTATAACAACCGATTTTTCCAAAGAATATTTATTATCAGCTCTGCCAGGCGTAACTACGTACATGATTGATCAAGCACGCTCACTGATGAATAATGAAGATGTCTATAAAAAGCTTGAAAATTATAGTGGCCATTCTTTGGATAAAGAAGTTGTGTGAAAAGTCGAAGAGCATTATTTAAACAATGATTTTAATTGCTCTCGACAAAGTTCAAATAAAAATGATACAATATCTGTAAAAAAATGGTATCAAATCTAAAAAAGTTAATCACTTTCTTACGCAAAGCATGAAACAAATGTTCAAATTATTCAGAAAAGAAAATCCACAAATGGAAAAGAAAATCAGCAATCGACATTCTATGCCTTGAAACCAAAGTGGGTTATAGCTCATTCACTCAACGATAAGTGTCTTTGTATTTATTTCGGAAATTTGGAAATTATGTCGATAGCTTCAAAAAATTATAATACAAATAATAAACATGACATTTCGAAAATTGAATTAAATATATTTTTTCATTAATTTTGCTCTAAGGATGCTATGAAATGTGTATTGAAAGATTGTGAAAAATGCCCGATTAGAGAAACTATTGATTTGGCATTGATTTCCTTGACAGAAGAAGATTTTTATAAAAAAATAACTTATAGTATTTGGGAAAAATCAGATTTACTTATTAAAACTAGTACCATTGAAGACTTCTTGATACCATTGAGAAAATATGCTCTCATCGTAAGTACTCATAAAATGATTAACCTTTTAAAGATGGGACTGGTTGATGTTTCGACCACTTAAGTATCATAATATTTTTAAAGAAAGAAAAACAATATCATCCCCAAAATCACTTAAAAATATTGTGATACTTAAGTGGTCGAAATATCGATCAGTCCCGTCCTTGAAAGGTCAAAGAAATTCAACGTATTGCTATTCGAGAGGCAACAATTTTAGTAAAAAAAAGCCAGTCCCAATTTAGTTATTCACGCAGATTTTGCCGAAAATTGGACGGTCTTATTACAAATTCAAGTACAAACCTACCAATAGAGCGAAAATCGAATATCCATATTTACATCGACATGTTATTTTGGAAATGATTCGACAGTCAGTTATGACACAGTTTGTGGCAATACGAAACATGATTCCTCTCATGCTTTAATGGCTATGAATTCAATTATAGAGAATTTAAGGTAAAAATACACTCTGCAAGAATTAGAAGAAATCATCATTTCGGATAAAGTTGCCAGTCATTTCGGAAATAGATACCAATTTTACGAGTTTAGAAATCCTAAAAAAAATGGTCATTTTCTGCAACTGGACATGGAAAAGGTGCATGTGATAGAATAGGAGGTACAGTTAAACATTATGCTACAGTGCACAATTTTTCCAAGAAAAGTACAGAATTTATTAGAAATGCGGAGGATTTCGCAACTCATGTGTCACTTTACACTCCATCTATCAAAGATTCTCTTTTTAAGCAAAGAAGAACTAGAAATTTTCCGACAAACAAAAAATCGAATGGCAAGGAAAAGCAAAAGAAGTCAAGGGAATACAAAAAATTCACTGTTAGAAACCTGAACAACATTTTGTGTTCACTTCTAGAACTTCATTGCGTGAATGGGAAAATATGAAAGGAAATATGAATTCATAAATTCAAACTGAATAATGATTTTTTTCTTTTTTAACATATTTTCAAACTTAAAATTGCTATAACTTTTGTTCTAATTGATCAAAATTTTTACCAATGGCTTATTTTGAACGTTTTCGCAAACACTAACAATATACTTATGAATTAAACAGTGAACGAATAGTGAAAGAGGATAATTATTGGAAGAGTACATTATCTTAATATTCTATAGTTGAAAAAAATACAATAAAATTTTTAAAAAATCATTAAAAAAAAATAACGTAAAATAGCATATTTTGACCCACCTTGAAAGTTAATTTTTTTTATGTATAAAAACATTCAAATTTGAAGAAAAAAACTAGCTTGCCACAGCAGCCTAAGGGGTCCAAAGGGCTGCTGTGGCTCGTACCTCGGTCCTTCACTTCACTCAGCTCTGAAATGCCTTCGCGATGCAAGGTATGCAAAAAACTTCGCTTTTTGCATATAAAGCTGCGCGCTCGCTATTGGTTACTGTCTTATTTGAAATTTAAAAAACTTTTCAAACAAATCATCTACAAACGCAAAAGCATTAAAAGTTAATCTTATTCCTTTTTTTGCTTTCTCATAGAGAAAGCTTTGTATCAGCAAAAAAAATTATTTTCTATTTTTTTTAATAATTTGTACATATTTGGTCTCAGGGAGTTGAAAATAGTGATTTTTAGAAAATGTCTGTTCGTATGTGTGTGTATTCAGTAAGCCACCTGGATCTCGACGACTACTCGATGAATTTGCTTCAAGTATTGCATAGAATTTATTTTTTAGTCTAACTTGGGAGGAACTTATTGAGAATTGGTTTTCTTAGCGTAGTTTTTATTTCAAAGACATTTATAAGAAAAAAAATTCAATTTTTCAATTTTTTGGTATTTTTTGTAATTTGCCTTATGAATATGCTTAAAAATTTGCATGGAAATAATTTTCGATTCTCGAAATAAAATAAACTTCTGAAAATTTATTTTATTAGCGTATTTTTAATTTTAGAGCATTTTGAAATTTTTGAAAAAAATGTTTGTATTTATTTAGTCAATTAGATCTCGAAAAGTAATCGATGGATTTACTTTGAATTTTCCATACAATTTATTTTCCTAATTAACTTTTGCAGAAGCTATTGAAAATCAGTTTTCTTACCGTAGTTTTAATCAAATAGTCATTTAAAACATTTTTTTAAATTTTAGATTTTTCATTTTTTTGTTATTTTGTGTAAACTACACAATGAATTTGCTTAAAAATTTTGATGGAAATTATTTTCGATTGCTGAAATAAAAAAAACTTTTGAAAACTGACCTTCTTAGCGCAGTTTTAACTTTAGAACATTTTGAATTTGTGAAAAAAATGTTTCAATTGGATCTCAAAAACTACTCGATGGATCTGCTTCAAATTTTGCATAGAATTTATTTTTTTGTCTAATTTGATGGTAAGCTATTGAGAATTGGTTTTCTTAGTGTAGTTTTAATTTCAGAGTATTTAAAAAAAAAATTTTTGATTTTTCACTTTTTTGGTATTTTTTGTAAACTATCGGATGAATCTCTGCTTAAAAATTTGCATGGAAATAATTTTTGATCCCCGAAATGAAATAAACTTTTGAAAGTTGATTTCCTTAGCATGGTTTTAATTTTAGAACATTTTGGAATTTTCGGAAAAAAATGTTTGTATTTATTCAGTCAATTAGATCTCGAAAAGTAATCAATGGATTTGCTTCAAATTTTTCATACAATTTATTTTTTTGATTAACTAGTGCGGAAGCTATTGAAAATTGATCTACTTAAAGTAGTTTTAATAAATTATCGAATTCAAAATTTTTTTAAAATTTTATATTTTCCATTTTTTTTATATTTTTTGTAAACTACTCTATGAATTCTCTTGGGAATTATTTTCGATTGACAAATTAAGAGAAACTTTTGAAAACTGATTTTCTTAGTGCAGTTTTAATTTTAGAATATTTCGAATTTTTGAAAAAAATGTTTGTATTTATTTTGTTACTTAGATCTCGAAATGTATTCGATGGATTCAATTTCCCATATCATTTATTTTTTTAATTGTCTAGTACGGAAGTTATTGAAAATTTGTTTTCTTAGTGTAGTTTTAATTTTAGAGTCTTAAGAAAACATAAACTGAACATTAATGATACAAGTTACAGTATATGACCCTAAATTTATGATCACTGATGGAGGATTAAAATATTAAATATCATAAAATTTATATTAAATATAGACCGGATTCGCTGTCATTGTTTAATTGATTTTCGTGTTATTTATTCAAATATTATATCGACTGCGTAAGCGCTACTTCCGGATCGAAATGGTAACTTTACAATTTTCATTGCCCATGATTAAGATACATTTTTATATTACAACATTATTGATGTTAGATTATTTTTTTTATCAGCTGTGATTTAGCTTGATATACATTGTATGTTTTTACTAGGATTGTGTGTTATTAATTTTTACTTAAATTAAGGAAAAAATTGTTGAAAATTAAAAATTCAACATAGGCTCTTCTGGATAAAAAAACTTTTATGCTTATAATTCAATAAACAGGTGAAAGTATCATGAGAAATTTTTTTTTTTAATCGATATTGTAAAATAACGATCTTCATTGCTCAAGATTGAGATTCAACTATTAATTACATCCTTATAGATGTTATGTTAAGTAGAACTCTCCACCAATATGTAAATAATGTTGAATAAACCCAAGCACTGGGAGAGAAGGCCGTTAGAAATAATAATAAAAAACACCAATTTTCAGTTTTGTAGCTACGTTTCGTCAGATCTATTTTCTGACCTCTTCAGGCGAATCTTTATTAAAAACAATTTGCAAAAATAAATAAATAAATAACAAGAAAATTGAATAATTACAATAAATATAATAAGTTAAAATAAGTATTTTCAAAAAGAAACTTCGTCATTGATATGATTTCTTGAAACGGTATACTGGATTTATTATGAATATCAGAAATACGTTTTTCCAAGCTATTTAATACGAGTTCACATGAAAGATTTGTGTATAACGATATAATGTCTAAAGCAGCGATGCAGATTTGTGTATAACGATATAATGTCTAAAGCAGCGATGCAGATTTGTGTATAACGATATAATGTCTAAAGCAGCGATGCCGAAAGTGGCAGAGTCAGAGAGGGAAATTCAAAAATGTGTAAAAAAAGTATTAAAATAAATAGTTTTCAAAATTTGATAATTAATAAATAATTCTAAAAAACAAAGTTACTATAACAAAATAATTTTTTTTCCATTTTTTACATTTTTTTGAGTTTAACAAAATTTTGTTAATTTAAAAAAAAAAACGTTATTCTGTGATAATTAGGAGCTGAGATAATTTTTTTTTTTAAATTCGCCATTTGTTTATTTACAAAGATTAAGGAATGAAATTTTAATGATGGATACTTTAATACTTGAACTTTGATATAAGATCATTTCTGATATTAAAATCAGTTTTTTTAAAACCTTAAAAGATTGTTTTTAAGTATGTATAGTTTCAATTCTTTTTGAAGAGGGGAGGAACGCGTCATCTTTCGCAAGTACAGAAAAAAATTTTTCGATTACTTCAAATTTGTCTTGTGAAAAAATTTTCTATATCTCAGTGAAATATTAACCGATTTTGATGTTTCTTTTTTTAATCTGGGGTAGCGCGAGATAATATTAACAGTCGTTATACTTGTTTAATGATATAAATAAATTAATTTGTTATAAACAATAACAAAAAATATATGCATATTTTTTTTTCATTTTTTATATACTTGTGATGTTTATTTTTATAATCTAATAAATAAGTTTCATTTCTTTTATGAAAAAATTAGATTATTATCTTTTTTACAGGCTAATAATTAATACAAACATTGCTCTTATCATAAAAATCCTGACATTATTAAAAATAATGTGAAGGCTTTTATGATAAGAGATATGTTTTTATTCATAATATTGTTTAAAAAAAAAAATAATTAAATTTTTTAGAGAAAAAGATATTATGTTTCATAAAATTATTAATACGTACGTTCCATTAACGTAAAATATGAAATAAATTATTTTTTTCATATATATTGTTTATAATAAATTAATTTGTTTTGCTAAATAAAACAAAAATGGCGGTACTTAACATCATTTCGCACAACGCCAGATCAAAAAAAAAAACGTTAAATTCGTTGAATATTCAAGGTTAGAAGCTTTTTTTAATAATGTCAGGATTTTTATGATAAGAGCAATGTTTGTATTAATTATTAGCCTGTAAAAAAGATAATAATCTAATTTTTTCATAAAAGAAATGAAACTTATTTATTAGATTATAAAAATAAACATCACAAGTATATAAAAAATGAAAAAAAAATATGCATATATTTTTTGTTATTGTTTATAACAAATTAATTTATTTATATCATTAAACAAGTATAACGACTGTTAATATTATCTCGCGCTACCCCAGATTAAAAAAAGAAACATCAAAATCGGTTAATATTTCACTGAGATATAGAAAATTTTTTCACAAGACAAATTTGAAGTAATCGAAAAATTTTTTTCTGTACTTGCGAAAGATGACACGTTCCTCCCCTCTTCAAAAAGAATTGAAACTATACATACTTAAAAACAATCTTTTAAGGTTTTAAAAAAACTGATTTTAATATCAGAAATGATCTTATATCAAAGTTCAAGTATTAAAGGATCCGTCATTAAGGGGTATCCGCATACCGGCATAGGATTCTACCTTATCTACATTTGAATTTTGCATTTTAATACAAATTTAACTATTTACGACTGAAATTCATAGAAGAGGCACATTTTTAACATTCTAAAGAATTGATTGCAATGTTAAGAGACAGTATAAAAGTGAAAATAGAGACGAAAACTGCAAAATACGATTATTCATAACTACATTGGAAATTTAATCGTATTAAGCAGTTTTCGTCTTCATTTTCACTTTTATACTGTCGTTTAACATTGCAATCAATTCTTTAGAATGTTAAGAATGTGCCTCTTCTATCAATTTCAGTCATTAATAGTTAAATATTTATTAAAATGCATAATTGAAATGTAGATAAGGTAGAACTCTATGTCGGTATGCTGATTCCCCTTAAAATTTCATTCCTTAATCTTTGTAAATAAACAAATGGCGAATTAAAAAAAAAAAAAATTATCTCAGCTCCTAATTATCACAGAATAACGTTTTTTTTTTAAATAAGCGTTAAAATTTAAGCAACAAGAATAAATAATTTGCATTTAAATATTTTTATTTTTTCATATATAAATTTAAACAATCAAGAAAAATTTTTTTTTTTTTCGATCGCCATTTAAACAGCGAAAATACTAAAAATGTCAATCAAACTTTTTATTTTCACTAAATATAAGTGTCAAAGAGCATAAATGACAATGGTCATTTCTTTCTAAAATGACCGCAATAGGGTCCATTTGAGGCCTACATTTTACCTCTTTTTAGTGAACAAATTGAATATCTCATAAACAAATTAATATTTTTTGCTGAAAAAATTATGGGAACTTGAGGATGATAGAAGGCAACTTTTTACAAAGTTACAAGCATGTAGCTCTTTTTTTTATGGAATAAAAAATTATTGAACATTTAACGATTTTTAACTATATTTTTGAGATTATTTAAATAAATTATTAACAAAATTTAATGTAATAGGGCTTAGACTATTCGTCTTGAAGACCCTTATAAGTATTATAAATTTCATATACCCTATTAAAAAACGAAAAGAGCTAGATCCAATAAACATCGATTTTTCACAATTTTTTACTTAAAAACGTTGTTTAAAAAAATATGCCAGCCCAAATTTTGAGGGTCTTTCTAAATTTTAATATCTTTTGACCTAATGAACTCATTTTTCACTTCAGTTACCTGTTACTAATTAAGTCAAATTTTAAGGTTTTTCGAGCTAATTCTACTGGACTATTATTGTTGTCAGATTCTAGTTTTCACGATAAAAATATTGATCTTGTTAAGCGTTTACTTTGTCTTAATAATTACCCATTAAAGTTCATTGACTCCTGTATAAACAAACGTATTTACAAATATAAATCGAAGAATAATACGATTAATAACAAAAACAAAAATAATAACATTATATGTACTATTCCGTTACCTTTTATATCCAGATTTTTTAATCAATGTAGAAAAACACTGTTTAACTTTGGTATTGATACGAGACCTTTAATCAACAATAAACTTAACCAGATAATAAGACTGGGTAAAGATAATCTTAAAAAAGAAGATACTACTGGGATTGTTTATAAATTTAATTGTAAATCTTGTTCCACTTCATATGTTGGTGAATCAAAACGATCGTTAAAGACTCGATTAAGTGAACACAAAAAATCGTCAGATACTGTAGTGGGTAAACATATGAATTCTCTATCTCATGAATTTGATTGGGAAAACACGATTATTTTAGATAGGGAACCGAATTATAAAAAATGTAGAATTTCAGAAATGATTCATATTAATAACTGTAAAAATTCAATCAATTTAAAAATAGATACTATGTTCTTGCCTTTGATTTATAAACCGTTACTATATAATGTAAACAAACTTTAGTATAAATAGAGTTGTAATCTTTATTTTAATTTATTGACTATGTGAATCTCTCACGTTATAATTGTACATTTAGGTGTGTATGGTACTTATTATATTTATTGTAATTATTCAATTTTTTTGTTATTTATTTATTTATTTTTGCAAATTGTTTTTAATAAAGATTCGCCTGAAGAGGTCAGAAAATAGATCTGACAAAACGTAGCTACAAAACTGAAAATTGGTGTTTTTTATTATTATTTCTAACGGCCTTCTCTCTCAGTGGTTGGGTTTATTCAACATTATTTACATCCTTATAGATGTTATATTATCAAAGAAGATAGACGCTTATAGAAGGATACTTTTGGGTTAAATTTTTCGTCCGAAACGCTGGGTAACACTTTAACATTGTTTGTATATCTATACATATGAAAAATTTGATATATATATAGATATAAAAATACATGGGATCTAGTGGCGCCCTCAGTAGCTGGGTAACTTATTTTTGGCAGAAATTTCCCATTTAAGAGTACGCTTCTATAAGCGTCTATATTCGTTAATATTATTAATTTTTAAAAAAAACTTTAAATATTAAAGAGAAGAGAAAAATATGACATAATTTATGGAAAAATATTTATAATGCAATCAAATAAATTGTAAGCGTTCACATAGATTAATTATATTTAGTTTTACGTTTCATGATAGATAATATGATCAATTTCGTAAGCTTATATATAAAAGATATTAGGAAAAATTGCTGATAAATAATTTTTTTACATTGAAGTCACAATTAAAAAATAAAAACAAAATAAACACCAACTCAATGAGCTCTATGAGAAAGCATTGCTCCAAAGCAGTTGGCAGCGTTTTTTCATTGTATATTTCACCAACTTTCAAAAGAAAGTTTGAATTTTGCAAATAGCCGCAATCATAGAAGTTGCGTCGAAGTTGCGAAGAACGTATGATTTAATTTTTTTAAATACGTTCAAATTATATTTAAAGTTTTCCTGGAATTCATTGTATTTAATTAAACAAACAAATTTATAATCATTTATGCAAAAATAAAAATAATGTATTTAATTATTTGGTTTTACTTAACTTCTGTGATGTTACAAATAATCAATGCTGTGTTTATGCTTAACGGTAACATGTGAGTGATTATGCTCATTAGGGTGCTTATGTGTAAATGGTTTTATACTTGAAACGAATTCAAATTTTTCTTGTTTATTTTACTTGATCAATTTCGAATCGATGTGAAAAAAATGTATTTTCATTAATTTATTCTTTTTAAAGTTTCGTTAATAGGATAATCAATCGAACGTTACAAGGAATAAATAGTAGATTTTCTTACAAGGAGATAAAATTATATTATTATTATGTCATTAACACGTACGTGCGGGTGTTTCATTTAATCTCCGTGTAAGAAATAATGCTTTTTTCTATCCCCAGGTGAAACCACGTTACATAAATTAACAATTAATTATTTGCTTTTTTTGTTTTAGCGCGTGTATGTGTTGTTCATTCCTGCCTATCCTGAATATCGATGGGGGATCTTGATCCGACTGGTCAAAAATTTGTTATGAACAATTTAATTGTTTAAACTGTTATAACTGAAAAATTTAGAGCGATATAAAAACTTTTTTCAATACTTTTTTATTCCTTATGAAAAAAACAGAGAAATTCATTTTTTTTAACAAACAATCATTAATTATAAACAAAAATATTGTTATTTTTGTTTAAAATAATCGAGAATCAGCGCACTACTAGCACTCAACGGATCATAACTAGGCTTCTAGTAAAAAACTCAATCACAAACAACATAGCCACACAAAAAAAAAACTCAAAACCTAAGAACCAGACCAAACAATTGTTAATAGTGTAATTTATGTTTTTAAAGTTATTGAACATGAATCTGGAGCCAGGTTAACTTCTCATGATAAGGGTCAAAGTCATCTTAAGGTCAAATCTATAAAATTAACGGTAACCCAATTTTTAGCAGTGCATATTTATGTTTTTGAAATTACTGAACATGAATCTGAAGTCAGTTTGACCCCCTTAGGCCAGGGTCAAGGTCATGTCAAGGTCAAATCTACAAAATTAACGAATACCCAATTGTTAGCAGTGCATTCTTATGTTTTTGGAATCGCTGAATTTGAATCTGTAATCAGTATGACCCCACAAGGTCAGAGTCAAGGCCATCTTAACATCAAATGAATGACGAAGAGCTCGATCTTCTTGAGAGGTTGTCAATTGGATCAGAAAACAACGATGAACAACATGATTAGTCTAGTCAAATTAGAATTTTTATCTGCAAAACTCAGGCCTCAGGTCTGTTTTCTGCAGAAATTGATTTTAGGTAACATATAATAAGAATATCGATGTGCGCTATCTCAAAAAGTTGTGGAAAAATGTTTATAAGCAATTCAAGGTAGAAAAATCTACTTTTTATTTTTTCCTCTATAACTGCTCTGTTTTTGATTTTAGAAGAAAATTTTTTCAATAAAAGTTGTTCAGAATTAAATTTTATTTAAAGTGATGGCTATGCGATTTTGAAAAATTTTCAGGTTTTCTCGAAAAACGGAGCTTTTCCGACAAAACATGTAATTTTTTAAATTGAAGTTGAAGATACTTTATTTTAAATTTGATTAAACCTTCGGAAAAGAAAGATTTTAATATGTATTCAATTCCTCTTTAAGCCGATCTGTATCGGTCCATAAGAAGAGTAACAATTAATTTGTTTATTAATAAAAAGTTGAAAATTTGAATGGTTGCCAAGCTCGCAATAATTAATGCAAATATGTGAAACTTATTGAGCATGTTAAGGCGACTTCGGAATTTAGGTTAGGTTTTATTTTTTAGTTTACAAATAAATGCTTTTAATACATGAAATTTTTTAGATTTTTTAATTTTCCACCATTCTTTGATACCACTAGAATGGTGAAAAACTTGTAAATCCAAAATATTCTACGAATTAAAAGCGTAATTTGTAAACTACGAAATAAAAATTTAGCCTAACCTCCGTAGTCGCCTTAAGGTAGTATACCTTTATGTAAAAATCAGAAATTTTTATTATTTTGCACTATTTTTTAGCGATTTTCCGTTTTTACAATTCTAACCTTTATAAATAAATTCATATAACTTGGTCAATTTTTAATATTTTTTAGTTTTATGAAATAGAAAAGAAAGATCTTTTCGAGACCTTTAATTTGAATTATTTAAAAGTTTCCTATATTAAAAATTATAAGAGTAACAAGGCTTTTACTTTAACTAACAATTGCGTCGTCGTTTTTAAACATTTGGACTCTTTCCAAAGTTTAACAGCCAGATATAGATTATTTATTGTTAAAAAATCATTGTTATATACAAAGTGCCTTTACCACATATCATCGTTTGTACATTTTTTTACGCGTTGCATTCAATGCTAATGTAAGCCGACAGAGTATATAAACAGCCTGCGCGCATGCGCACAGCACTATTTTTTTCTTTATTTGAGGATGGGAGAAAGTTTTCAAAAGTTCAAATCCTCATCGCGTATGAAAATTAACAATATTTCAATTAATTATGATCCGATTAAATGTTTTTTTTTAATCTTGGGTAGCGCGTGAAATTAATAACAGCTGTCATATCAGTTTTCTAAAAATCCTGTATTCATTTCTTATAAATAATTATAATTGTTGATAAAAAGTTTTTTCAAGATATTTGCGAAATTTTTAGTTTTGTTAAAGAGCTTTAAAACTAAATTTTGTTAAAAAAAAACAACAAATTTTTATTAGATAGGTTTTCTAATAAAATAAATATTTTAGTTACTAACAAGGAGAGCACTCCACCTCCAGAAAACGGATTCGGCTCAAACAGCAGGATATGATTTTTTGATAAAAAAAAAGAACCCGTATTTTTTCTTTTCGTTGAATAGGCCCTCTAGACAAGGATATAGCCATTTCCGAAAATATGGTCATTAAGAGCCTTTATAAGAACTTAAATAACCAAAGAACTAAGACTCTTACAAAAATAAAATGCATAAAAGATAAAATGAAGCACGAATTGAATTCTTTAATTCAAGCTTTGTTGCATTAAAAAAGCTTTTCTGGTTCAAAAGTTACAGGCGATTAAAATATTCTAATAAAATAGCGTCAAAAATTGATCATGTTTTATGTGTTAAGAATATTAAGTAAGTGTGTGGTAATATTTAATCGAGAATCCCTTTCGCACAACAAAAGCTTTTTTAATGCAACAAAGCTTAAATTAAAGCATTTTATTCGTGCTTTATTTTATCTTTCATGCATTTTTTTTAGTCTTAGTTCTTTGCTTATTTAAGATCTTATAAAGACTCTTAATAACTATATTTTCAGAAATGCCTATATCTTTGTATAAGGGACCTATTGGACGAAAAGAAAAAACACGGGTTCATTTTTTTTGTCAAAAAATCATATCCTGTAGTTTGAGCCGAATCCGTTTCCCAGAGGTAGAGTGCTCTCCTTGTTGGTAGCTAAAATATTGATTCTATTAGAAAACCTATTTAGTAAAAATTAGTTGTTTTTTTTTTCAAACAAAATTTATCTTCAACGTTATTTAATAAAACTATAGTAATTCCTCAAATATCTTGAAAAAATTTGTTTATCAACAATTATAATTATTTATAAGAAATATATGCAGGATTTTCTGAAAAGTGATATGGCTACTGTTATTAATTTCACGCGCCACCCAAGATTAAAAAAAAAATCTTATTTGGATCATAATTAGCTGAAATATTGTTAATTTTTATACACGATGAAAATTTGAACTTTTGAAAACTTTTTTCTATCCTCAATTAAAGAAAAAAATAGTGCCGTGTGCATGCGCGCAGGCCGTTTATATACATTGAAAAAACTATCATAGGTATCAAGAGCCACGCTTGGTGTTTTACGCCACCAAAAAAATAAAATTCATATTCATGCTCAATGTGGTGTGATTTGACCTTCGCGCTAAAAGAATGTATCCACAAGCATGGCTGACATTAACTATTACGATGTATATTTGTTTTTAAATGATCAGCATAGTTTGATACGACTCTCACAATGAGACGGTTTACGCGTCTCATTAGACGTACCGATAATCACGCCATTTAAAGTATTAGAGAACAAGATATTTTTGAATTTGTGTCTGTGATTTTCCTACAACTAATGGAATTTGAAAATTAACTAATTAAAATTTATTAAATCAACATAAAAATAATTGTCAAAAATAAACTTTTGAAGTATGTGGTATAGGTTCGTAAAAAATAGTTACATTTATATAATATTTTGAATTTGAAAATTACTATTTTAATGTTTACAATATATTGTGGTAAACAATTAATATGGAAATATAATTGTGCTTACGTTCGTTGATAAATTAATATAAAAATTATACTTAATAATTATTTACTTTAAAATTAAACACAATAGTCTGTCATCTAAAATTCAGTTTTATGGTATTTTTTCAAATTTTAAAGATTCAAAATAATCCATTTTATTATAGTACATTTATGTATGTGCTACCCATATCGCGACTGTATGTGCTACCCATATCGCGACTCTTAAGAAATCTGACCTCATTGAGTATCGGTTGATTGTTGGTCACAAAAAGTGGCTGACCATCCATCGGTAGTCAAAGTTTTCGGTATGGCGGTGTCTGACAGTCTAGCCTGATGTAATGTGTTAAAAGGTTCCGGGCTGGGCTCCCTCGACATCTCCATAGAAAAAGGTTAATTATATAGAGGATAACAATATCCTTTATATATTAATCTTTTTTATAAAAAAAAAAAAAAAAAAAAAAAAAATTATAGTACATTTATAATATACAAAGTAATGATAATAAATATTATTATACTTGTAAATATTAATTTACAATTATATAAAAAAAACTAGGGGTAATACTGCCGTTGACCCACCAAAATAGTCAAAAATTTTAAAAATTCTAGTTTCCAGATTATTATAAAGATATTCTCAAAGCAAATACCTATTAGAAAAATCATAAATCCCATTAAAAAGTACTTACTCAACTTGGCAACAAAAAGGTTACAATTCAAATTTAAATGGGTGGAGCCGAATTGTAACCTTTTTATTGCCAAGGAGAGTTGATACTTTTTATGGGCAAAATCGAGTTGGTACTTTTTTCAGCGCTTGTCTGAGCTGTGACCTTTTTCTTCTCGCCCGACAAAATGTTGTAATATGCCCAGTTGAATCCAGCGCGAAAGAGGCGCTTCGCTGGGTCGCGTACACTGCAAGCTAACCACGCGCTCAGATGCAAGTAAGTAAAAGCTCTATATTATGATAAAAAATTAACTTAGAAACATCTAGCTTAGCAAAAAATATTTGTCTTGATTTGTATTATAATGTCTAGAGGTTTCGATATAACAATTTTAATTATAAACAAGTTGAAAACGCTTATAAACAGACACTTCTGCAATTTTTCGGCTAAAATTTCGATTTTAAATTAACATAATCTTGTAATAAATTGAAATATTTTTTTGTAATTGAGTTTTTTGCAAACTTATGATCAATGATTTGAAATGAAAGGTCGTGAAGCTTTCATTTTTTGTTAGAAGCCTAGTTATGATCAGTTAAGCGCTAGTAGCGTGCTGATTTTCGACTATTTCTTTTACTTTACTGTTGTTTTAAGTTATTTTTATAGTCTGTATTATCAAGAATATATTTTTTGCAAAATGTTGCATACATGCTATAAAACTGAAGATAAAAGTAAAATAAAGTTTCTGAAACCAGCTATTTAGAAAAAACCATTAGGTAAAAGTGATACACTTGCATGGCAAATGTAACTGGGGTAAATAAAGTGCGACCAGATAAAATATTGTATGCGACAGTTTCTAGTGTCATTCGTCCACAGAAGCAAATAGTCGAAAGTTTGATGGACGAGGCTTCACGAGACAGCTTTAAACAAAGAATGGATAGTATACTAGTTGATTGTGGTACAGAAGGAGACGTAGAAAATCTTAACGACCATACAGACGACGATACTGACGAAAATGAATCGTTGACGAACACGAAAGTGAATCCATCGAAAGTCAAGCAGAACTGTCTTCAGACAGTTATGAGGAATATGTTCCCATTGGTAAAGAGAAAAGCCAAAAATAGATCTCTCAAGCTCAACTTAATGACATGTTTAGGAATGCTGGATTAGCAAAAGGTGGAGCTAAGTTAATGGCTTCTCAATTAAAGTCTTTCAATGTATTAAAAAAGGACGTAAACGTTACATTTTATCGAAACCGATAAGAAGCGTTTCGATCATACTTTACTAGCGAATCTGATCTAGTGTATTGCACCGATGTACGAGGACTTATTAATGAGTTTAAACCAAATTTACACAAGCCAGAAGAGTGGAGGTTATTCATCGATTCATCTAAGCGAAGCTTGAAGGCAGTTCTTCTTCACAATACGAACGAGTATGCTCCGTTACCATTGAATCATTCAACTGTACTCAAAGAAGAATACTGTAACATCGAAAAGGTTATAAATAAAATAAAGTATAGTGAGCTTGAATGGTTAATTTGCGGAGACCTAAAACTATTGTCCATGATACTAGGTCAACAATCAGGTTTCACCAAGTACCCATGATATTTATGCATGTTTGACAGTCGAGATAAAGCAAAACACTATAATACAAAAGTGTGGCCAGCGAGACCATCACTTACACCAGGTTCCAGCAATGTCATCAATCGTCCTCTTGTCAATCCTAGCAAAATCCTTTTACCGCCTTTACATATTAAATTAGGGCTGATGAAACAATTTGTTAAAGCTCTCAATAAGAAAGGGCGATGCTTCAAATACTTCGAAATCATCCTCACGAATATAACTCTGGTTATATTGAAGGAAGGTATCTTTAATGGACCTCAAATTCGCAAAATGTTCAGGGACGAAGAATTCGTCAAAAGTATGAATGATACCGAGAAGGCAGCCTGGTTGAGTTTTAAAGATGTTGCAACAAAATTTCTTGGTAACAATAAAGATGAGAACTACAAGAGCATCGTAAAAACTATGGTACAAAATTTCAAAAAATTAGGTTGCTTAATGAATTTGAAACTCCACTTTCTTGATTTACACATTGTTGAATTTCCATCAATCCTTGGTGACTACAGTGAAGAGCATAGTGAAAGATTCCATCAGGATATAAAGGAATTTGAACGTAGATAGCAAAGAAAATGTAGCGTAAACATGATGGCGGACTATTGTTGGATGCTAAAAAGAGAAGCACAACCTACTAAGAAAAAGAGGCGAAGGAATCCTTTGCATAGGTCGTTCGAAGACAAGCTTATACACGAGCGTAAGTCAATTTATCTCTTGTGCAAATTGACTTTTGAGTAGTTTTTTGAGGTTATCTTCAAAATTAGTCGGTCAAATCTCTTTTTTCATAACAAATTTAGATTCAACAGGCAAAAATACATAAAAGTAAAGCGTTTTTGATGTGCTGGAAACAATGTGTTTTGTTCTTCTCTCGTTTTTCCACAGAAACACTGCTTTTTAAACAGTTTTTTGAGGTTATGTTCAAAATTAGGCGGTCGACTCTCTTTTACCATAACATATTCGGATCCAGCAGGCCAAAATGCAGAAAAATAAAGTGTTTTTGATGTGCTGGAAACAATTTAAATTTTTTCTTCTCATGTTTTTCCACAAAAACACGGTTTGTTGACAGTTTTTTGAGGTTATGTTCAAAATATGCGGCCAACCCCCTACTTTCGACACCGAATTCGGATTCAGCGGGAAAAAATACAAAAGAAGAGTATAGCCTCCATCCCAGAACCGACAACTTTTTTTGTTTGTGCTCTTGCAAATAATTAGATAGTCTATATGTTCACTACACATGTGTTAGATGCGTAGTATGCGTATAATTTCTAAGAATAATATATTATTTGTTATTTTTTAGTGCAATGTTATTAAAATCGATTTTTTTTTGTTAAAAATTTTTATTTTCTACTTTTTAGAGAAACTTCTTACTAAAAGAACAATTATGAGTAGACCTACTAATCAAATATTTAATGCCAGGTTAAAAAAATTGTCTCAAATCTAAAAATAAAGATGGTTCGGCCACCGTGTTCATTGTTAAGCTGTTGAGAGTGCTTCGGGAATAGTCGGCAACTTTCGGCTGCTCTTCGTGCTTCTGTTCTATACGAGCGCCTCGCGCGTTTCGTCTTACCTCAACTTCTATTTGATTAGACTGAATAGTTCACTCGGACCGATCACAAATCGCCAGCTAAGCCATCCCGCACGTCACTTCTGAGCAATAACTTTTGTTATGATTTAATCTTTGTTAGTTGAAGTGATTAGTAATTGTTAAAGAAAAATAATAGATGCATCGTATATGGGTATTTCCAAAAAAATGGCAAATATGATGTAGCCGTTAATAAATTCAGTTACAATTGAATTGTCTATGTTCAATGTAATATTGTTAGTTTAATTAATTTTAACTAATTCGAGTTAAAGTTAGTTGAAGTTAGTTTATTTAATTTTAACTAATTCGAGCAATACATGACCTACGCACAACTATTCTGGAAGTTACAATAAAATAAATGTGAAAATCATCAGTACCGTGGCATGTATATTACTAAAAACTATTATGGGAAAATACAAAATTTATTATTGGGTATCTAAGCATGCAAATTATACATATACTTTCTGTAAAAATTAGTTGACATTAACTTTTTACCACCTCTAAATCTTCCGATTTTATAAGACTGCCTACTTTATATTCATTTGAATTTTGAAGATTGATTTTGTTCAAAATGAAGTTCATTACATTATAATAGTATTTGAAAATTAGCCTTTGATTATATACCATTCTTATTGAAAATTTTAATAAACTTAGAGTAGAAACTTTATTGACTATGTGAAATATTGCCTTCGTGTATAACATGTTTGTAAACAATAATAATCGCGTGGAATTTTTCTTGTCGCTTAATTATGAAAGTACCGTGGTTTGTATTTACATTAGAATAATTTCAAGTTCAGGAGATCTCGTAATGTATTAAACATGTGTGACCTATAAAAAAGTGTTTCTAGTTTGGATAAGTCAATCATCATTAGTAAAGAAAATATATATTGTTAGAAACACGAAATCGTCAGTACCGTGAAAATCAGTACCGCGTCTAAACACTTTAAAAAGACATTCCTGAATAATGCGTGAAACGAGAGGGTCTACATTGAAAAGAAAACTTCAACAAAATGATTATCGAGAGGAAATCTTTGTTAAAAAGGCTAAGTGTAAAAAAAAAGAATTGCCAAAAAAGAAAAAAAGGTAAGAATATTGAATTTGTATATTATAAGTGTACTGAGTTTTAATTTTTTTTTTTTTTTTTTGTAAATAACATTAATTTTTTTAAAATAAATAATTTATCATCAATAAAATAAATACATTAGTTAAAATTTTAGCATTTTCATTAAATTATTTAAATTTAGGGATATTTTATAAAATATTTTTATTCGATTAAAATCAAAATAATTATTTATAAATTAATAATTTAAAATATTTTATTTTGGAATTAATTAAAAGAAAAATAAAGTTTAAAAGAAGAACAATTAAAAAAAAAGAGATGCTGAGGCCGCGAGAAGAAAAAAAATTCGAGAAAATCCTGAACTTCATAAAAAATATTGTGATAAAGAAAGAGCAAGAAACAAGGCACGAAAGAAAAAAGGTGTTGAACAAAAATTTAAACCTGTGAGTGAATTGACTAATAGGCAGCGTAGAGGAAGAAGAAGAAAACAAAGAGCATGATCAAAATCTTACAGATTAAAAAAAAAGAATGAAAGCAATGATGAGCTGCAAGAACCAGGTACGAATCTTGATAAAAATCCACGGATTCAAGCGGTAAAAACCCGTTTTGCCAAAAGAAGACGAAAGTGCTACAATGAAAATACTTCATTGAAAAAAGAGATTTTAAAGTTAAAAAAATCCCTAAAAATTCTCGACAAAAATATTATTGATTAAGCAAGAAAATGAATAAAAAAGAAGCAGCTCTCCTTTATCGATTTTAACGGTAGGCCGGAGTAGAACCTGATACCGACCGAGTAACAATTGAGTTGTTTGTTATTTACTTAAGTTTTAATCGGTGTATCTTCAAATTAAAGGTCGAGCGCAATATATATTATTATTATGAACATCCATGCACAAGAAAAAAAATATCTACCGGTTTGTTTTTGAGAAAAGTAAGTAACGCGAAAATATTATAAACATGAACTTTTACTTTGGCGTTACTTACTTTTTTCAAAAACAAACCGGTAGATATTTTTTTTCTTGTGCATAGATGTTTATAATAATAATATCTATTGCGCTCGACCTTTAATTTGAAGATACACCGATTAAAACTTGAGTAAATAACAAAAATGCCAATTAGACAAGGACAGCGAATCCGGCCTGCTCTTAAAGCAAAAAATCCAAGAATGTAGTTTACCTGAAGATAGAAAAAAACAATGTGCAAGTACTATATACAACAAATTCTTATTTTCAAATTTAATAGTTTTTAAAATTCCTTAAATTTTTCAGATCGCTGCAAAAACAGTTAGACTTCAATTAAAAAGTTCGTACAAGGAGATTAAGAAAAGAACTAAAAAAAATTTATTTGAAAGAGTATTGTGTGGAAAAATAATCAAAAGTCATCGTCAACTAAGTCAGGTCAATAAACTTATATATATATATATATATATATATATATATATATTATAGCGCCTGTTTTGAGAAAAAGACGAACTGTTTGTAAAAATTCTCAGCATCAATTAAAGAAAAGAATTCAAGAATTTTATATTCAAAACAGTACAACAGATTCAGGTAAAAAAGCTATTGTTACTATTAACAAAGAAAAAATTCAAAAACATTATTTGAGTATGAGCGTGACAGATCTTCATCAAAAATTTTGTCGGGAAAATGTGAAAGCGAGTTTATCAATTTTCGCAAAATATCGTCCGCGTTAATGTCTTTTCCCAAAAATTAACGAAAGAAATACTTGCGCTTGTTATCTACACGAAAATTTCAAATTACTAATGCAGAGTCTACATTAAAAAAAAATTATCACAGAGACTTCAAGCTATCAAATTATAAACTCTTTAGTATGTGTAGAAAGCTCAGATTCGTGTTATGCTAGAACTTGCGAAAACTGTAAAAATAATGATGTTGATTTTGATTACCATGATATACCATTATCTGAACAAATTTCATTTTATCAGTACAAAACTATTAAAGAAGTACATTTTAATGAAAAGACAAAAAAGACTGTAACCGTGACAATTCGAAAAAAAGTTAAAAATGTAATAGATATCTCAAAAATTAAAAAGTATTTTGTGTTAGAGACAAAAATGTTTCTAAATCATGTACTTAAAATGACATACCAAAAAAAAGAGATTAGTGGTTTAGAAAAATCATTGCAAAAAGATGAATGTATCATTCATATACCCTGTTGAAAATAATGACGTCTTTCCAGTACGTCTTTGAAAGATGTCTTTGAAGACGTCTTTGAAGACGTCTTTGGTCGTGTCTTAGATTGGAACAAAATAAGACGTCATTTTTTCAATGTTCCGGAAATATAGTAACCAAATTACGTCTTTTTTATACGTAAAATAATTTCAAAGACGTATTTTTCCAATAAATACTCATAGTAAAAGACGTAAATTTTCAAAAAAAAATTCTTTTTTTTTAAACGAATGACGTCTTCCCTGTTGAAAATGATGACGTCTTTCTAAGACGTCTTTGAAAGACATCTTTGAAAGACGTCTTTGAAGACGTCTTTGGTCGTGTCTTAGATTGGAACCAAAAAAGACGTCATTTTTCCAATGTTTAGAAAAGTTATTCAACAAATGACGTCTTCTTATTATTTCAAAGACGTATTTTTTTTTAATAAAAATGACGTCTTTTCTTACGAATTTTTATTTAAAAAATACGTCTTCGAAAATGTAAAAAGACGTTATTTGTTAAATAGCTTTTCTAAACATTGGAAACATGACGTCTTTTTTGTTCCAATTTCAGACACAACCAAAGGCGTCTTTCAAAGACGTAATTTTCTCCGAATTTATGAAAAAATAACGTCATTTTTCATAAATTATGTCATTGAAAAATGACTTTACGTGATAATCATTTTCCATTTAAAGGAAAAAACAAAAACGAGGTTAACCTCGTAGTTTCAACTCTTCGAAAAACGAAGAGCATTTGCAATTGAACTGAGAGCGTTCTGACCTTGTATATCTGCGTCTTTGAAATTTGTATAAGGGATCGCAAAACTTGAAAATCGCCACCTAGTGACTTACAGTCGAATTGATGGTTGATTGCGTCAATTTAATTTTAACTCACTAGGTGGCGATTTTCAAGTTTTGCGATACCTTATACAAATTTCAAAGACGCAGATATATAAGGCCAGAACACTCTCAATCGCAAATGCTCTTCGTTTTTCGAAGAGTTGAAACTACGAGGTTAACCTCGTTTTTGTTTTTTCCTTTAAATGGAAAATAATTATCATGTAAAGTCATTTTTCAATGACATAATTCATGGAAAATGACGTTATTTTTTCATAAATTCGGAGAAAATTACGTCTTTGAAAGACGTCTTTGGTTGTGTCTGAAATTGGAACAAAAAGGACGTCATGTTACCAATGTTTAGAAAAGCTATTTAACAAATAACGTCTTTATTCATTTTCAAAGAAGTATTTTTTTAAATACAAATACGTCTTTTTATAATTTCAAAAACGTATTTTTTAAATAAAAATTTGTAAGAAAAGACGTATTTTTTAAATAAAAATTCGTAAGAAAAGACATATTTTTTAAATAAAAATTCGTAAGGAAAGACGTCATTTTTATTAAAAAAAATACGTCTTTGAAATAATAAAAAGACGTCATTTGTTGAATAACTTTTCTAAACATTGGAATGACATCTTTTTTGGTTCCAATCTAAGACACGACCAAAGACGTCTTAGAAGGATGTCATTATTTCCAACAAGCAAGACGTCATTCGTTTAAAAAAAAAATTTTTTTCGAAAATTTACGTCTTTTACTATGAGTATTTATTGGAAATTATTTTACTTATAAAAAAGACGTAATTTGGCTACTATATTTCCTGAACATTAAAAAAATGACGTCTTATTTCGTTCCAATCTAAGACACGACCAAAGACGTCTTCAAAGACGTCTTCAAAGACGTCTTCAAAGACATTCTTTAAAGACGTACTGGAAAGACGTCATTATTTTCAACAGGGTAGATTTCAGTGAAAACTACAATTGCAAATACTCCAGTGAGATATAAGCAGTACACTTTGGAGCTAATGGATCACAAATAACTTTGCACACAGGAGTTTTATACACGGTGGAAAAAATTCAAGGTTTTGCCACCATATCTCCATCTTTACGTCATGATAGCTCTAGTGTACTTGCTCATTTGAAGAAAGGCTTAAATCTCGTTAAAACATTCTACCATCAGTCAAGAAAATCCATTTAGTCAAAAATGGTCCGACAAATCAATAAAAAAATAATAATATGTTTTATTTGATTAATCAAGTCCTTCATAAATATTTTTCTCAATTCAAAGCTATCACTTATAATTTTACTGAGCCTGGCCATAGAAAAAGTTCAGCTGACGCGATTGGAGCTACAATTAAACGAGCAGCTGATGATGCAGTCAAATATAGATGTGATGTAGCTAATTTTCATACGTTTTTATCAGTGCTAAAAAAAATCAATGAATGTTCGTATTACTTCAGTTGATGTAAATGAAATCACATTGATTGATTCCATTTTGCCATTTGATGTGCCAAAATTTTAAAGCACGAGATCAATTTTGCAATACAAATGGATCAAATCTGATCCTAAAACTGTTGAATTCAATACCATGAGTTGTTTTGCTTGTCCTATTGTCTAAGAATGTGTTCATTTTGTCAAAGGTATATTAAATTATAGTAAGAAAATTGCGAAAACTAAAAAAGGAAAAATGAAAACCAAGAGTACAACCCAATCGAAAATAAAAAATTAATAATTATTAATTATTAATTTTCATTTAAATGAAAAGAAAAAAAGGAAGCAAGAGAAAAATCTATATTTTTGTAAGTAAAAATTGTTAATATTTAATTTATTTATATGAAATAAAACTGATAATAATGAAATTATTATCAGTTTATTACATTCAGTAGGAAATTGTTCGTATATTCTCATATTTTCATTAGTACCGTGGTTGACGCGTCAGTACCGTGAATAAAAAATTAAGAAAAAATATTATAAAAATGTAATATTTAATATTTATATATTATTTCCAGTTGATATTTTCTTTTTATCACATTGTTAATATTATTCCATTGATATGTTGTATTTTTTTTTTAATTTTGAGATAATAAATATTTGGTATTGAAAATTGGCATTTTTTTTGGAAAAATTCATATCATATTTTTAAAAGGATTGAGTTTTATTCACTTTAACTAATTACTAACTAGCAATTTTCTGTTGTAAAATGTTATACACGTGGACAAAATTAGATTTATAATTTTGCGCAGTCTACTCGCTAATTTAAAGTTAAAATGAATATTTTCTGTATTTTTTCTTTAGAATGTAATGGTACCATAAGTTTGACTTTAACTATCTAATAGAAGGGTCCAAAGAGCAGAAAAAAGCATTTTCTGTATTTTTTTCAAAAGTGTCCGCTATATCTATTCTTAAAATAAACAGGTTTTTCTTTTCAATAACAGGTTAATGCTCTCTACGCATTAACCTTTTACATGTCACATAAACAATTTTTCTTTTGTAAAAAAGTCAGAAGTACCTGACCGGGATTTAAAGCCAAGACATCCAGATTGGAAAGCCAGAGCCTTATCCGTTACGCCGCCGCACTCGCAAAAAATAAATAGATAATAGATTAATTGTATTTATTATTTGATTAATTTTATATAAACAATTTCTTAAAGTCTTATCAATACAAAAGAAAAAATAGTAAATCAAAAAACTATTAATATAATAAAAAAATTGATGGAGAATGAATAAATTTTGATAACTCAATGTTAGTACCATATAATTCAACATTACTTAAATACAATTGTCATATAAATGTAGGATATTATGCATCAATAATAAGTATAAGATCTCATTAATGTCTATAGCATAAATTATTTATCTTTCGCTTAAATCATTAAATCTATAAATTTTTTCATTATAAATATATTTCTATATATATATCTATACTTTTAAATACCGAGGTATATATGTAGGCGTACGACGCGACTAATAATTCTAAAAACTATTCTTCACACTATAATTTTTATAATTTTAATAAATTAAAATTAAAATGTATGCATCAATGAATATATTATGAAAATAAACAACTTCTATTAGATTAAATTTTGAATTAACTACCCTCACCAGTATGTGGAATCATAAACTTATACCATCGGTACTTATATATCTCTTGAAATCAAATCGTATTATCATGCCATTCGAAAATATATTTAGATTAGACCCATTTAAATAATGGAATTTGTTACTAACAGAATATGTACTTAATGAAATAATCAATTCAAATATTACTATTCCCTCATAGAAAATTCAGGATAAAAATATGCTCAGTAAATTAACGGCGAGCGATATCTTGTCGCGACGCAGTCGCGATAAATAACCTATATATACGCGATGAAATATTAAAGACATTAATTACAGTCACATAGTAAAATTTGGAAGAACAGATGTATAGAAAAAAATTGTATTTATTTATTATTTTTTGCACACAAAATTTGTTATCTAACCATTCCTAATTATATTTTTTTATTAATTTTATTTTTTTTAAATAAATTACCATTGAAAAAATTCTTGCGTGAAATGGACTCGAACCAGGTACCTCGAGCATGCGAAGCGTGAACGCTACCGACTGCGCCATGATGACATGTTGTCAATGAAATTTTGAATCGTCTACATATGTTACAGAACTATTTTCAATTTGGTCAAAAATTTTGAGGTTATGATTAAATTTACAGATCATGGACTCGACATTATTATTAGAAAAAGTAAAATTTATTATTTGCATAGTAAAATTTATTATTTGCATAGTAAAATTTATTATTTTATTCATCCTTTCTTTTTCCATTTAGGGGATTACATCCCCTTAAGGGGGGGTACAGGTGAAATCTTATTTTTCAATAAAAAAATGACGTTTTTAGTTTTTAATTTTTGACTCATAGCACCTATAACATAATCCATGCGTGATGTTGTAGGTGCTATGAGTCTAAAATTAAAAATTAAAAACGTCATTTTTTTATTAAAAAACAAGATTTCACCTATACCCCCCCCCTTTATTATTATTTATTGTATAATTTTTATTAAATTTTTTATTATATTTCTTAGGTAAAATATAATTAGAAGGTTGACGATATCCTCCCGATACCATCGGGATAATTGATGAACCGGTGTTAGGGTTCATCGCGATATCGATAAGCATAAGATCGCGACCGCCGGTATGATATACTGAATATATGCTTAACGTTTCTACCAGAGTTACTACTATTATATTAAAGTAACGAATTGAGACTTTTTTTCGTGAATATCTTTTGCATTATTGTCACATAAATACATACACACACACGTGCACCTTTAACATACACATACACACATACACATGCATACACTTATATACACTGTTAAAAATTATGAAATTTGCTTCCGATACTATTATTGAAATTTCAATTTTTACTTCAAATTTTATACAATTTTATATTAAAATTAGGATAAAATTATTAATTTTATATTAAAACTACAATAAAACTATTAATTTTATATTGAAATTACAATAAAATTATTAATTTTAATGAAATGTTTAGAAGCTAGTTTCATATTTTACATTGAATTTAATATTATTTTTAACAGTGTACATACACATACACACATACACACATATCCATACACATACGCACATATACACATCCGTACACATACACTTACTCTTATACACATACACACATACACAATATCCGTCACTTTATATCCGTCTCCGTCATCGTCTCTCAGTTTTCTTCTCTCCGTCTCTGCCTCTCCGTCTCTGTCTCTCTGTCCTTGCCTCTCTATCTCTGTCTCTCCGTCTCCGTCCCTCTATCTATGTCTTTACGTTTCTGTTTCTACGACTCCGTTTCTTCGTCTTTGTCTCTTTGTCTCTGTCTCTCCGTTTTCGTCTCTTCGTTTCTCTGTCTATGTCTCTTCGTCTTCGTCTCTCCGTTTTCGTCTTTCCGTCTATGTCTCTGTTTCCTTCTCTCTGTCTTCTTCTCTCCGTCTCTCCGTCTCTGTGTCTTTGTCTCTCCGACTCCGTTCCTACGTCTCCGTTTCTTTATCTCCGTCCCTCTGTCTGAAACACATGATTAAAAAGAATAAATTCCTATCATATTTTTTCATTAATTTGAATGGAATTCAGTAATACAAATTTTTAATTTATCATGCTGATATGATTTGTATTTAAACAATTTTTATGTTTATTGGAACTTTAATTAATTCTTTTTCTTCAAATATATAAAAACTAAATTTTAAACAGAACTACAATATAAAAATTTATAAATTCAGGCAATTTTATTAACTTTCAAATTGGCTAATTTATAAATATTCATATAATATATGAAAATTTAACCGAGTGACGTTAGGAGTAAATTAAGCTCGTAAAATATTAAAATCAAGTTTCTTTTATCAGTCAATCCAGTAATATACCATATTTATTATTAATAATTTTACTCTCATTAAATTTTAATTAAAATAAAAATCTTAATACTCCAATTAGTAATTAACTTTATAAACATTTAAATCATTTAAGTGTAAACAAATACAAAAATTTATTGTTAAAAGATTGATATTAATAACAATAAAGACAATTCCTTGCCGTCACATCATTGCATATAGGTGTACGGTGTGACATATAAATGATTCCTAATAACAGATTAGTAACCATAGGATATATTTAAATAAATATATGATCATATCTCCACAACTTTTAATCTTTTGGTGATATGTCATTTTACAGCTGTCACTGGGTAGCGAATGATGCACACTATTCAAACTAGGTTCACACCTTTTGTACAATCTTGTTCCTCTATTTTTTATGTATATAGTGAATGTGCCACCAATGCTCCAGTAGATATTTCTATAAAACGTAAATTTTTACATGGATGAAAGTTCGGAAATTTTATCCATGTAAAAATTTTCGTTTTATAGAAATATCTACTGGAGCATTGGTGGCACATTCACCATATACATAAAAAATAGAGGAACAAGATTGTACAAAAGATGTAAACCTAGTTTGAATAGTGTGCATTATTCGCTACCCAGTAACAGCAGTAAAATGACTTTTCAAAAACATTATAAAAAAATTAAAAGTTGTGGAGATATGCTCATATAAATACACTATTATTACAAATAAATACACTGTAATTATTTATGAATATAGGATTATATTAATTTTTTTATTGAAAATTTATGTCTTTTTTTTTATCAAGGATAAAATAGAGATAGGATGAAAAATATATTACATTGCGAGGGATGAATATTATAAATTAAAATATGCAAGTCATTTATGCATTACTTAATTGTTTATTAAAAAAAATTATTTAATGTTTAAATATAAATTGAATTTTCATTCTAATTGAAATCTATATGATTACCCTATAGCTTTAGTAGCTTAAGCAATAGCATGTTAAGTCCTGGCTTTCACCAGGACTAAATTAAAATAGATATATTTATAGAATTCTATAGATTTATATGAAACTTGAATTGATTTGTAATATTTGAATAAATTATAAAAGTTAATTAGAATGATATTTGAAAGAATACGAAAGTATGAGAAATCTAGTGGTGGAAAAGCTCGACCAATATTTTAATTGAGTGAGATCGTTCTCACTATTAAATGTATTGAAGTTAATTTATAAAGATTTTTAAATGAGAATAACAGTATATTTAATATTCTTACCTTTGTAGAATTCAGTAGATAAGGGCTGGCTATATTCAGACAGTTTATGGATAGGCACGATTGAAATGAGACTCGAGTCAAATGTATAAGTAACTTTTAAGAAATTCATTAGACACTTGTAAAATAATTAATATTGAATATGACAATAACTTTGTTTGGCTTTGAATTTGAATTTGAATTTGAATTGAAGTTGAAGTGCGAGAATTACAGGATGTATGACTTGGTATCAACAATAATCCTGGGGTAGTGCCTAAATGTTATTTGTTTCATTCAGCTTTTATACTCATATGTTTCGTAATGATTTTAGGATTCGTTTGACAATTTCAAAATACACGTTGTGGATTTGAACTACTTAATTTTATAATTCTGCTAACTAAAGAGTTTTATTGACAAATATTAAACTTTGAGTTTCTTGACTGTTTCGCTTTTTCTGTTTAGCTTGACAAATTCCTTTATTGTTCAATAACTGTTTTAATTAGTTCATGACCTGAAAAGATACTTTAAAATTGTAAATGAAAGAAATAAAAGATACGTGGTGACGTAACAAGCATTCATCTACAAAAGTTAATTAATAAATGAACTGATGATATTTTTTTATTAATACATGTATTAATATTATTTTTTGATATATTTTATGTAATGCATACTCTTTTTCATACAAAAAAAATTTGTCTTATCTTCTTTTCCCTTTTTTTTGTCGTGTATATAAATAAAACGTAAATAGTTCATTAATTAATTGTTCTTTATTAAAAAAATTATTAAATGTTTCAATACAAATTGAATTACTATTCTAATTAAATTCTATTTGATTACCCTTCAGCTTCAATAAATTAGACAATAGCATTTATCTATAAAAGTTTATTAGTAAATGAACAGGTAATATTTTTTTTAATTTAATGAAAATGTTAATCACGATTTAATTAAATGTCCTGATATAATTTAATATGTTACTTAATTAATCGTCTCTACATATGAATTGAGGAATGAAGAGGATGAGTTAAAGAAGAGCTAAAACAACGTAAAATAACGTAAAATAATGTTAAAAAAACATGGAAAAATTTTAGGATTTCTGATGGATTACCCGAGGAAGAGTTAAAATTACTTAAAATAACGTAGAAATAACGGAAAAAAGTTGAGGGTTTTATAAGGAGGTGTGAGGGAAGAGAAAATGAAGAGGTGAGGAGTAGAAAATGACGAGTAAATGAAGAGAAGAGGAAGATAATAAGAGGAGAAAAGAAAGAGACAAAAATAACGTAAAATAACGTAAAAAAAACGGAAAAAATGAGGATCAAAATACAGTAAAGGGAAGAGAAAAAAAAGACAAAAGTACGGAAGCCTGTAGGGCTCACCTCCATACTGTGTCGCTAGTATCGTACTTTTCTGCTATGCGTGGACTTGTAACAGATAGACTACGTGTAGCAGATAGGCTACGTATAACGCGTACACAAGTAGTATTTAGATTTTTTATGAGCGACTGAAAGATGTAATATTCAAAATAATAAAAATATTTAGTCATTAAATGAAAATAGAAGTAATTAAATACTTTTTTATTTATTTATTTGAAGTAAGTATATGCATTTAAAATAATTTTGTATGAAAGCCTGTAGGGCTCACCTCCGTACTGTGTCGCTAGTAGCCTAGTAGCGTACTTTTCTGCTATGCGTGGACTTGTAACACATAGACTACAAATAATAATAGAACTCTGCGTCTCTAAAAAACATCATATTTCTTACAGGTTATGTTTATCAAAAAAATTACAAAATTATTATTAATTAATAAAATATTATAATTAAATAATATTTTTATTATTTCGAATTATTACATCCTTCAATCGCTCATAAAAATCTAAATACTACTTGAGTACGTGTTATACGTAGCCTATCTCCTACACGTAGCCTATCTGTTACAAGTCCACGCATAGCAGAAAAGTACGCTACTAGCGACACAGTACGGAGGTGAGCCTTACAGGCTTCCGTACAAAAGGAAGAGCTTGGTCGTAAAAATTTTCCTCACAACTATATAATATAGAGAGACATATATATATATATATATATATATATATATATATATATATATATATATATATTTATACATACATACATACATACACGGGACATTACACGTCAACTAGAACGCACCCACAGACAGGTTTATATATATATATATATATATATATATATATATATATATATGGGACATTCCATGTTGTTTCGCATGCATGCACGCACACGTTAATATTCATGGGATTTTTCGTGTCAATTGAAACACAAGCAGACAAAGGTTTATATATATATGAGACATTTGATGTCAATTCGCATGCATGCACACAGGCTTTAATAAACATGGGATTTTTCATGTCAATTATAACGCACGCACACACAGGTTCATGTATATGGGACATTTCATGTCAATTCGCTTGCATGCACGCACACGTTAGTATACATGGGATTTTTTATGTAAATTTCAACGCACACACATACAGGTTTATATATATGGGACATTTCATGCCAATGCGCACGCACACACACACACAGCATTATATATATATGGGACATTTCATGTCAACTCGTAGGTACTCATAATCACAGGCTTATCTATACATATATGGAACATCTCATGACAACTCTCACACACCTATCCGAGTTCTCAGGTTTACATATATGGGACGTTTCATGTCAATTTTCATTCATGCACACACACGTTAATATACATGGGATTTTTTATGTAAATTTCAACGCACGCACATACAGGTTTATATATATGGGACATTTCATGCCAATGCGCATGCACACACACACACACACACACACACACACACACACACACACAGGATTATATATATATATATATATATATATATATATATATATATATATATGCGACATTTCATGTCAACTCGTATGTACTCATAATCACAGGCTTTTCTATATATATGAAACATTTTATGACAACTTTCACACACCTATCCGAGTTCCTTCAGGTTCACAGATATGGGACGTTTCATGTCAATTTGCATTCATACATACACGCTTTTATATACATGCGACTCTTCATGTAAACTCATGTACGACCTTACAGACAGGTTTTTGCATATGTATATATGATCCATTTCATATCAACTTGCTCACGTTCAACCGCAATTTTTTTGTTTATATATATATGGGACATTTCATGTCAACTCGCACGTACTCGCAAGCACAGGTTTTTCTATATATATATGGGACATTTCATAACAACTTATACACACCTATCTAAGTACCCTTAGGTTTATATATATGAGACGTTTCATGTCAATTTGCATGCATGCACACACGCGTTCATGTACGTGGGACTTTTCATGTAGACTCACAAGCATGATATAAACATATATATATATATATATATATATATATATATATATATATACATAAGGGACATTTCATGTAGAATCGCACGTACACACACAGGTTTATTCAAGTTTATATGGAATATTTAATTTCAACTCATACGCGCACGCATACGCTCACACATATAAACACATATTTAACTTTATATATATATATATATATATATATACATATACATACTTCACCTTATCAATGTAGACAATATTTAAAAAATAGTTATTTATTATGCTGTGGTACCCACGATCGCCGTCTTTGGATACCTAGGTGTTAATGACAACTTAAACATCATCTACAGCTAAAACTTTTGAAATTCAACTTATAGTTTAATAACTACTTTGAAGTTGTTTCAAATGTTATCTAGCCAAACATGGATGTTCCGAGTAAGATAAACATTGTCTACAAGAATATCTTTTGAAATTTAGCCATTATTTATTAATAACATGTACGTTTCCCGAGATAACATCTCACAATATCCAGGTGATTCTGGCTACCTGGAAATCGTCTATATGAATGAATTTTGAAATTTTCCATACCGATTGTGAAGTTTACAGACATTTGCAGGGACTACGTCAAATGAAACTTGGAGATTCTTTTAGATTTCGATTCTAAGGTTGTTTGATTAGGTCGGAGAATACTCGGAAATAAAAAGATTTTAAAAGAACAATTGTTTAAGATTCATGCAAGTTCCATGAAATATGTTGATTTACTCGTAGTCGATACCCATACATAAAGATCATTCATACAAATCATCTCGCATATGAATTTGCGGTAGTATCTCTACTAATTTATGAATTTTTCGTTCGAATAATGCCAGTGAAATTTAACTTCGAGAAAGCATATTACTATTGTAATTAGTGAATAATTTTAACATTTTTTCATCAAACATCATTCCGATATACACGTAATAAGCGCTATTATTTAAAAAATTAGAGAATTTATGAATCTTAGCAATTATTTACTTACCACGAAAGCTAAGAAATCATATTAATAATTCATTTTATTTGATTTTAATCATTTAAAATCAATATAAGCAAATTCCAAAGATAAAGAAATTCTGAATCAGTTATGCATTTACATATAATTTTTATTAAATCTTTAACATTTTTGTATATTTAACCGAACAATAAACATTCTTGCTATTTACATGAAATCATGAAACTTTAATTTAAGACAAAAATAAGAAGTAATATTTTTAAACATCATTTATTATAAATATTATTTCCTTAATAGACATAAATTTTTGAAATCATTAAAGATATCTAATACTATTACAAAATTATAGAAAATAAATATATTTTAAGAGGAAGAATCATATTTCTGTTCTTTGCTAATAAGAAAATTGGTTTTTCGAATAAAAAAAATTAAATTAAAATGGAGATAATATGTTGACTATGAGTAAGATTTACATAATTAGACGCATTTATGCATATTGTGTATGGACTAAGGATACATCGTATATTAATTATGTGGGCTCATATAAATACACAGGTACTCTATAGCTTTTTATGCATGACTCCTGAATTTTTTTCTATACGATGTGACCTTATATAAGGCAATATAACAATTTTTTTCATGTCATTTATTTAAATTATTTATTTACTTCATGCTGGTGAAAATTTACAATATTATATGTGGCGATAACTCGGCCACATATAATATAATGTACATTTTTGGTTAATTTTTAATATCATGATTGCATATTTAACACAAGAGTTTGAATAATAACTTTTCAAGTGGCGATTCCTCAGCCAATGTAAGCTTTTATATATTTCATAATATCGCGATTATTTTCTAATATGAAACATTTAAAAAGAATTTTTTAAGTGGCCATTACTCAGCCAATGTAAGCTTACATATATTTCATAACATCGCGATTATTTTCTGATATGAAACATTTAAAAAGAATTTATGAAGTGGCGATTACTCAGCCAATGTAAATCTTTCGATGATTGTGAATATTGCGATTATTATTTTAAAAAATTTTTACCTAGTCATATTGAAAGATTGCTTTTATAAAAAATGTTTCTGTATAATTATAAATATTCAATTATAAATTATTAAACTTCTTGCTTATTCATAAAAATAATAAAATAAGTATTATTAAGTTCAAAGCTTTATACCCTTACAAATAACTTTTGAGTCCATTTGCTTTATACAGTACTCGTTTTTCGAATTCAATATCGGACAATCTATTTAATTTTGGCATGTTCATTAAAGTAGCATAAGAATAGTATATTATGCTACGTGGGGTAAAAATTTCGGCTTCGCCTCGAGAGCCAAATCCATGCCGGCCTACAGTGTCGCATTTTTATCCCAAGTGGCATATACGATTTTTTCTCATACCGGGCTAAAAACACGTACAGCTTAGACTTATTAATAATTCATCATTAATGAAAAACCAGCGCGAAAAATCATCTGCTACTCTCGGTCGAATATATTTTTTCTTTATCTGCTACTCTCTCACTGATGATGATTCATTAAACAAACCATCAATATATCATTATAATACGCTCTTACTATACTCTTATTATAACATATTATAGATTATAATTCATAAATAAAGACAAATATAATTCTAAAAAATAAAAAATAAAATTACACATTCGATCGCATCATACATTTTAACTTTTTATAAAAAAAAAGTAATATCAACGAAGATAGACGCTTATAGAAGAACACTTCTGGGTTCAATTTTTGTAACCCAACTTGGGTCACTTTTTAACACGTACGTATATATATATATATATATATATATATATATATATATATATATATATAGATATAAACTACATGGGATTTAGTGCTGCCTCTAGCGGCTGGGTCACCGCAAACCTAACCTCTTTTCCGACATCGCACCCATATAGAAGTACGCTTCTATAAGCGTCTATCTTCGTTGGTAATATTTACAAACTTTTCTATGATACGTATGAGAGAGTCGATGTTTGTAACCGATGAATAGAACAGGATAGACTTATGTAATATTTATAAAAGAAAGAGAGAGAGGGAGAGAGCAAATATTGTAGCTGATGTTTTCAAAAGAATAGGCTACAATATACATGAAAGAAAGAAAGAGAGAGAGAGAGAGAGTTGAGGCTTACAACCGTAAATAGAAAAGGATAAGCATATACTCCCCACTCTTAAAACGCACGAAAGAGACTCGAGAATAAGTCGGAGCGTGCCGGCCTGAAAACATAAATTTTTACTGCTTGCGTTCCACCATTAATGACGTGTTTTTAGCCGGGGTATGAGAAAAAACAATCTTTCTACTGGAGCTGAAGAAGGTAATGTGGTATTAAATTTCAAAAATAAGCTTTTAACAACTGGCAAATTATTTAAAGACTCCAAAGACATCGTTTTTTCATTTAAAAACCTCATTAGTTCATTTTCTTCTTGTTCTTGAGGTGCAAAAGCCGTGTTTAGTAATGCATTTGAGCTGTCATCATCAAAATCAAAAAACGTGTCTTCTGTATTCTCATTATCTGCAACAGCTGATTCCGACTTTTTAGGCCTAACCAATTCTTCAAAAAGCCTATTTATTTTTGCTTGTGTATTTTTATCAAAGCACGAAATCCATTTTGCTCTAAATTTGGGGCATGTGAGTGCTGCTATAGCTGCTAATTCGCCATTGTTAATGATTTCAAAAAAATCATGAAATCTTTTGTCTCAAGCTTCCTTTAAATATTTCAACAGTGGCTCACACATAGACAAACTTTTATTTGCCGATAAAGTATTTCATTTTTTTCGGATAGTCAACAATGTCGGTAAAAGATAACCATAATGACAATCTTTTTCTCCTTGTAAAATATAAATCACTGAAGCCAGGGGTTGACACAATTTCAAATAATCTTCAATAAATTCAAAATCTTTTTTTCTTAAGATTTTATTAGATTCCAACATGTCATGAATTCTTTCATCATCAATTTTTTCTTTTAACGAAATGATTTGTTTAAAGGCGTCATACGTAGAATTCCACCTTGTTATAACGGGCCTCTGTAAACTGTATTCAAAAATTTTTTTCATTTCTTCTCGTTTTTTTGGTGATCTTAAACATTTTCATAATTGTTGGCATTTTTCCATGACAAATTTATGACACTTTTTAATATTTGGAACTCTGTCAATTGCGTCTACAAGATCTTTTGTTGCAATCAAACTCAAGGTATGGCTGACCTATTAAAAATGACGAGATAATGTTATATTTGAAAATATTGCTTCGTCTTCTACAGGATTTACATTATCGTTACTGTTCATAAACAGTGATTCTTCGCCATCATTTTCTTCAAACTCTTCCATTTCCTCTTCAGAATCATTTGAATCCTCATCTGCAATAAGTTTTATATAATAATTTGAAAATTTATTAAGATTTTATAAAGATTTTTCATATAAATTTGAAGTTTAATTTTTTCATTTTTTTTCATTATATTTATAACTTTTAAGCAAAATTAGCTTTTTTAATAAATTTAGATTTGTTCGATTAAATTTTGTTTCATGAGAAATTATAAAATCTAAAGAAAATCTACCGATAATTGACAGTTATTAATTTACTTTATTATTTAATATTAATTTAATTCAAGAATTGATTATATTCATCCAATAATTTAAATGTCTATTTATTTAATTTTTAATACAATTGATTTAAAATAACAATTTAAAGAACCTGGAAAATAATTTTCTGGATTTTCTATTCCAAATTTTTTAAAGGCTTTAACAAAATTTTTCCCATTATCCGTAACTGTAGATACAATTTTTTCAGTAGTTAGCTCGAAAGTCGAATAGATAATAGATAGTTGCTCTGCTATATTGGAAAAGGTATGCGATCCTTCAAATCGTCTACAAGCTAAAGCTGCTGATCTTCTTTTCAAAGATATATCATCAATCTGCAAATAGAAATAATTTTGATTTTATTGTAATTTCTTAACTACTTTATGTGAATAACATGTTATCTTACCCAATGAGTAGTTACACCTAAAAATCTTCTATTCGACCCAGTCCAAATATCTGCTGTTGTACAGACATGGTTTGCATTAGCTAAAGCCATTTTAATCTTGTCTAATTGTTTATAATATAATTCATCAACTTTTTTTCTAGCAGTATAACGAGTCAAATGCTTTAACGGAGCGTCACCATGTTTAATTTTGAAATCTAAATATTTTAAATAAAATGTTATTCATTAATATAATTAAAAAAATATTATATAAAATATACAACCATTAAATATTTTTCGAAAAGCTGAATCTTCATCTAGACGAAGAGAAAGTTGATTTCTCAATAAAAACTCAACAACATTTTTTTCAAAAGTATTTTGAGAAAAAGCACATGTCACACGTCGATAAACAACATCATTTTCATCTTCATCATCACCATCCAATTTTTTAAATTTTTTATATTGCTGATAGCTTTGTAGTTTATCTTCATGTTTTCTCTAAAAATATAATTATGTTAAATCATAAAATTAATACAAAATAAACATTTAATATTATTAAAATGTTTTGGTTTTGTATGAAATAGTATATTTTTTACCTAGAGCGAGTGAAAATAAAGAACTCCTGTTTGGTTTGGATGACAATTCACATAAAATGTCATTCTTCATTTACTCTCGAGGTGAAAATACAAATTTTCCAACAAGAGGCCAAAAATGCCATATTCTATTTTCGATGACAGGAGAAAATATGGTACTTTTGGACTAGGTGTTAAAAAAGCAATTTGATGACATTGTAAAAAAGTGAACACAACATTTTATTCTGTGTTTACTATAACAGATAAAATTTATTATTATTGTCACCTACCAACATGGCTGACCTTTTTTTCTGATAAGGTATATAACTTTAATATAAATAATGTTTAATTTTATATATCCATAAGAGAAAATTCATCATTGAACAAGATATTTATTGAAACATGATACTTGATATTTCATCTAAATATTAACTTTACATTTGAATGTACTGTCACAAAAAACATCGAAATTTTTTTTCAATTCATACCATTAAATATTGACCTTATCAAGGTATTTTTAAAAAAGTACAATTTTTACTTTTTGAATTTTGCAAGTCACAATAACAATAAATAAATTAGTTGATTTAATAACATATACATATAAAAACAATAACCTTTAAATGGCGATAAAAATTTGATGAAACTTTAAGATTTCCATGAATAATTTGGTTACAAGTCATGCATTTTGCTATGATTTTATCGCCATTTGATTTCGTCAAATCTGCTTCGAAAAATTTTCCATCCAAATAACAAGTTTTACAGCAGACATCTAACATTTTTTTTTGCTCATCACTTAATGGAACAGAAGGCGCCGTTAAAACATTTGTAATTCCTGTAGAATTACTCAATCGTGATAACTCATAATGAGTACCATTATTTGCTGTCCCCTGACTTCCATCATTATGTAATGGTTCACCATCTATACCAACTCTTAAACTAGCTAGCAATTCATCTGTATTATCTACTGAAATTTCTTCACTGTTCAATTTAAATCCTTAAAGTGAACAACAAAGCAATGGATAACATAATAAAATACAATGTATTTATAAGTTTATTGATCCAGTAAGAATGATTTGAGAATTTATTTTATAAATAATATTCCTAAAATTAAATTTTTACGAGGTCTAAAATTTGTAAAGTATGAATTTAATTATAATCTTTTTAACGGAAATTCAATTTTACAAAACCCAACTTTGTTAGAAAAATACATAAACATTAATTTCATGCACTATCTGTGCATTTGACATCAAGTCAGTCCCGCGAATTTTTCTTTATACGTATCTAGTACCTTGATTTACATAAAGGAGGCGCGGACGCCCCTCATATATATATATATATATATGCTTCCGTTTCATTAGTTCCGTTGCATGTACCGTCATGGAATCAATTCACTCCCGTATAATTTTTTTATACGTCTCTTATGGGAGGTGTATACCGTCGCTAAAGAAGTTTCACTTCAAAATAGAAAATTTATAATGACGTTATTGAGAAAAGTACGGAATGCCAAAGTAAAAGGTTATGTTATACAGATATCTACGTTCCCTAATTTTTTCAAAAAATTGTCAGCCAGTTTTATGTTATTGTACAAAGATTTGCATTTATATTAATTGCGGTAATAAAATAACTGGTGGTCTATAAATTATTCTTTCAGTTACAGATTAATCATATATTTTCATACACAAAACATATACAAAAAATTTTATAGGTCTAAATCATAAAAGTGTTGAAATGAGACAATGTAAATTAAAAATTTTTTTTTTCTATGAATTGTTTAATGAATTCCGTAATGAATTATTTTCTCGAATACTATAAACTTAAGATAAATACTTAAGACAATAATTGATGTTAAATAAATAACACATTTTGCAAATTATAATATGAAGATATTTGAGTTTATCTAATTGGTGAAATAATATAATTAAATAAAAAAATGTTTTTTTCATGTTGAAAACACGTTGTTAAAAAAAAACCAATAATTGAAAAAATGCACTTAAAAGTATTAAATAAATTAATTAAATTTCTTAAAATTACTTTTATACAGTTTCATTGCAATAATCAAGATAAAATTTTACAGCAAAAATTATAAAAGAAAAGGGTGTGCACTGATTTTCAGTAAATCTAATAATAATTTTAATACTATCTTTAATAATTTCTTAAAAAGATTTTAGAAAAAATTTCAGCAACCACACTTTTCTTTTTAAATTGTTGTTGTAAAATTTTCTATTGATTATTGCAATGAAACTATATAAAAGTAATATCAAGAAAGTTAATTTATTTATTTTATACTTTTTAGTCTATTTATTCAATTATTGTATTTTATTTTTAAAGCATGTTTTTAAAATTTTGTATTTTCTATTTTTGAGTTAAAATTGTTTTTATTATCATTTAGAGTTACATTGCAATCAGACTTTTCGAAGATTACACTCAGGTACATCCGTTATCGGCGACTTGGTACTCCAGTCCGACCTCTTCATCCTTAATCATTATTATGCATTATAGATTCACTTTCAAACCTCGAATTAGGTTTTAGCAGCCCCGAAATCCCCCGGGGAACCCACCTCGACCCAGAGAAAGCCTCCCTACTTGTACTTCCTCGGAGACGACGTCCATGCGTATTCTGGACAACGTGCATCACTTTGTGGCAATTGTTTGATCTCAAATTCGGTTTTAGCAACCCTGGAAACCCCCGAGAAACTCGCCTCGACCCAAAGAAAGCCTCCCCATTTATACTTCCTCGGAGATGACTTTTCACACCCATTATCATCGACCTGGATGTCCAGGTACCTAAATGACAACTGATTATTGTATTGTCATCCAAGACCAAAGTCTATGCTAATTATCAGAATTTATATCTGTCAAAAAGTGCCTGAAATCGAGCGCGCAAGATTTGATTACAGACAGACAAACAAACAAACAGACATGAAGGCGAATATAAGAAAAGCGTATATAAAAAAATAATATTTACCTACGTTAAGTCTGCTTTAAGACTAATTATCTTTCGTTTTTTATGACAAAAACAAGTAAATTGAATTTGAAAAAATTTCTATAAGTTACTTAAATTTATGAAAAAGTCAATATAAATCGTCATTTTTGCAGAATCATGAAGATTATGATTATTTTCGCGGAAATTATAAAGTTATGGAAATTATTTATGAAAACGTTTTCGATTGGAAAATTTGTGATTATTGCAGTTGAATTTTGTTACATCATCATCAGTTATATACTCGTTAAAATGACCCGAAAATTTCTGAAAGAATCGGAACAAATATTTTTCCGGTCTTTAAAGAATGTTTAAGAACTATTATGAAATCAAAATTGATAAATGTTTCAAGTTTTCCGAATCGTTCCGACATTGAAATTTCAATTATAAGCCGTTACTCATAAAATTTGGAAAAGTCTATTGTATGCAACTATTTTTCCAGTAATTCATTTGTAATTTATAAAATTGTGAATTTGGGTGATTCATTATGTTTCTTTCCGTAATATTTATCTGATATTGGAGCTGCAGCAATCGAGTTTTGCTTTTTGTATTTCATTAATATCATTTTAAATTCGTAAATTAATAGTATATTGTGTAACGAGTAAGGTTTAATTGACTATTGCGCACGAGCGTAGTGAGTAGCGCCATTGCCCGAGACTCTCTCTCTCTCGTATCTGCCGTACGACTGACTCGCAATAGTATATTTCAATACTTTTTGGTACTATTATTTGTAATTAAATTACATACTTTTAGTTCACCAATTTCACGTATATACGAAATAATTACGATTTCGTTAATGTAAAAATAATACAAGAATAGATGAAACGATTTACTTTGTCAGAGGTTAAAGCGAGATAGAGTATAAAATTCATCATATGGTCGATAAGATACAGTATGAGGGCGCTGCGCTTGTATAAACCTTTGCGATTTTACATTAATTAACGCTTTTGCGTGACATTATTTTACAGAATGTAACGTATTTACGTGATTTAATACAAAATAATATTATACATAGCTGGGAAACACACGTCCTCAAAAAACAACACACGCAGCGCGCGCTATTAGCTACTTACTACCACGAAAACGCATGCGCTATAGCCCACACAGCATGAAAGAATTTCGAAATAATTTCATGAAATATTACAAGTAATAATACGTTGAAAAAATTTAAAAAGGACTTAAAAAGATAACCATATTCTTTTGAAAAGAATTTATGAAATAATACACAGAAAGATTACAAAGTCTTTACAAAAATAATACCAAGAAGGAAATGAAAGTTAAAATATGAAATATTACACGAATCCTTTCTAAAAGGACTTTGAAATGACTTCTTGAAAGGAAACAAGAAATAACTCAGAAATCTTCCAAAGATTCTAGTCATGAAATAATTTAGAAAGATTTTCGAAATAATCTAAGGTATTCTTTCTACGAATCATTTCAAGATACTTACAAAAAGCTTTTATGTAATAATTTCAAGCAAGGTTTTGGTAATATTTCAAGTAATCTTACATGAAATAATTTTAAAACCTTTTTGAAATAATTCATGAAAGAACTTATCATGACGATAAAAGTTATTACATGAATCCTTACTGAAAGGACTTTGAGAGAACTTCTTGAAAGGAAACAAGAAATAACTCAAAAATCTTCCAAAGATTCTAGTCATGAAATAATTTAGAAAGATTTTTTAAATAATCTAAGGTATTCTTTCAACGAATCATTTCAAGATACTTACAAAAAGCTTTTATGTAATAATTCCAAGCAAGGTTTTGGTAATATTTCAAGTAATCTTACATGAAATAATTCATGAAAGAACTTATCATGACGATAAAAGTTATTACATGAATCCTTACTGAAATAACTTTCAGAGAACTTCTTGAAAGGAAACAAGAAATAACTCAAAAATCTTCCAAAGATTCTAGTCATGAAATAATTTAGAAAGATTTTCGAAATAATCTAAGGTATTCTTTCAACGAATCATTTCAATATACTTACAAAAAGCTTTTATGTAATAATTCCAAGCAAGGTTTTGGTAAAATCTCTAGTAATCTTACATGAAATAATTTTAAAACCTTTTTGAAATAATTCATGAAAGAACTTATCATGACGATAAAAGTTATTACATGAATCCTTACTGAAAGGGCTTTGAGAGAACTTCTTGAAAGGAAACAAGAAATAACTCAGAAATCTTCCAAAGATTGTAGTCATGAAATAATTTAGAAAGATTTTTTAAATAATCTAAGGTATTCTTTCAACGAATCATTTCAAGATACTTACAAAAAGCTTTTATGTAATAATTCCAAGCAAGGTTTTGGTAATATTTCAAGTAATCTTACATGAAATAATTTTAAAACCTTTTTGAAATAATTCATGAAAGAACTTATCATGACGATAAAAGTTATTACATGAATCCTTACTGAAAGGACTTTGAGAGAACTTCTTGAAAGGAAACAAGAAATAACTCAAAAATCTTCCAAAGATTCTAGTCATGAAATAATTTAGAAAGATTTTCGAAATAATCTAAGGTATTCTTTCAACGAATCATTTCAATATACTTACAAAAAGCTTTTATGTAATAATTCCAAGCAAGGTTTTGGTAAAATCTCAAGTAATCTTACAGGAAATAATTCATGAAAGAACTTATCATGACGATAAAAGTTATTACATGAATCCTTACTGAAAGGACTTTCAGAGAACTTCTTGAAAGGAAACAAGAAATAACTCAAAAATCTTCCAAAGATTCTAGTCATGAAATAATTTAGAAAGATTTTCGAAATAATCTAAGGTATTCTTTCAACGAATCATTTCAATATACTTACAAAAAGCTTTTATGTAATAATTCCAAGCAAGGTTTTGGTAAAATCTCTAGTAATCTTACATGAAATAATTTTAAAACCTTTTTGAAATAATTCATGAAAGAACTTATCATGACGATAAAAGTTATTACATGAATCCTTACTGAAAGGGCTTTGAGAGAACTTCTTGAAAGGAAACAAGAAATAACTCAGAAATCTTCCAAAGATTGTAGTCATGAAATAATTTAGAAAGATTTTTTAAATAATCTAAGGTATTCTTTCAACGAATCATTTCAAGATACTTACAAAAAGCTTTTATGTAATAATTCCAAGCAAGGTTTTGGTAATATTTCAAGTAATCTTACATGAAATAATTTTAAAACCTTTTTGAAATAATTCATGAAAGAACTTATCATGACGATAAAAGTTATTACATGAATCCTTACTGAAAGGACTTTGAGAGAACTTCTTGAAAGGAAACAAGAAATAACTCAAAAATCTTCCAAAGATTCTAGTCATGAAATAATTTAGAAAGATTTTCGAAATAATCTAAGGTATTCTTTCAACGAATCATTTCAATATACTTACAAAAAGCTTTTATGTAATAATTCCAAGCAAGGTTTTGGTAAAATCTCAAGTAATCTTACATGAAATAATTTTGAAATCTTTTTGAAATATTTCATGAAATAACTTATGATGAGAATAAAAGTTATTAAATAAATCCTTACTGAAAGGACTTTGAAAAGACTTCTTGAAAGGAAACAAGAAAGAACTCAGAAATCTTCTAACGATTAAAATCAGAAAATAATTTAGAAAGATTTTCGGAATGATCTAAGGTATTCTTTCACCGAATCATTTCAAGATTCATTCAAAAAGCTTTCATGAAATAATTCATGCAATATTTTGGTAAAGTCTCAAGAAATCTTACATGAAATAATTTTGAAATCTTTTTGAAATATTTCATGAAATAACTTATGATAAGAATGAAAGTTATTACATGAATCCTTACTGAAAGGACTTTGAAAGGACTTTATGAAAGAAAACGTGAAAGATAACAGAATCATTTAGAAATATTTTCGGGATTAGTTTATAATTTATCCGCTTGATGGCGGTATCTCTTATTCTCGCAAGCGGTAAGAGTGCTTCCCATTTCATATATAAGGAAAATAAGAATCTTAAATGGAAACTATAAATTGTTATGCGTGCGATGTCTGTGTTATGATAACTTCGATTTTAACCGCTGTAAAACTATTCGTAATCCTATGAATAATTATATCATCATATATCCGTTATATATATATGTGTGTGTGTGTGTATTGATTCTAAATTGATTCTTAAATAATACAGGAAAGAATAAAATTTCTAGAACTTTACACGTCTCTCAACTAAAGATAGATGAAAAGATTAATGCATTATTACTAAAAGAATTCATGGATCCTTACAGAATTCTTTCATTGAAAGGATTCTGTAATAATTCTATGTCCGAGGTATATTTCTTTCAGAAATAATACAATGAAATATTTTTAAAATATTTTATATCATTCTTACAGAATACTTTCAATGAAAGATGTATGAAAAGATTTAAGAATTATTACCAAAAGAATTCATGGATCCTTACAGAATTCTTTTATTGAAAGGATTCTGTAATAATTCTATGTCCGAGGTATATTCCTTTTAGAAATAATACAATGAAATATTTTAAAAATATTTCATATTATTCTTACAGAATCCTTTCAATGGAAGATGTATGAAAAGATTTACGAATTATTACCAAAAGAATTCATGGATCCTTACAGAATTCTTTCATTGAAAGGATTCTGTAATAATTCTATGTCCGAGGTATATTCCTTTTAGAAATAATACAATGAAATATTTTAAAAATATTTCATATTATTCTTACAGAATCCTTTCAATGGAAGATGTATGAAAAGATTTACGAATTATTACCAAAAGAATTCATGGATCCTTACAGAATTCTTCCATTGAAAGGATTTTGAAATGACTTGTGAATTCTTTATGAAATATTTTTATGTATTATTTTTAAAAGAATAATACCTCGGACATAGAATTATTTCAGAATCCTTTCAGTGAAATATTTCTGAAAGATTGTAGTCTTTTTATGAATCCTTTCAGAATCCTTTCAAAGTCCTTTCATGCTGTATGGGAGGCCACTTACTCAGCACGGATGAGAAAAACAAATATAATGACTTGTCCGCACTAAAGCTATGTTAATACAATAATTTTTGTTAAAATAAAAAATCATAAAAACTTGTAAATTTTTTATGAACTTGGATTGGAAATCATATCAAGCTCGACAAACCTAATCTTAAAATACGTTACATTGAAAGTTTGTATTATTACTTTTTATGTAGTATTTTCGTGGGTTTCTTGAGTTGTCCGCACTCGAGTTGAATCTAACAAATTTTTTCTTTGTCACAAAAAAATGTTATTAAACGCATTGTTTATTCATAACTTGGGATTGGAAATATTATTAGAAGACTGGAAGCTTCGTCATGCTCTTAAAAATAAAAATAATGTTATGTAATTTTAAAAATAATATTAATCTGAATAATATATCCTCATCAGAAAAGTTATTATAATTTATATATTTTTGGAACCTTTTCAATTTCATGTGTACCACCATGGTATTATATGGGGATATCCACTCAACTTTAAATTCTCTAGTAACAGGTCATTATTTAAACTAGGTTATAATTTTTTGTGCTATCTTGTAACTCTATTTCTGATGTATTTTGTAAATGTGCCACAAACGGCGCAGCAGATAATTCTATAAAAAGTAAATTTACACATAAGATAAATTACGGTAATTTTTTATGTGTAAAAATGAATGTTTCATAGAAATATCTACTGCGCCGTTTGTTAAACATTTACAAAATACATCAGAAATAGAGTTGCAGGATAGCACAAAAGATTTGAACTTAGTTTAAATAATGTGCATCATGCGGTAACCCAGTAACAGCTGTAATATGACCTGTTACTAGAGAATTAAAAGTTTTGTGGATATCCCCATATATCAAAAAATATGATTATGACTTCTTCAGATTCTTTATGAATTTCTAATGTATTGAATAGTGATTTTTGAAGGGCAAATCATAGTATTAATTAAATTAACTTATTAATAAACTGAAAAATTGCCAAGTATTAATAAATCAGTGCGATTTATTGTATTTATTCACAAAGAAAATTTATAGCTTACTAGGAGAGTATCAGACCTCCGGATCACGGATTTTGCTTAAACTTTGGGATAAGTTTTCAGATGTCAAAATATGGAAAGAAACAGAATTTTAGATTCCAACGCTCAATATTTCCCTAGTTACAGGCAATTAAAGAAAATCACTAAAAAAGTTACTAGATTTTCAAACGCATATAGTTCCGCAGCATTGATAGCTAGGAGCTTAAAACTTTTTTTAAATGAAAGCTGAGCGCAAATCCTTTCGAAATAGTATTTATAGCATGTCAAAATATTATTTTTTCCCAAAGTTATAGCGTGATAAAAATTGGACCTGATTTTTCTTTTTAAAACATTAATTAATAACAAAAGCTGAAATTGGGTCTAATGTTTATTACGCTATAACTTTGGGAAAAAATAATATTTTCACATGCTATAACTACTATTTCGAAAGGATTTGAGCTCAGCTTCAATTTAAAAAAAGTTTCAAGCTCCTAGCTATCAATGCTAAGGAACTATATGCGTTTGAAAATCTAGTAACTTTTTTAGTGATTTTCTTTAATTGCCTGTAACTAGGGAAATATTGAGCGTTGGGATCTAAAATTCTGTTTCCTTTCATATTTTGATATCTGGAAACTTATCCCAAAGTTTGAGCAAAATCCGTGATCCGGAGGTCTGATACTCTCCTAGTTAGTCGTGTAAAATGGCTTCATTTCCACTATCGAACAATTCCATGGTATGCTTAACTATTTCAAGAGTTAAAATAATTTAATAATACGTATATTTTTTTATAACTTCGAAATCGTTACTGAGAATCATAAATAATTTTCACGGTATTTTATTAATAGCAGGTCGTATATCTCTATCCTTTTATAATAAAAAAAATTCAATTTTCTGCAAAACCTTATGATTGTAGCGAAAAATAAGAAGAAAGCCCCATCTCGTATAATAAAAAGCAATATTTTCTCTTATGAGAAAAAATTATTTTTATCGCTTCGTTTCAAAGAAAACTTTGAAAAACTGAATTGTCCATCCAAACCTCGATATTTTATGTTTTCAAAGAAAATATTGCTTTTTATGATACAAGATGGGGCTTTCTCTTTATTTTTTGCTAAAATTATTAGTTTTTGTAAAAAAATCAATTTTTGGATTACAATAGGACATATATACTCGACCTCCTTTTAAGGATCTTTAATAGCTATTAAACTCTTTACAAGATTGTAATAATTCATCTCGATTTACTTCCATGGAGTTCGTAAAGTTTCATTAACCTTTCAATTAATATACAGAAAATATAAAGATTCATCCGTATTCTTAAATGATTTCATAGATTTATAATCATTTATTTACCAATAATTTAATAAATATATTCATACGATGATGAAACGTAAAAAATATTTCTAAAGAATTTTTTAAAATACAATCTAGCAGGTTTCTCCTGAAAACTTTACAGTGCTGTTTAATTCTAAAGCGATCTTAAGGGTATGGTTTCACGCTACTTTACCGATCGAAAATTATAATTTTATAAAATTACAATTTTTGAAAAAACTATACATCGGAATGAGTTTTTCTTTTATAGATCACTTCATTTAACTTCGATGAAGGGCGGAAACTCTAAAAATTAACGAAAAAAAACGTTAATCGAAGATAATTAGAAAAACAAATTTCTCAAAAACCGTGTTTCGTAGGGAAATTTCCTATTCAGGATCATTTTATCTTTGAAAAATGAAGGACGGATACTTGGTTTGATAAATCATATCGCAAAAAAGCAAAATTACATTTTTCTAAAAAGATGCGATCAGCTGTAAGAATACAATGGCCGTGCAAGAAGCCATGTTTCATAGTTGGCATCAATGCTAATGTATAGTTTGGTACTCGCCAACTTCAAATTCGAATTTTAAATGTAAATTGAATTTGTTTTATATGTACAATTTCTACGAATGAACACTTTTTCAACATAAAACTGTTTTATTTTATTTAAAACATAAATGTGTAAAAAATTTAATATTATAAGAGAGAACAATATAGTTTATATCATTTGCGAACTCATTATTTTTTTTTAATTTTCATTATAGCAAAATAAGTAATCTATTCGTTTCTTTGTTTGAAACAAAATATTTGTTGAATGACTTTATTGAATTAGCGAAACTTTGGCATATCCTAACCTTTTTAGAATGAAAATATGTTTTGAAAAGCAAATAATAAGGATTACTTAATTTTATTGATAATTATGGTTTTTGAAAAATAAACAGTCATAAGTAATTTTATTAAGATAAGACTTTGAAAAAACGTGAGAAAAATCACTTAATTTTTTTAATCTTAGTGTAATGAGTATAAAATAAAATTCATAATATTATTTTTGAAAAATTTATAGAAATCTATTTTTCAAATTCATTATTTTCCTAATATTTATCTTTTTATTCGGAATTTAAATTTTACATTCATGTTATATATAGATTTATCAATCAAACATAAATATAAAAAGAATAGAAAAGATTTTGAAATATATTTTTTTTGACAAAATTTTTTTAAAGATAAATGAACAAGACTCTCCGTAAAACACAAACTGCAAAAAAACTTTCTTTTATTTGACAAAGAATTCAATTTGGTAGGAATGAATGATTAGTTTTTGAATTTTGTAAATAAATTAAATCATAAATAAATGTACATGTTGAACCTTAAAACTTCAATTTTATTTATGCATTATAATACTTATCATTTTAACTAAATGTTATTTTTTCAAACAACTGTAAAAAACCATGAAAAAATATAAATAATCGTAAATAAATGTGAATAATTGTAAAAAAAATAAATAAATGTAAATAACTGTAAATAAATGTAAATAACTGTAAATAAATATAAACAACTGTATATTTATAGTTATTTACAGTTATTTACAGTTAGTAACACTTATTTACAATTATTTCCAGAAATTTTTTCCATATGGGCTTATCTTAATAAAATTATTTACAATTGTTTATTTTTAAAGAACAATAATATAAAATAATATTTGATGAGATTATATCATATAATAAAATTATATTAGCAATAAAATTAAGTAATCCTTATCATTCGCTTTTCAAAACATTTTTTTATTCTAAAAAGGTTAGGATATGCCAAAGTTTCGCTAATTCAATAAAGTCATTCAAAAAATATTTTGTTTCAAACAAAGAAACGAATAGATTACTTATTTTGCTATAATGAAAATTAAAAAAAAAATAATGAGTTCGCAAATGATGTAAACTATATTGTTCTCTCTTATAATATTAAATTTTTTACATATTTATGTTTTAAATAAAATAAAACAGTTTTATGTTGAAAAAGTGTTCATTCGTAGAAATTGAACATATAAAACAAATTCAATTTACATTTAAAATTCGAATTTTTAGTTGGCGCGTACCAAACTATACATTAGCATTGATGCCAACTATGAAACATGGCTTCTTGCACGGCCATTGTATTCTTACAGCTGATCGCATCTTTTTAGAAAAATGTAATTTTGCTTTTTTGCGATATGATTTATCAAACCAAGTTTCCGTCCTTCATTTTTCAAAGATAAAATGATCCTGGATAGGAAATTCCCCTACGAAACACGGTTATTGAGAAATTTGATTTTTTCGAACTGAGAAATTTGCTTTTCTAATTATCTTCGATTAACGCTTTTTTCCGTTAATTTTTAGAGTTTCCGCCGTTAATCGAAATTAAATGAAGTGATCTATAAAAGGAAAACTCATTCCGATGTATAGTTTTTTCAAAAATTGTAATTTTATAAAATTATAATTTTCGATCGGTAAAGTAGCGTGAAACCATACCCTTAATTGTTCATTAAATGTGAATACGATAAAATTAAGGTTACTATTCCTTAGTAAAACTTATTGAATCAAAAAAGTTCAGAAGGTATCAACGACAATCATGACAATTTTTTTCATAAGAATTCGCAAAGTTGTATTATGGACTGGTTCCAAAAACCGCAAAAAATTAGAAAGGTTCTTTTACATCAGGATCTTTCCAAACCTTAATGTACATTTTAACCGGGGTATTTCACCTGAATACGGAGGACATTTATAACTAATATAGGTAGCTAGGAGAGTTTCCGTAGTCGATGGAGATCCACGGCTCCACCAAAGTTTTTCCTATGTATTTTGATGCCCTGAACACGAATTTCGAGGGTGGATAGCTTGAAAATAGTTAGGAAAATCTCTAAAGTAAATTTTCTGGTTGTTAATTTTTCGTGGAAAAACATATTTTTTCGTGTTTTTCATCAAATATTAAGTCGAAAATATTCTTATCAATTTTGCCGTACATTGCACCATTTCTCTGTAAAAACATCATAAATATAAAAAAAACTCATTTTGCCATTTTTAATGATTTTTTTTATTTTATTGCACCAATCATTGGTGACCAATATAATTAAGAATTTTTACATTTTAATTAGCTAAAATTATTCTTTAATCCACCAACTGTTGATAAAAAAAGAATGGTTTAGGCTGGTTGCGGTCTTCCTTTAATTTTTCACGAATAATTGAACCGCTTATTCAGAGAGTACCGCGCAACGGTGCTGACATGAAAATGTCAGGTCGGAAAATAGGGGAGATTGCTATGGTAACATTAAAGTCCACGGTTCCAAAAATTTTTTTCATATATTTTGTCACTAAACATTTATTTAAAGGGGGTGAAATCGGAAAATGTCCAGGAAAATTTGTATGATATAATTTTCAAAAATTTGAAAAGTCCATTTTTTAAATAAAAGACATTTTGTCGCTTATTTCATGCAATTTTCATGCCAAAGTTATGAAAAAGAATAAGTTTTATAATTTTTTTCAATTTTTCATATTAAAATTGATTGAAAATATTAATTTTAATTAATTTAATTTATGTATAACCCTGTTGAAAAAACTCACTGACATGGTAACATTTTTTTTTAACTATTGATAATTGAATTTATTGATTTGTTGATTGTAATTCTTTAATCATTTATTTTATTTCCGCAATTCAATCCAAAATATCCTTAATTTATAATCCTTTAGTTGAAAATTGAGGCAGCACACTAATTATAACACATCCAAAATAATTTATAGCAGCATCATCAGTGTCACAACCAAATTTTAAAATTGCTAAGCATAAACTTTCGAAACGAATGTCAGGAAAAAGTAATTAACATTGTAAAAGAATTTTTTTATTACAGATAACTATTATGTGAAAAACTTTTTCGAAAATAAAATCATATAATCAAATTATCCATCAAAAAGTCAAACCATTCCTTAAAAATCGTTAAGATTTTTATCAGTATTAATATTAGCAACTTTTCCTAAACTAGAATTTTTTTATTTTAAGTAACATAGAAAACATAACCTGTTTGTGTAACTGATTAAAAACTGCTCACTTGTTAAAAAAAAAATCTGGTGGCACTATATATATATATATATATATATATATATATATATATATATATATATATATATATATATATATAAACCTGTAAACGACATGAAATATCTCATATATATATATACCTGTACGTGCGTACGTTCCAATTGACGTGAAAAATCCAATATTTATTAAAGTTTGTGTGCATGCATGCGAATTGACATGAAATGTCCCATATATATGTAAACCTGTGTGTGTGCGTTCGAATTGACGTGAAAAATCCTATGTATATTAACGTGCGTGTGCATGCATGCGAATCGACATGAAATTCATCATATATATATATAAACCAAAGGTTACTAGGATGGGTGTGAGCGTGTTGTCATGAAATGCCCCGCATATATAGAAAAGCCTGTGATTATGAGAGTACGTACGAGTTGACATGAAATGTCGCATATATATAATCCTGTGTGTGTGTGCATGGGTGCACATTGGCATGAAATATCTTATATATATATATATATATATATATATATATATATATACCTGTATGTGCGTTCCAATTGACGTGAAAAATTCAATATTTATTAAAGTTTGTGTGCATGCATGCGAATCGACATGAAATGTCCCATATATATAAATCTAAGGGTACACGAATGGGTGTGTGCGTGTTGCCATGAAATGTACCACATATAAAGAAAACCTGTACTTATGAGTACGTGCTAACCGACATGAAATATCCCATGTATGTATGTATGTATATATATACATATATATAAACCAAAATATATACGGGTCAACGCGTGCAACTTGATATGAAACGGACCATGTATATATATATATATATCAACTTGTCCGTATGTGTGCGTGTGGGTCGACATGAAATGTTGCATATATATGAGCCTAGGTGCGTATGTATGTGCGCGTCCACATATGTCTTTCTGTATACATATATATGATGAAAATTCCTTAGTACGTTTAATTAAAAAGGAATTGTGGAATTTTTAATTAAAGCCCTCGAATTCACAAATCATAATCATAACTGACGCTCTTTCAATTCACGATTACATTTTGCTTTCTTAATTGAAATTTATTTAATTAAGGATTCCTTTTGATTTTGGAATTAAAGCCCTTTCAATTCACGATTAAATTTTGATTTCTTAATTGAAATTTATTTAATTAAGAATTCCTTTTGATTTTGTAATTAAAGCCCTTTCAATTCACGATTAAATTTTGATTTCTTAATTGAAATTTATTTAATTAAGAATTCCTTTTGATTTTGGAATTAAAGCCCTTTCAATTCACGATTACATTTTGATTTCTTAATTGAACTTTATTTAATTAAGGATTCCTTTTGATTTTGGAATTAAAGCCCTTTCAATTTACGATTAAATTTTGATTTCTTAATTGAAATTTATTTAATTAAGAATTCCTTTTGATTTTGTAATTAAAGCCCTTTCAATTCACGATTACATTTTGATTTCTTAATTGAAATTTATTTAATTAAGGATTCCTTTTGATTTTGGAATTAAAGCCCTTTCAATTCACGATTAAATTTTGATTTTTTAATTGAAATTTATTTAATTAAGAATTCCTTTTGATTTTGTAATTAAAGCCCTTTCAATTCACGATTACATTTTGATTTCTTAATTGAAATTTATTTAATTGAGAATTCCTTTTGATTTTTAAATTAAAGCCTTTTCAATTCACGATTAGATTTTGATTTGTTAATTAAAATATTTTTAATTATTAATTTAAAAGGAATTGTTAATTAAATAAAACTTTAATTACAAATTCAAAAATGATTCGTGATTCAAATAATTTTTAATTACTTTTTTCGCAACCCTGATTTGAATTTTGAAACTGATTTTTTTTACCATAAGATTTTTGTGCAAGTCTATATAATCTTATAAATTATTTTTTCAGTGATTACAATAATATATTTTAAGTAGAGATCGCTCACTTATATATTTTAACCGGAGCACTGTTTTACAATCATCATTTTAGTTGGTAATTACATGTTAAGAAAAGTTACATTATGCCCATCTTTCATAATTTAAAAAAAATATTGAGTTTTATTTATTTTAATTCATAAAACTAAAATAGAAAATTGCTTTATTTACTATTGACTAAAATAGAAAAACATATTTCCCTACGTAAATGGAAGTAATAACATAAATTTTAAAATATTACATTATTGATTATTGTTCTGTAAACTACACGAAATTTGAAATATTAATAATGATTTATTTGAATAAATAAATTTCGATTACAAACATTAATTGAAAATGAGAGTCGGTTAGTGGCTCAGTCGGTAAAGCGTTGGATTCGTAATCTCAAGATTCTGAGTTCGAATCTCGCTCTCAGCAGCCGATTGATAGAAGTACCGCTGTACTTACATGTGCTTTGTTCAAAAATACACTTACGAGCTCCATCGCTGATGAGCATTGCAAAAATAGCATAGCATTAATATAGCGGCGTTAAAAAAAAAATATTGAAAATAAAATTTTTTTACAATATTTAAATAAATTGAATGAAATTTACTTTTTGAATATACGACTTGGAAAATATTTTATCCGCAAAGGAGGAGGGTCCATAAGGGCCGTTTTCTGGCTACCTATAAAAAGAATATACTCCTTTTTAAAATTTTTTCTCTAATTAATAGATAAAGGAAACATTTTTAATGTCAACCGCCCTGGTTTGGTGTGTGCACCGAACTGTTGTATATGTGTGTCCAAATTCATAGATAAATCGTACATAATTGTTAAACTGTGCCACCAGAATTTCTCAAATTTATGGAGACCCCCATATTCAAAATAAGTTCGGCGCACGTACCAGACCAGGGCAGTTGACCTTAGAATATTCCCTTTATCAATTCACATAAAAAATTTAAAAAAAAAGGTTATATATTTTTAGAAGTGTCCAGAAACCGACCTTTACGGATCCTCCTCCTTTCATCAATTTGATTATATCTATTTAAAATTTGGATATTATTTTGTTTTGATTTATATTTGATAAACATTATTACCATACGAAATTTGGTTGAATTACTCACGTGAAATGATTAATTTATTTAATTCATATATTAAAATTTTCCTTTACTATTATTATAGTACTATTAATATAGTACTTTTCAAAATAATATAACTTTAGAAAATTGTGTATTTAAATAATCATAATAAGAATTTTTTTAATCAGCTATAAAATTATTAATAAATTTGAAGAGAAAATCGTGTGTAATGTATGTAAATTTTTGTAGGCTATGATTTGCTAAATTTTTATATAATTTGATTATAAAAACTTTAAAAAGTTACCTTATCTAACTTGATTCATTTTTTAAAAGTTTTTGTGATTTTAATTCAATAAAAGCATTAAGAGCAGGCCGGATTCGCTGTCCTTGTCTAATTGAGATTTTTGTTATTTACTCAAGTATCAATTGGTGTATCTGATATTTGAAGGTTAAGCGCAATAGATATTATTATTACAAATATGTATGCACAAGAAAAAAAAAATCTACTGATTTGTTTTTGAGAAAAGTAAGGAACGCGAAAATATTATAAACATAAACTTTTACTTTGGCGTTCCTTACTTTTCTGAAAAACAAAGCAATAGAATTTTTTTTTCTTGTGCATAGATGTTCATAATAATAATATCTATTGCGCTCAACCTCTAATTTGAAGATACACCGATTAATACTTGAGTAAATAACAAAAAACTCAATTTTTACTCAGTCGGTATCAGATTCTACTCCGGCCTGCTGTTAATTTGTTTTATAAAATTATTAAGATAGTGTTCATCGTAATTGATATGTATAGTAAATGAAAAAATTTTGTGTATTCCAATAACAGCTGTAGATAAATTTTAATCTTTGAAAAACCATTATTTATTTAAAATATTTTGACAAACTCAACCTATACAATTTCTCAAAAAAAAAAATTTTGCATACAAAGTAAAAAATTAAAATAACACATACATATAAACGTAATTTATATATATTGTAATATACATAATTTAATACTAAATATATATTATATCTAAAAAATTTCCGGTATTTTTTTCACTTGTAATAAGTGAAATAATTTTTTCGTATTAAGTTAAGAGATACAAAATTATTAGATAAAATTTTGTTTTTTTAAACATAATGCTAATCGAAATCTTCTTACAGTGTCGTAAAAATGTAATTAATGCTGTTTTACTTTGTGAAAATTGCTATGACTTCGCAGCTTTTGATATATAAAGTCGTAATGCTCAAATTTAATGTGTACAGAAATATTTACTAAACAATGTAGGAAATATTACAACGGTAATTTTTGTCTTTTCTTTTGTAATCCAACGTTTGTAGACAAGGTTTTCCAAATTACTTAGAAAGTATTATTAAAGTTATTTGTAAAAATTTACGTTCTTTAAATTTAACATAATTAATGATGTATTTTGCCATAATTTTTCAAGAGTTACTCAGAAATCAAAAGAAGTGATCAAAAAGCTACGCTAAGAAAATTATTTTTTTTAAACCTGATTTATAAAGATAGTAGCAAATAACTTGTATACAAATTTTAGAGCAAATCTATCGAGTACTTTACGTAAAATGGAAAAAAACTGAAATATTAAAATTTTTTACGGGCATTTTTAAAATTTCCTAAAATGAAAACTACGCTAAGAAGATCGGTTTATAAAAGTTATCCTTCTTTTGGCAGATGCAAATTATTCCCATGGAAATCTCAAAGCACATTCATCAAGTAACTTACGTAAAATACAAAAAAAATTAAAAATCGAAAATTTTTTCAAATTCTTAAAATGGCTCTATGAAAAAAAACTACACTATGAATACCAATTTTCAATAGCTTCCCGTCTAGTTATACAAAAACATAGATGGTATACAAAATTTGAAGCAAATCCATCGAGTAATTTTCGAGATCTAACTGGTTAAATAAATAACATTTTCTTTTCAAAATTTTAAAAATGTTCTAAAATTAAAACTACACTATGAAAATCAATTTTTGAAAATTTCCCTTCTTTTGGAAGTCACAAATAATTTCCCTGCAATTTTTAGAACAAATCTATCGAGTGCTTTTCGTAGAATAAAAAAAAATAAGAAAAGAAGAATCGAAATTTTTTTTTAAATCTTTAAAATTCTCTAAAATTGTAACCACGCTAAGAAAATTAGTTTTCAAAAGCTTATTTTTTTCAGACAATAGCGAATTAATTGTATAAAAATTTTGGAGAAAATTTATAGTATGGTTTACGCAAAATAGAAAATAAATGAAACATAAAAATTTTTTTGAAAATTTTCAAAGTGCTCTAAAATTAAAACTGCACTGAGGAAATTAGTTTTCCAAAGCTTGTTTTCTTCAGACAGTAGCGAATAAATTGCATACAAATTTTGGAGCAAATCTATCGAATGGTTTTCGTAAAGTAGAAAAAAATTAAAAATAAAAATTTTTTTAAAAATTTTAAAAATGCTCTAAAATTGAAAGTGCGCTAAGAAAATTAGTTTACAAAATTGTTTATACTTTTGGCAGTCGAAATTAAGTTCCATACAAATTTTCAAACAAATTCTTCGAGAATTTTACGTAAAATACAAAAAAAATGAAAAATCGAAATTTTTTTAAAATTCTTAAAATGATTCTAAAAAAAAATCTACGCTAAGAAAACCAATTCTCAATAGCTTCCGCACCAGTTGATCGAAAAATTGAATTGTATGGAAAATTTGAAGTAAATCCATCGAGTAGTTTTTAAGATTTTATTGGCTTAATAAATAGAAACATTTTTTTTTTAATTTTAAAATGCTCTAAATTTAAAACTAAGCTAAGAAAATCAGTTTTTAAAAATTAATTTCATCCGAGCAATCACAAATAAATTCCATGCAAATTTTGAAGCAAATTCATCGAGTAGTAAACAAAAAAAAACCAAAAAACGAAAAATCAAATTTTTTTTTTTTTTTTTTCAAACTGTAAAATAAAAACTACGCTAGAAGAACCAATTATCAATAGCTTCCCAGCAAGTTAGTCAAAAAACTAAATTCCATGCAAAATTAGAAGAAAATCCATCTAGTAGTGCTCGAGATACAATTTACTAACTGAATTCATACATCCACACACACACACACACACGCACACACACATACAGACATTTTCTGGAAACCACTTTTTTTGACTCACCGAGTTCAAATATGTACAAATTAATGAAAAAATAGAAAAAAAATTTTTTTATCGATACAATGCTTTCTCTATGAGAAAGCAAAAATCAAATCAAATTACCCTAATTCAATGGGCTCTATGAAAAAGCATTGCTCCAAAACACTTAGCAGCGATTTTTTAAATTATATCCCACAAAGCATGAAAGATATCATTGGAATATTCCGAAATATTCCAATGGAATATTCCATTGAAATATGTATGGAAGCTTTATGGAAGAAAACAGAAATATTTCTGGAATATTGCAAAGGAAACTTTCTACGAAGAACCCCTGGAAGCCTCCGTAAACCTTCCAAGGAAGATTTTCTTGGAAGATTGATGAATCATTGCACCGAAAGATTTCATGGAAGCTTTATAGAAGACTCCGTTTTCCTTTCGGGGAAATGATGGGAATTTTCACTGGAATATTCCGACTTAAGTCTTCTGGAAGATTCCGTAAACCTTGCAAGGAAGATTCTTTAGAAAATTGATGAATCATTGCACCAAAAGATTTCATGGAAACTTGAATGAAAGACTCCGTTTACCTTTCAGCGAAATATTGGAAATCGTCATTGAAACATTCCAGTGGAAGGCTCCTGAAAGCTTCCGTAAACCTTCCAAGGAAGATTCCGTTGAATCATTGCACTAAAAGATTTCATGGAAACTTAAATGATAGACTCCGTTTACCTTTCAGCGAAATATTGAAGATTTTCACTGAAATATTCCGGTTCGAGTATCCTGGAAGCTTCCGTAAACCTTGCAAGGAAGATTCTGTTGGAAGATTGATGAATTATTGCAGAGAAAGACCCAAGGAAGCTCTAAGGAAGACTGCATTTACCTTGCAGCTAAATATTGGAAATTTTTGACTGAAACATTCGGGCTGGAGGGTTCAGGAAGCTTTTGTAAACATTCCATGGAAGATTCCATCAGTAGACTAATGAATCAGGAATTATTATTTTGAATGGATGTAAAACAGACACTACACTAGTACTCATAAATATGGCTTATCCTCGTTTGTAAGTTAATAAAAAACAATGTTAATGACGCTATAGCTACACCAAAAAGACATTTTTATAAAAATGAGATAATTTTTATAAAAATTAGGTAATTTTTTTAACGAAAATGATTTCATTGCAATAACAAAAAACAAGTCCTTTTCTATTCAAATTTTTTTGTTATATCTAATGACGATATTTTCCCAATACATTACTTAACACCGAAAGGCGTTTTAAATAACGTCATTTAGTATGTTAGGGATTAGGACAAAACATGACGTCGTTTAGTATGATAAATGTTAACGAAAAATGACGTCATTTTTTAATAACAATGACGTCCTTTTTTACATAACTTCCCACATAGCATGAAATATTTCTGAAATATTTCTGAAATATTTCATTGAAAGATTCGGAATAAAACAGAAATATTGATATGAAATGTTTCTGAAATATTGATATGTCCGCCTAGAAGATTGATTTGAAATATTTCATGTAATGTTTCTGTAACATTCTTTCATGATTTTGTGGAATATTAATTTGTAATATTGTTGAAAGATTGCAGCAACATTTGATCGAAAGATTCATGGAAGATTATGAATCTTTCAAAAAATGTTTCTGAAATATTTCTAAAATCTTTCATGAAATATTGATTCGTTATATTGTTGAAAGATTGCAGAAATATTTTATTAAAGGATTCATAAAAGATTATGAATCTTTCAAGAAATGTTTCTGAAATATTTCTAAAATCTTTCATGAAATATTTCTAAAATCTTTCATGAAATATTGATTTGTAATATTGGTGAAAGATTCTATCAGATATTATTTTTGATTTTGTAAGAGTTGCATCTCAAACCATATTAGATACCTATACATTTATTTGTTATTCAGAATTTAAGCGCTTATTTATTTGTATCAAGAATTTTCGGTCTTATATACTAAACGAGAGAACGTCCCACCCAGCGATGCCGAAAGTGGCAGAGTCAGAGAGGGAAATTCAAAAATGTGTAAAAAAAAAGTATTAAAATAAATAGTTTTCAAAATTTGATAATTAATAAATAATTCTAAAAAACAAAGTTACTATAGCAAAATAATTTTTTTTCAATTTTTTACATTTTTTTGAGTTAAACAAAATTTTGTTTAACTCAAAAAAATGTAAAAAATAGAAAAAAAATTATTTTGCTATAGTAACTTTATTTCTTAGAATTATTTATTGATTATCAAATTTTAAAAACTATTTATTTTAATACTTTTTTTTTATACATTTTTGAATTTCCCTCTCTGACTCTGCCACTTTCGGCATCGCTGGTCCCACCACTTGCGAGAGTTTGTCAACCGCATTTACGATCACACGAAAATATAATCAAGCAGCCACCTGCTGGCAAGATGGAAGAATTGCTACGCACGCAAGATAACTACAAATATTTAGACAATATTTCTCCAATATTTTACTGTTATATTCATAAATTTTTTGGGATACTTCATGAAATATTTTTTGAAAAATTTGCACATTATTGATTTAAAATATTTTAAGAAATGGTGCAGTAATATTTCTTCAATATTCCAGTGTTATGTTCAAACATTTTTTCAAATACTTCATACAATATTTTTCAAATACAACAGGAATATTTCATGACATGTTTCTTGAAAGATTTGAGAAATATTAATTTGAAACATTTCAAGAAATAATGTAACAACTTACTTGAATATTTCAGTGTCAGATTCAAAAATTTTTTGAAAGAAAACATGAAATGTTTCAGCAATATTACAGAAATATTTCGATGAATTATTTAATATTCATAAACTGAAATACTTCAAAAAAATATCAGTTCACCACTTATTTAATATTTCACTAAAATATTTCATGAATAATTTACGGAAGCTTCCAGTAGGTTTCCACTGGAATATTTCATAAAAAATTTGCGGAAGCTTCCAGTAAGCTTCCACTGAAATATTCCATGAAAAGTTTACGGAAGCTTCCGGTAAACTTACGCTAAAATATTTCATGAACGACTTGCGGAAGACTCCTAATCGAGGACATATCCATCTTCCGGGAATTTTTCACTGGAATCTTCCTGGAAGAATCCAATGTTTTTTCTGCAGTGAATTAAATCTTCCACGTTTTCTTCTAGGAAGCTTCCGGTAACATTCCACTGAAATATTCAACGAAAAACTTACCGAAGTTTTCTGGAAGCTTCCACTAAAATATTTCAGGAATGATGTACGGAACCTTCGAGTAAGCTTCCACTGAAATATTCTATGAAAGATTTACGGAGGCTTCCAGTAAGTTTTCACTGAAATGTTTCATAAATAATTTACGGAAGCTGTCGGTATAGGCCAGTCAATAGACCGAAAAAAGTCTTATTTTGCCAAAATTAGTAACCAGCAACGACTTATGCGATCATTTAAATGATAACCCGTAGATGTTTACTTATATGTTTTCGACTAGCAACTATGATTTATCAATTAGTTATTAACAAATTAGTGCAAAAAAACGCGATTATTTTGTTTTTTGCTAATAAAACGAAAACTATTTAACGAATCATTATGGTGTCAATGGGAAAGTTGTAGAGAATTAAATTATCAACAAAACAAGAGGTCAAACGACCCGATCGGTTTATTAGAACCAAAAAAAATTCGGAAAAACCGGAAAATTTTTCCTTTTTTAAAAAAATTTATAACTCTGTTGTTTATGAATATTAAGAGCTGAAATTTGGCACAGTAGTAGATAATTATATCTACTTTTAACATACCAAAGGCAGGTACTATCGAATAAATAGTTTCTGCGCAATTGCAATTTTTTTTTTTCGCTATTCTTCCCTTCTTTATATTATCGATTGAGAACGTCGTACATACATTTTTAAAACGGTTTTGAAAAATAGAAACAATATACTATTAAACGTATATTCTAAGTTTTCATTAAAATTGTGTCGAAAGGGTAAAATATGCACTCGAACATCGACGTAAACGGTCGAGCGCCCGGTACACAGCAAAAAGTGGGGATAGAGGAGAAAGGATATATATAACTCCGAAATCTGAAAATAACTTTAGATTTCATTATTCGTGAAGTCTGAATCGGATATCAGATTCCTCGGTAAAAAATACCCTGATTAAAAAAAAAGACTTTAATATAAGTGCATCATATGCGCCAAAAACAATCCAGTTAAAAGCTGGTATATCTATATACATCCTTTCTCCTCTATCCCCACTTTTTGCTGTGTACCGCGCGCTCGACCGTATACGTCGATGTTCAAGTGCATATTTTACCCTTTCGACACAATTTTAATGAAAACTTAGAATATACGTTTAATAGTATATTGTTTCTATTTTTCAAAACCGTTTTAAAAATGTATGTACGACGTTCTCAATCGGTAATATAAAGAAGGGAAGAATAGCGAAAAAAAAAAATTGCAATTGCGCAGAAACTATTTATTCGATAGTACCTGCCTTTGGTATGTTAAAAGTAGATATAATTATCTACTACTGTGCCAAATTTCAGCTCTTAATATTCATAAACAACAGAGTTATAAATTTTTTTAAAAAAGGAAAAATTTTCCGGTTTTTCCGAATTTTTTTCAGTTCTAATAAACCGATCGGGTCGTTTGACCTCTTCTTTTGTTGATAATGTAATTCTCTACAGCTTTCCCATTGACACCATACTGATTCGTTAAATAGTTTTCGTTTTATTAGCAAAAAACAATAAAAAAACGCGTTTTTTGCACTAATTTGTTAATAACTAATTGATAAATCATAGTTGCTAGTCGAAAACATATAAGTAAACATCTACGGGTTATCATTTAAATGATCGCATAGGTCGTTGCCAGTTACTAATTTTGGCAGAACAATACCCTATTTTGACTGGCCTAGTAAGCTTCCATTGAAATATTCCATGAATAATTTACAGAAGCTTCCAGTAAGCTTCCACTGAAATATTCCATGAAGGACTTGCGGAAGCTTCGAGTAAGCTTCCACTTGAATATTCCATGAATGACTTACGGAAGACTCCTGATCGAGGACATATCCATCTTCCGGAAAGTTTCCACTGGAAACTTCCTGAAAGCTTCCAACCTTTCTTCCATATCTTTCAGGAAGCTTCCAGGAAGCTTACATGCTGTGTGGAATGTATGATTTCTTTTCTTTTCCTTTAAAAGAAAAATTAATGTATTTATATAGATACATATATTAATTCTTTTCCTTTAAAGAAAAATTAATATATGTATGTATATTCCCATTGAGTTAGGGTAATTTGATTATATTTTTTTAAATATTATTTTAATGTGAAAAACATAATTTCTGTTTAAGAAAAATTGAAAATGGAAATAGTGTGAGTGGGTGTAAGAGTGTAAAAATTATTATAAAAGAATCGATATTTCTACAAAAACTAATAATTTCATATATATATATATATATATATATATATATATATATAAATATATCTCAAATTCAGACTCAGCGATCCCATAAAACTATAACAGTTGATGATTGGATTTAATTGAATAACTTTTTCTCACTTTGACCTTGAAATGACATTGAAGATGACCTTATACAGATTAAGGGACCTCAAATTCAGACTCAGCGATCCCATAAGACCCTAATAGACGATAATTAGACTTGATTAAATAATTTTTTTAACTTTGACCTTTAAATGACATTGTAGATGACCTTATACAGATTAACAGACCTCAAATTTAGACTCAGCGATCCCATAAAACCCTAATAGTCGATGATTAGACTTAATTAAATAATTTTTTCTCATTTTGACCTCTAAATGGCATTGAAGATGACCTTGTTTGAATAAATGGACTTCGGATTCAGATTGAGCGGCTCAAAAAACTTCTATAATCTATCATTGGTATTTATTAAACATCTTTTTCTTTTAAATTTCCATCATTATATTTTTTTTATTGAGTTTGCCTGCTGTGGAATGCCATCTTTAGGCTACCATTTGGTTTCTCGACAAAAGGCCACAAAGTAAAAAAAAAGTTAAAGAAAATACCTACAATTTCAGCCGTTGTAGAACTTTTTCTAAAAAGTGTTCGCAGTGGGTCTCCAAAATTTTCATTGAGCATGGCATCTTTCCTAACTATGAAACTTAGGAACCCATGCCAAATTTCAGCCTTCTAGACCCAATAGATGCCGAGGAATGGCTACACAAAGTCCAAAAATGGGCCCTTTTTTGGCTGTTTTTCTCTAGTTTTTGAACACTTCTCATTAATCCAATATTGCACCAAAATGAACTCATAATACGTCATTTTCTTCGTTTTAAACTAAACTTTTAAGAAATCATTAGCACATTTGGATTTATAAAAAGGGCTTTGCTACATAACCTTAAAGACAACGGGAGTTTTTTTGACTTTTTTCTACTTTTAATCCTTTTATTAAATCACGAGTTTTAGATGTTTTTACAATCGGCAAATGGCGTTGGATTTCTCTTAAAAAGACCTTTAATTTAACATTTTGAACGTTTAAAAACATTCAAAATTGATGCAGGCATTGAAAGTTGAAGTTCACAAAATTCGTAAAAAATGCGTTTTTGGGCATTTTTAAACCCCTAAAGCTGAAAATAAGGTGTCTTTTTTTTGTTTTTTTATTGCATAAATTTTTAGTTTCAATATAAATATATGAAATAAAACCGTTTCCAGAGGACCGTTTTTCGAGTATCCTCCTAAATTGACTTTCCAAATAAATTCTTATATTTTTCTACATGTCTTAAAAAATATTTCAACACCGAACTCAGACTGAAAGTTTTTCACCGACCATAGAAGAAATACAAGTGACCGAAAAAAATTTTTTAAATAATGAAAAATTGCCTTTTCTCAAACACTGACATAAAAGTTGTTATTATTATCACGCGCTACTACAGATTTAAAAAGAAAACATGTTAATTAGACCATAATGAACTACAGGAAGTTAGCATTTTATCTATATTTTAATATGCTTTTTTATCATTTTTATTAATTTATTTTATTTTTATTAATGCACAAAAAATACCTTTTTATATTTTCAATTTTTAGTTTCATACATTCATTGTATACTAAAAAATATACAATAGAGATGTTCGTTATGCATGTGAAAAACTTACATAGGAATACTTAGAAAGTATTCTGTGAGAAACTTGTTTAAAAAAAAATATTTCGAGTAACACACTTGAAGAACGTTTAGGAAGGCTAAAAACTATATTGCAATTTCTTCTTCATATTATTTCTGAAGTTCTTATCATATGCTTAAGTTGTCGTTGGCTATCCTACATCGTAAAATCGACGTTTTAGTTAAATAAAAAATCAATCAAACAAATATTTGTTGTTAATTTAAAATTCCCGGACACATCTGTAGGTTATTTTGGAGTTTATCAGCTAAATTCCGATCAATGAGAATATAGGGAAAAAATTTGACTAAATTCAAGGATACGGAATTGACATACTATGACCTTCCGTAGCCCATTTTCCCTTCCATCTAATTTAACCCTTATACCAAAGAAGATAGACGCTTATAGAAGGATTCTTCTGGGTTAAATTTTTCGTCCGAAAACCTGGGTAACACTTTAACATTGTCTGTATGTCTATACATATGAAAAATATGCTATATATAGATATACAAATACATGGAATAGTGGCGCCCTCCAAGTTGCTGGGTAACACATTTTTGGACGAAATTCCCCATTTAGAAGTACGCTTCTATAAGCGTCTATATTCGTTGATAATATCTATCGTTGATAAATGTACATTAAATACTAAATTATATTCTTTTGATTCAATATCTAATACTGTTAAAATTCAATAAAAAATTTCATAGCATATGAATAATTCTAGAAAACCTTAAACATTTTCCTTTTAAAAATCATTATAAATTATTTTAAAAGCACTCTCATAGGGCAATTTTTCTTATTTCTATAACTCTTAAGAAGGGGCCGAACTATCTGTCTTTGTCTAATAGCGTTTTTCATCATTTATATAAACACTATCCGGTATAACAGGAAAAAAATAGCAGCCCCCGCTAAATATTAGTATAATAAGTAAATTTTGTAATAAAAATAAAATTTTTTACTGCATAGTTTTTGACTAATTAGAGACCTACTAGCAATCTAGAATATAACCTATCTTTTTTTGGTAGGTCTCTAATTATTCAAAAACTACGCAGTAAAAAAATTTGTTTGTTATTACAAAATTTACTAATTATACTAATATCTAGCGGGGGCTGCTATTTTTCTCTTGTTATAAAGGATAGTGTTTATATAAATAATGAAAAACGCTATTAGACAAAGACAGATAGTTCGGCCCCTTCTTAATAAGTAAAAACAGTTGGTGTTACTCATTTTACAACGAAGTTATTTTTAGTATTGCAAAAAATATGGAAAATATTTCACTTTTTTTAATAATTTCCAAATTTGCATAAAATGGCATATACAATAAATTCGAATACATGACTTCTCTTATATCTAATAAATTCATTGACAAAGATGTAGAAGATTATTTTATTCCAAGGTTATAAGCATATAATGCTATTAAATTTTTAATTCATATATTTTCCACTACAATGTAGTCGATGACCTCATATTTTTGAAACTTCTATATAAAGTTTGTAACTTCTACTTTTCTTGATATTTTTTACTAAATTTTCTATATTTTTATCGAAATGTGATGAGATACCGTAATTTTCTTACGACATTAAGTAATTTCTTATAGATTCTAAGTTTTGTTTTCCGAACCTAATAATAATGAATAATAACAAAAATTTGTTTGGTTAATTTTTATTTTACTGAAACGCCAATTTTACGATGTAGCATAGCCAACGATAACTTAAACATATGATAAGAACTTCAAAAATGATATGAAGAAGAAATTGCAATATAGTTTCTAGCCTTCCTAAACGTTCTTGAAGTGTGTTACTCGATATATTTTTTTTTTAACGAAATTCTCACAGAATATTTTCTAAGTATTCCTATAACGTAAGTTTTTCACATGCATAACGAACATCTCTATTGTATATTTTTTAGTATACAATGAATGTATGAAACTAAAAATTGAAAACATAAAAAGATATTTTTTGTGCATTAATAAAAATAAAATAAATTGTTAAAAATGATGAAAAAGCATATTAAAATATAGATAAAATGCTAACTTCCTGTAGTTTATTATGGTCTGATTAACATGTTTTTTTTAACCCTTTCAGTCACAAATTATTATCACATGATACTTATAAAATGAACACTTATTTATATGAAAATGCAAAAAGAATAAAGATTAAACTCAAAGTGCGAATTAAACAATAAAAAAAAGAAAATGAAAAACGGTGCCGCTATAGTGGCTCCTGTGACTGAAAGGGTTAAATCTGTAGTAGCGCGTGAAAATGATAACAACTTTCATGTCAGTGTTTGAGAAAAGGCAATTTTTCATTATTTAAAAAATTTTTTTCCGTCACTTGTATTTTTTCTATGGTCGGTGAAAAACTTTCAGTCTGAGTTCGGTGTTGAAATATTTTTTAAGACATGTAAAAAAATATAAGAATTTATTCAGAAAATCAATTTAGGAGGATACCCTATGCTCGTATGTATAGAACGCTATACATACGAGCATATAGCAATGTAAATGTGTAAAAAAAGCAATAATTAGATGCACGAAAAATAATGCGAAAATCAAAAAACGGGCCTCTGGAAACGGTTTTATTTTATATATTTACATAAAAACAAAAAAAAGACACCTTATTTTGAGCTTTAGGGGTTCAGAAATGGCCAAAAACGCATTTTTTACGAATTTTGTGAACTTCAACCTTCAATAACTCCATCAATTTTTAATGTTTTTAAACGTTCAAAATGTTAAATTAAAGGTCTTTTTAAGAGAAATCCAAGATGGCATCCCACAGCAGGCAAACTCAATAAAAAAAAATATTATGATGGAAATTTAAATGAAAAAGATGTTTAATAAATACCAATAATGGATTATAGAAGTTTTTTGAGCCGCTCAATCTGAATCCAAAGTCCATTTATTCAATCAAGGTCATCTTCAATGTCATTTAGAGGTCAAAATGAGAAAAAATTATTTAATTAAGTCTAATCATCGACTATTAGGGTTTTATGGGATCGCTGAGTCTAAATTTGAGGTCTGTTAATCTGTATAAGGTCATCTCCAATGTCATTTAAAGGTCAAAGTTAAAAAAAGTTATTTAATCAAGTCTAATCATCGTCTATTAGGGTCTTATGGGATCGCTGAGTCTGAATTTGAGGTCTGTTAATCTGTATAAGGTTATCTTCAATGTCATTTCAAGGTCTAAGTGAGAAAAAGTTATTTAATCAAATCTAATCATCAACTGTTAGAGTTTTATGGGATCGCTGAGTCTGAATTTGAGGTCTGTTAATCTGTATAAGGTCATCTTCGATGTCATTTCAAGGTTAAACTATAAAAAAGTTATTCAATCAAGTTGAATCGCGCACGCGCGCGCGCGTGTGCGGGTGCGTGCGTGCGTGTGTGTGTGTGTGTGTGCGTGTGCGTGTGTGCGTATGTGCGTATGTGCGTGCGTGCGTGCGTGCGAGTGTGTGTGCGAGTGTGTGCGGAAAGTGGGGATATTATTATTCAAATAAAAAATTCGAATAATCAATATTCACTGGGCGTAAAGAATATTTTTCTGAATATTAACCTGAAATGGCAACATCGCATATTTTACCACAAACATAAAACAATTTCAAATTATGTAAACAAACGATATTACTTTCTTTTTTCAGGATCCAAAAACTAATTTTATGAAATAAAATTTGTATTTCTTAATTCAATAATCATACAGAATCTGATACTGTTAATTTAAATTATTTAAACAATAAAATTTTAATTGTTATTATTTAAACTTCGCATAAATAATCTATATGGAAAAAAAAATCATGATGTGAAACTCGATGCATAACTTCAAGTTCTCTTACGCCTGTGGTAAAATATGCAACGCTGCCATTTGCGGCATACATTCGGAAATATATCCTTTCTGCCAAGTGTACGTATATTTTATTTATAATAATTCAAAACACAATTGTTTTCAATTATTGTTAGTAAAATATATGTACATTCTTGTGCTTGCATCAGCATAAAATTTCAGAGACTTGAACATTATATGTGCATATCTCAGGTTTTTTTGATATTTGACACTTTACAACTGTAAAATTTAAAATTGAGGCACAGGTCTGAAAATTTTTTTGGTGGTATATTTTGTATATTTCAATAGAAATTCACTTGCATCAATTCGTTTATTACAATGTTTATACATAAGTAAAGTACTAGTTGCATATTTATTAATATTTTTAGCATGTAAAATACAATGAATTTTTTGCACTATTTTATTAGCATATTTTAATTACCTGTAACTTTTGAACCACATAAAATTCATTAATGTAACAAAGCTTAAATTGAATTACTCAATTTGTACTTTATTTTATCTTTTATACATTTTTTTGTGAGAGTCTTAGTTGTTCAGTTATTCAAGTTCTTATAAACGCTTAATTTTACTATATTTTATGAAAAATGTATATTATTTAGAAAGGCGCAATTCTGATTCAAAGTGGGTTCGCTTTTTTTTTTTGAAGTATTATGTGATGCATTTATTAAAAAAAATCAATATTTAATATTCGTGTTAAAAAAACAGTTAAAATCATAAAAAATGATTTTTGAGAAAAATGTGGTGACACTCCTTTGATTCCGTGTCACATCGTGAATTCTTAATATATCAATTTTTGTAAAGAATTATTTTTTTCTAACTTTCAAAATAATATCAAAAAATTTGGCTTCTTTCGATTTATTGATATTGTACCATAATTATCGTGAAATGTTCATTTGAAAAATGCAATAGCGACAGCCAAATTTTTCATATTTTTATACTTTTTTGCGTAATTTTTCCAGTACTAGAACCGAGGCTTTCAAACTTCGTCGGTCCGGGTATCCAACCTTCTGGCCGTGTGTCGTATACTATTTTTCTTGTTCCTCTCCCCAAAAGTACGCTCAAAAATCAAAGTGCGTACTTTCGGGGAAGGGAACTAGAAAAATATTTTTTGTATATCTTTGTACAACCATAGGTTTCAGTATAAAAAATTATAGATTTAATTGAATATTTAAAGCAAACGTCTATTCAGGTATATTGAAGTATGGTAATTTATACAACTTTATTCATAAACGTATGATTATGTAAAGGAGACCCGGGTAAAAAAAACAGGGGTAGTTATTGACAGTCAATTTATTCAAAGGTTCTGTAGTTAACTTTATATGTTCAATATAACTATTTCTATTATTTAAACATATACAGTATCTTGCAGTACATCGTAGTGAAAAAGCGTACAGGAATTTGACTGAGAACTACGAGTTGCAGTAACATTAGGAAAACCTCTATGGTTATAAATTAAAAATTAAACTTTAAGCTTTCAGTATAAAAATAAGTTCTTACTATTTTTTCATTATATTTATCGATGTATTTTTAATTGTAAGTGAGATTAATATTAGCTGTAATATTTTTCATTGAATTCAAAAACAAAACTGACATACCTTTAATACTAATCCTACTTAATGAATTGATTATTCAAAAATTGAAGTGATTTTTATTACAAGTAAATTGGCAACGTATCCAACGGTATTATTTAGAATCATAAATGTTAGAATAATTTGAGTATAATATACAAAAGTTTAGATTTAAATAAAACTTGGAGAATACAAAATTTATTTACATTCGAAACAAATTATAAAAAAGAAGTCGTTATAGAAAATATAGAAAGATGTTTAAATATTTTAGTTTGCAAGAAATTTATATTAAAAATTTAATGAAAAATGAGCAGGTATGTAAACATAATGCATGAATTGAAAATTTATTTATTCATAATTTATTGCAAACATACTTATAGAAATATCGTAATAATTATTTATTTAGAATAATAAAAATTTGAACTAATATGATGTGCGAATAGTACTGATACAATATTTTCGAGATGTTTCTATCTTATACAATTTAACAAAACATGTTATGTATTAAAAAAGCTGACAATATTTTTGGAAATTTTTGTAAATAAGTTTAAATATTCTTATCTCATTTAAATTCCTTTCCAAAATAATAGTTTAACAAATTTTTTCAAAATAAATTAGCCAACTCATTAACTCTTACAGGACGCAATTTTGACACATACGTTCGAATTGTTGATCTATGACAATTCAAACAAAATAAAATTATAAAAACACCGTTCGCTTTATTATTATGTATATTTCTCTCTATGATGACTTATAGTATGAAAATGAATATTGAAGGATTATTTTTGACAACATATATTTTTGTATGAATTAATTATTATTCTATTTGTGTAATACAGCTCTAATGTATAAAATTAATAATGTATGAAATGTCATGAAAATAAAAGATGGTTTACGATTTTTCAAAAAATATATAATTGTTTCAAAAACTTGAAAAAAAATTAAGGTTATTCCTTGATTGATTAATAAAAAATCATATACCTTTTTGGTTTCAAGGAATTTTTTACCAAAGTTGATATTTTTCTTTGCAAAAATGGGTAATGTTTAAAAAAAATCTCATTCCAACCATTTTTGTTTTAATAAAATTTGTTTCGATGAACAAGTCGGGTAAACTAGATACCTTATTTTGAAATATTTTGTTGAATTATTCAAAATTCAATTATAAAAGAAAACCAAATCATTACTGCAATATTTCATGAAATAATTATGAAAGAATTTTCAGAAGGAAACATGAAAGAATTCTAAAATTTTTTATTAAATAATATAAATAAATTGAATAATATTTCAGAATTATTTATTGCATTTCGACAGGAAAAATAATAAATAAATGAATTATATTTTAAATAATTTTGAAATAATTATTAGAAGAAATTTAAATACCGTAGAATGGGGCTAATAGAGCAATTTGCCAAATCTTGTTTTTCAAATATTTATTCTTTTTCTAGAAATTTTTAGAGTTAATTTTTTTAAAGCACTGTATGATTGTATTATATCAGTGCACTTAAAAAGTCCTGAATGAAGTAATGAAGAGCTAGAAAACAAAATTTGCAAATTGCTCCATCATCTCCATTCTGCTCGATTAATTCCATTTTACGATACTTTATAGAAAAATGTTGCATTATAGCATAATGAAATAATTTCATCTAGATAAATGAAATAATATTTTCAACATCGTTAAATAATAATTTCAATGTATTATTTCTGTATTAATTTTCTGAATTGTGAAATTAATTTAAAAAATAATTAAGTTGTTATACATAAATTCTTACAGAATTAATTCACTGAAATAATTCTATTCCTTTATGTATCATTTTAGAATTCATAATAAATTAATAAATGCTTCATAGGTCATAGTTTATAAATCACCCTCTTGATCGCGTTATTTAATTTTACTTTCTTGTACTAACTCTTGTAAGCGCTAGAGGACTTTCACTTGTATATAAAAGGAAAATAAGAATCTAAAATCGAAATTGTTATGCATACAATGTCTATGTTACAATCACTGCGTATGTGAAAATTATACAAAAAACTACACGAAGGGAACAAAATTATTTCAGAATGAATTAACTGAGTTCATTCTGAAAGAATAATATGAATTATTAATAAAATAATTCTAATAATGATTTACTAGGAGAGTATCAGACATCTGGATCATGGATTTTCCTTAAACTTTTGGATAAGTTTTTATATGTCAAAATATGGAAAAAACCAGAATCTCAGACGGCAACGCTCAATATTCCCCTAGTTACAGTCAATCAAAGAATATCATTATAAAATTTACTAGATTTTCAAACACTTATATTTATTTAACATTAATAGCTAGAAGTTTATACCTTTTTTAAATGGAAGCTGAGCTAAAATACTTTAGAAAAATCACTTACAGCATATCAAAATATTATTTTTTCCCAAAGTTACAGCATAACAAAGATTTTACCAAATTTCAGCATTTATTATGAATTAATGTTTTAAAAGAAGAATTGAGGTCCAAACTTCGTTATAATAATTGTTAATAATAGTAAATATTTGCTGCCAAAGTTATAAATAATAATGTAGAAGTAGGCTGGGTGCTGCTTCAAAACTCTGGGTCAGGATTTTATTTGGAAAGAGTACCCCCCGTTAAGATAGGTAAAATGCCCTCCCTCATATATTTTAAAACTAATATTTTTTCTTGTTTTTATAGTAATTAAGATAATTAGGTTTTGTTATATTTATAGTTTCCTAACACATACCCTAACCTTAACATAACCTAAAAATCACTTTTTTTATAAATTTTTTTTTTTATCTGGAAGGATGAATGATATTAATCCCGCGAAAAACATATGACTAGGTCTTAGCACTCTCTTTAACTGTGATTTTTTGCGAGTCCTAGAAAGCAGTTTTTCTAACCTAAAAATAACATTTAAATCATAAAATCTCCGTAACTTTGCTCTGGGAGGGGCTACAAGTAATTTTCTGGGCTTAAAATTTGTATTTTTAAAAAACAAATACAATTTATGATGACCAAAAATTCGATTCTGGCATGGCGCCATGGCGAAAAACTCGATAAACCATTTTTTCATAGGTTTTCTGTCGGTTATTGGTCTCTAGCAACTCACAAATCATTTTTAAAGAAAAAAAAATAGCTTCATTGGATTCTACGTGAAAAAATACATTGAAAATATGCATAATAACTTTAGGAATACTTGGATGCTGTTACAAAACAATTAAAAAAATAAAATAATTCTAAAATTATTACATAGCTACTTTGCGTCGTTGCTGCATTTTATGTTTTTATGACCTTGGTCATCTCTTTAGAGTCTCAAAGCTACTATTCAATGTATCCATAGGCAAATTATGTCCACTACACCCGAAACAGAGACAAATACTAGACAGATAACGTTAACTCCTATATGTACATATATATATATGTAGAATAACTTGTTATCCCTCGTATATACATAAGGAATAGTGAGTTGTTCTTAGGAAACGCAAATTATTTTTCTTATACATAGATAAAAAACCAATGTTTATCTATTCCTGTAACTATTCTTTTCAGTGTTCTTCTTCAGCTTGTAAGAGACCTAACGTTTTCTGTCTTCCACAAATCACGAACTCAGTAGATTTGAACAATTAAATGATTCTAATTAGGTTCCAAATTCAAAAATTAAAAGATCATCATCTCTTTAGAGTCATAAAGCTACTATTCGATGTATTTACAGCCAAATTACGCCTATTGCACGCTAAAATAAGATTTTTAAACATAACTGAAGTAACGGTCGTATCATCTGTCTTTTTGTATTACAGTAGACTCTGGATACAAGAGAATCAACGGGCCTTCAGGAGAGGAATTTTTTTGAAAATTCTTTCATACAAAAAGTCCCCAGCACGCTTGAGTCAAGAGTGATACCCACACCTACTGTTTTGTTGTGTATTTCCAACATGCGTGTATATTCTGTTTCTCTCACTTTCATAGTGGTGGGATAACGCAAATACTTAGGCTCACGCCCATATTTAGAAGAAAGAGCTCGAAATCTCTTATATCGCAATCTCTTGTATCGAGAGATCACTGAATCATTAGAGAGACAAGGACGGAATAAGGTTTTAGTAACAATCGTGTTGGGTCTATAAATTCGAGCCTGAAAGTACACTTCTATGTAAGCATTTATATTCTTTGTTAGAACTGCCACAATTATGATTTGTCTTCAGGCCATTATACGCAAAAAATAGAGTAGCAACCGATATAAGAAATACATTGCTTCTACATATATGAGAATCAAGCGCGTTGTTTCTAGCAACAGCTCACTATTCTTTGTATATATATATATATATATATATATATACATATATATAAATATGAGAAGCAATAGCTCCTAGAGTTCCTAGCAATAGCTCACTATTCTTTGTATATATATATATATATATATATATATATATATATTGTTACTAAAACCTTATTCCGTCTTTGTCTCTCTAATGATTCAGTGATCTCTCGATACAAGAGATTGCGATATAAGAGATTTCGAGCTCTTTCTCTCAAATATGGGCGTGAGCCTAAGTATTTGTGTTATCCCACCACTATGAAAGTGAGAGAGACAGAATATACACGCATGTTGGATACAACTCACACAACAAAACAGTAGGTGTGGGTATCACTTTTGACTCGAGCGTGTTGGGGACTCTTTGTATGAGAGAATTTTCAAGAAAATTCCTCTCCTGAAGGCCCGTTGATTCTCTTGTATCCAGAGTCTACTGTAATACAAAAAGACAGATGATACGACCGTTACTTCAGTTATGTTTAAAAATCTTATTTTGGCGTGCAATATGCGTAATTTAGCTGTAAATACATCGAATAGTAGCTTTATGACTCTAAAGAGATGACCAAAGTCATAAAAACATAAAATGCAGCAACGATGCAAAGTAGATATGTAATAATTTCAGAATTATTTTATTTTTTTAATTGTTTTGTAACAGCATCCAAGTATTCCTAAAGTAATCATGCACATTTTCAATGTATTTTTTCACGTAGAATCCAATAAAGCTATGTTTTTTTCTCTAAAAATGATTTGTGAGTTGCTAGAGACCAATAACCGACAGAAAACCTATGAAAAAATGGTTTATCGAGTTTTTCGCTATGGCGCCATGCCAGAATCGAATTTTTGGTCATCATAAATTGTATTTGTTTTTTAAAAATACAAATTTTAAGCCCAGAAAATTACTTGTAGCCCTTCCCTGAGCAAAGTTACGGAGATTTTATGATTTAAATGTTATTTTTAGGTTAGAAAAACTGCTTTCTAGGACTCGCAAAAAATCACAGTAAAAGAGAGTGCTAAGTCCTAGTCATATGATTTTCGCGCGATTAATATCATTCATCCTTCCAGATAAAAAAAAAAAATTTATAAAAAAAGTGATTTTTAGGTTATGTTGAGGTTAGGGTATGTGTTAGGAAACTATAAATATAACAAAACCTAATCTTAATTAGTATAAAAACAAGAAAAAATATTAGTTTTGAAATATATGAGGGAGGGCATTTTACCTATCTTAACGGGGGGTACTCTTTCATTATAAAAACTGAAAGTGGTAGAGCATATGCGATATGCGTAAATACAAATTATAAAAATATCGGAATTTCGATTCTTGAAATAGAAATTTCACCATGCGAAGTTATTAAAGAAGATAATAATTTTTATGCCGGTAAGGACGGTAACCACGAAGGAAGAGAGGAAACAAAATTTCTGGTTGCGAAAAAGATTAGAAACATAATGTCGGATTACGCGCAACAAGATTCAAATGAAGAAAACATTAACGCTGAAATGAAATATGTAGATAGGTGCATTGCAAATAAAAGTCCAAGCGAAATAGAAGAAAGAGTTGAGAGAATAATGAATATTCTCGACTTAGGAAAATTGAATAAAGAAGAAAAAATGTCAATTTTCAAGATAAGAGGCACAGGTATTAGGATATATAATATGGAAAAGGCAAATTAAAATAGATCCTAATAAGATAGAAGCAGTACGTTATTATCCTATACTGACAAATAAAAAGAAAGTGAAACAATTCTTAGGCTTCGTTAGATACTATCGTCATTTTATAAAAGACTTTGCAAGCATAGCAAGGCCATTGCATAAAATAAGTTCAACGACATAAAAATTTATATCGCTGGAAGAACATCAAACAGCATTTGATACGTTATGTGAGAAGCTATGCGAAGAGCCCGCGTTAACTGCTCCTATGTTAAATGTGGCATTTATAATAACAACAGTGACGTCTGATTATGCGATAAGCATAATATCAAGTCAAGGAAAATCGGCAAAGATCAACCTTGTACATATGCTTTAAGATGTCTTAAAGATAGTAAACTTAAATATCCTGTACATGAAAAAGAATTATTAGCAGTTGTTTTCGGAAAAGAGCAGTTTATGCCTTATTTATACGGCACAAAATTCATCGTAGTTACCGATCATGGGCTATTAAAACGTTTTTATATAAGCACAATGTCTGATTTAAAATTCAATAGATTAAAATCAATCTTACGAGAGTATACGTTTGATATTGTGTACAGACCAGGAAAGAAAAATAGTAAAGCTGATCCTCTTTCAAGAAATTCAGTAATTGCTGATGGCGAATGAAATCCTGAATAAACACGTGCAGAAATCGATCAATTGACAGATAAACAAGAAAAGCAAGAACCGAACATAAGCGAGTGTACACTTCCAGCGAGAATTTGAATCACACCTACAGTACACAATAAAAGCGCAAATGAAACAAAAAAAAGGATTCAAGTTCGGAAAGTTCAGAAAATCCTAAAAAGAAAATTTTTATTCAAGACACAAGTGATGAAACAGAAATCGAGAGTAATACTGAATCAGAATAAAATTGGAATTACCGAAAAAGAAGGAAAAACCCTTTGAAAAGATCGGTTTGTAGAAGAAAAAGAAGGAATAAAACAGTTTTAAAAACACGCAAAACTCAAGAAGATAGAAAGTAACAATTAATTCAGGCTGGAAACATAATAAGTCAAGCTCAGAGCAACGATAAGCACGTATATATATGAAAAAGTATTAAGATGTGAAAAGAAATTTTTGCAGTTAGTACACCAGTGGATAAGCCTCATGCAGTGCCAGCAAGAAAAGAACAGTGAACGAATGCAAGTAAGCCAACAAGTAACGCATCAAGAAATGAAAATAAGAGTATATTAAAGGACACTAAAAACAGCTGTGACTCAGTTTCTTCAATAGAAATAATAAATGTAAAATCAAAAACTGAAGTGCAAGAAAGTTCACAGAATACATTTCAGAGTAAAGAAAGTGGCAACAGGGGTATATTAGACATGATTCCTGAAATAATAACAAAAATGCGTACTCGATTTTCAGTCGATATACAAGAAAAGTAAAATAAAAGAAAAATAAAAAATAAAAAATTAAAAAAAAATTAAAAAAATTTTTTAAAATTAAAACTACGCTAAGAAAATCGATTTTTAAAAGTCATACTTCTTTTGGCAGTTGCAAATAATTCCCATGCGAATTTCAAAGTAAATTCATCAAGTAATTTATGTAAAATACAAAATAAATAAAAAATCGAAAATTTTTTTAAAATTCTTAAAATGGCTCTATGAAAAAAATACTCCATAAATACTAATTATCAATAGCTTCCCGTCTACTTATACAAAAACATAGATAGTATGCAAAATTTCAAACAAATTCATCGAGTAATTTTCGAGATCTAATTGGCTAAATGAATAACATTTTCTTTTCAGAATTTTAAAAATGCTCTAAAATTAAAGCTACACTATTTAAATAAATTTTTGAAAATTTCATTTCTTTTGGCAGTCGCAAATAATTTCCCTGCAATTTTTAGAACAAATCTATCGAGTACTTTACGTAAAATAAAAATAAGAAATAAACAATCAAAATTTTTTTTTAAATATTTAAAATTTTCTAAAATTGTAGCCACTTTAAGAAAATTAGATATCCAAAGCTTGTTTTCTTCAGACAGTAGCGAATAACTTGCATACAAATTTTGGGGCAAATCTATCGAATGGTTTTCATAAAATAGAAAAAAAATTAAAATTAAAAATTTTTTAAAAAATTTTAAAAATGCTTTAAAATTAAAAGTGCGCTAAGAAAATCAGCTTCCGAAAGTTTTTCTTCTTTTAGCAGTCGAAAATAAGTTCCATACAAATTTTCAAGCAAATTCTTCGAGTAGTTTACGTAAAATACAAAAAAATGAAAAATCGAAATTTTTTTAAAATAATTAAAATGCTCTAAAATTAAAACTACGCTAAGAAAACCAATTCTCAATAGCTTCCGCACCAGTTGATCGAAAAATTGGATTGTATGGAAAATTTGAAGTAAATTTATCATGAAGTTTTTAAGATTTTATTGGCTTTATAAATATAAATATTTATCAAAAATTTCAAAATGCTCCTAAATTAAAACTAAGCTGAGAAAATCAGTTTCAAGGAATTTATTTTATTCGGGCAATCGCAAATAATTTCCATGCAAATTTTGAAGCAAATTCATTGAGTAGTAAACAAAAAAAACTAGAAAAATGAAAAATCGAAATTTTTTTTTATGAACGACTTTAAAATTAAAACTACACTACACTGAGAGAAAATTCATGCCAATAGAGCATGTAGTCTACGTATCCAAAGTTAGTAAGTAATATCCTATGCTTTAATAACAGCGCCATCTACTCTTACGAGATTTGTGCTATCCAAAAACTGTTTGTTTACATGCTTTAGTAGCTCCCCACTCTAATATGCTTCGATAGCTAGTGCTGTATCCTCTCATGGGACGTGAAGGAAGTAAACGTGGCTTGTCCACTATTCTTTCTTTACTGCTAACTATGGCATTCTTCTATTGCTCAAGTCGCCTCCTCTTTTGGGTGGCGACGCGAGCAAACACGGCTGGTCTATATCCAAAATCATGTTGCAAATTTCGTTAACGTATTTTCGTAGCGTGAATCTTTTATTTCTTTTCTTTTCTTTTTTTATGAAGGGAGATACGTTATAAATATAACCTGTTAAACTTTTTAACTTTAAATAATTAATTTTTAACTTAAAATTTAATTATTTTAAACCGCTGGGGGGCAGATGAGCATGTACGATTTTACGCCAGAGATATTTCGAAGTAACGTTGGTCTAGTGCGTAACGTTCACGCTTTTCCTTTTGAGTACGCGAGTTCAACTCTCGGCTAGGGTCTTTTTTTTTAATTTTTTTTTATTATTTCAATAGTTTTTATTGCTTTTTTTTATTTATATTTTTTTATTTTCTATTTTTTATTAATTTTAAAATCTATTTTTTCACAAGTTACTTAAAATATGCTCGTTTTTTTTATTAATATTTTTAAATAAATTATTTCATATAGAAAATAATTTAAAATATTAATAAATAAATAATAGTGATATTTACAATACTATAGTTCAATTTTGTCTTTATAAACATATTTCAATATACAATATATATTATAACATAAATAATAATAACTCAGTTTTATTTATTTATTGTAATTTATTGTAAATTTTATAAACTGAATTATAAATAAATTAAACTATACTATTATAAAATAAACATCACTATTATTTATTTATCAATATTTGTAATTACTACCTATAAAGAATAATTTATTTTTAAAAAATTTTCATTGAAAAAAACAAGCGTACTTGTGAAAAATTAAATTTTAAAATTATTAAAAAAATACAAAATCTAAAAAAAAATAAATATAAAAAGGAATAAAAAATATTAAAACAATAAAAAAAAAATTTTAAAAAAAGTGATCCTAGCCGAGAGTTGAACTCGCGTACTCAAAAGGAAAAGCGTGAACGTTACGCACTAGACCAACGCTACTCCGAAATATCTCTGGCGTAAAATCGTACATGCTCATCTGCCCCCCAGCGGTTTAAAATAATTAAATTTTAAGTTAAAAATTAATTATTTAAAGTTAAAAAGTTTAACAGGTTATATTTATAACGTATCTCCCTTCATAAAAAAAGAAAAGAAATAAAAGATTCACGCTACGAAAATACGTTAAAGAAATTTGCAACATAATTTTGGGTATAGACCAGCCGTGTTTGCTCGCGTCGCCACCCAAAAGAGGAGGCGACTCAAGCAAACAAAGGATATGAGAGTGGGGAGTCATCGAAGTATACCACGCGAGTCATCAGTGAATGCCGTTCATGCTTTAGTTACTCTCCATACCATCTTTTTTAGTATAAGGTAATCCAATACTAATAGAGCTTCTCACGGCCTGTCATATTTGTATCAATGTTTTATATGCTCGCATAGATGGCAGTTCGCATGCTCTATTAGCATGAATTTTCTCTCAGTGTAGAAGAACCAATTATCAATAGCTCCCCAGCAAGTTAGACAAGAAAATAAATTTCATGCAAAATTAGAAGCAAATCTATTGAGTAGTTTTCGAGATACAATTTACTAACTGACATCATACACACACACACACACACACACACACACACATACACACACGCACACGCACACGCACACGCACACGCGCACACACACACACACACACACACACACATACAGACATTTTCTGGAAACCACTTTTTTGGACTCCCTGACTCTAAATATGTACAAACTAATGAAAAAATAGAAAAAATTTTTTTTATCGATACAATGCTTTCTCTATGAGAAAGCAAAAAGAAATGCAATCTAAAATAAATAATAAATTATATTTAATTATATGATAAAGATGTCAAGAAAAAGGAGCTGGGTTTGTAACTATTGCTCCAAACCTGATGATGGGTTAAGCGCAATTTGCAATATTTGCACCAAAAATTTTCTCGTAAGGGGCTTTACGGCATCTTTAAATAAACATCTGCGTACTGTTCATGAATGCAATGACAGCGATCCAAAGCGACAAAAAGAACAAATTGAGTAATTATAATTAAATTATTACGAAAAATTTTTATTTACAATATTATATGTATATTTATATTAAAACTATAATGATTTTGTATTGAATTTTTATAGTAATATTGATCTGTATACTGAGAGCAATAATGTAGAGTGTGTATTAGAAGATAATTTTGAAAGCATATATTCTGAGAATTTAAGTGACACAACTTGTGAAGTGCTATTAAATACATCTGAAAATTCACTTGAGGTGCCATTCACGAGTAGTTTTCAGATGCCAACATCTGCGTCTCGCGCTCGTCGCATAATGAAGATGGGAAGAATATTTTACTAAGTTTATAGATTTTCAATTAAATTTTATGATGTGAAAAGAAATAACTTTCTTTATTTTTATTTTTAATCTATTCTTGTTATTGCAATTATAATTTCTAATATTTTTCGATTTCTGATATTTTTCATTTTATTTTTTGTACTTCTTTTTCAATATAGACGAAGCAAACTAAAGTGATTCCACCTCCATGCAACAAAATTAAGAAGGAAAATATTGATCGAGCACTTTCGAGACTGATAGTAATAAATATGCTTCCTCTTTTATTCGTAGAGACTGAAGGATTTAAAAACTTTATGGCTGTAGTGGAACCAGGATACAAAGTTTCGTGTAAAGAGACTGTCATGAAAAGAATTGACCTTCTTTATAGTCTTAAAAACGTATAATACCAACGAATATAGACGCTTATAGAAGCGTACTCTTAAATGGGAAATTTCTGCCAAAAAAGAGTTACCCAGCTGCTGAGGGCGCCACTAGATCTCATGTATTCTTATATCTATATATATCAAATTTTTCATATGTATAGATATACAAACAATGTTAAAGTGTTACCCAGCGTTTCGGACGAATAATTTAACCCAGAAGTATCCTTCTATAAGTGTCTATCTTCTTTGATTATACTTAATAAAGCAGAAATATATTGTTGAGTAATTAAGCATATGAATGATAAATCGAAAAAAAACTATAATTTCAAAAATATACTTAAAATGTGTAAAAATTAATTGTTATCAATATAATTGATATTATGTGATATTGTTTGTTGAATCATCTATAAACTGCAACAAGACCAAAATCCCGAAATTTTCGGAATTTTGAACTCGTTGTAATGGTTCTTGTTTCAAAAATTTTGATTTTTTGCTTTGAATTAGAATTTTGACACTTCACATGTTACGCTATTATTAACTTTAGTTTTACCCGTACTTCCTCATAATTGTTATTTAATTTGAAAAATGTTAATAGAAAAAAGTTTTAATATACTACAGCTTATTGTTATTTATGAAAATACTTTAAAAAATAATCTATATATCAAATTATTTTTTATTATACGTACGTTACCTATAAGTAAATTCATTATTATACTGTGTGAAAAAGTGCCACCTGGGTGACGGAGGAGCGTTACCTAAATGCGGATTTAAGTCCCACAGTGCTATAAAATTTTTTTATATCATATAAGTGCAGTTACGTGTATATATATACATGTATATATATATATATATATATATATATATATATATATATATATATATATAAGTAAGTAAAACCGGTCTTTTGAATGCGCACTACAGTTTGCTGCTATGGACTCGTGTATATTTTGTGTACGGGACCGGTCTTTTGAATGCCGCATTCAAAAAACCAATTTCTATAATACATACGGTAACAATGTGAGACTGCCACACACCTCGATGTGCGCCGGATACGACCCGAAGTCAGTACTGACGAGCGCGGGGTATCGCGCATTCAAAAGACCGGTTTTATATACATATATATATATATATATATATATATATATATATATATATATATATATATATTAATTCATAAAAGGAAAAAGTTAAGGAAAAATTAGAAACTGCATCTTCTGTTGTTGCCGTATCTGACTGCTGGAGTTTAAAAGCACAAGATGCTTATTCGACGGTATCGGCTCACTATATTAGTAAGGATTGGGATCCCAAATGCGTCTGTTTAGCTACTCAGGAAGCTGATGAGCGGCATTGTGCTGAAAATTTATGCACCAGGATGACTGAGATCATCAATGAGTACGAGTTACAAGATAAAGTCACGAGGTTTGTAACTGATAATGCAGCAAATACTGTTAATTCTGTAGAATTAATGAAATTCATCAGTGAAACAATTGACGTACAATGTGCGGCCCATACATTACAATTAGCCGTGAACGACGGCTTAAAACAAGATGAAATAAAAAATTTGTGTTCTAGAGCTAGCAAAATGGTTGGGCATTTCAATCACTCCAACGTTGCCAGCTATGCTTTAGAAGCGAAACAATAACAATTAGGACTGAAAAAATTAAAACTTATTCAAAAATACCCTACTCGTTGGAATTCTACATATTTTATGATAGAAAGGTTTGTTAAAATAAAACTAACTTATTTACTCGAATTAATGATTTTAGTTATACGAATTAATTAGAAAAATATTATGATTCTTAGAATCATAAAAAACAGATCGGCCATACAAGCTGTTTTGGCAGATCATCGAATAACGAAGGTACAAGTAGCAACAAAACTAGATATATGCGAAATGGAATGGAAGTATTTAAAGGATATAGCCGAAACACTTAAGTTTTTAGAGCTGACAACCACTGTATTGTGCGCAGAATCATCGCCCATTTCCATAGTTCGTCTTTTAATTTGTACATTAATTGATAATCATTTACAAAGTTCAGAAATGAGGAGGCCGTATGGCTCTGTCCTTCTCTAATCTAAATTTTCTTCATTATTAATAAATTAAATATTGTTATACAAAATTAAGGATATAGCCCAATAGATTTCAGGATGAGCAAACGATCCAATTCTATGGAAAAATATAAAATTTCCATTCGTTTTCAAGTGAGGTCTGAAACGGAAAAACAGTCATCAAATTCAATTGTTTTTAGAGTTTTTAATTTTCACGTTTAAAAAATTTAAAATTTTGAGTGACAAAGTTACTGGTTTCCTACAAAGGATGCCATTTGTTAAGGACAAACTTGGTTCGGTCGTTGAATTCACAAAAATTGTTTATTTTTAGGGACCAGCTACTTCCCAGGACTTACCTTGGTCACCTTATAAAATAAAAAATATATATATATACACTACCGGTCAATTGCTTTTGCCCACCCTAGAGTAAAATTTATTAAAATAAAAAGTTTTATATCTCCGGAACTAATGATCGCATCGTCAAAATCCAAACAGCGTTTGAAAGATTGGTCAAAAATCTTTGAAATAAAGTAAGTCCAGTATAAAAAAGGAATTTTCCAATTGCTCATAGCAATGTGAAAAAAAATTGTTTTACTAATTTTTTTTGCCCATATAAAAGTGAATGCCATTTTTATGAAAATTATGATATCAAAAAAAAAACCAAATGGGTTTCAAAACTCTAATAGTCCTCTTTAAAATGAGCTGAGTAAAATATTGCTATGGCTTTCTTTTACCACAGTTATGATGATTTTTCGAAAAAAATTTTTTTTACTCGTTTAACTAAAAATTTTTACTAATTTTTCATTAATTTTCCCTAAAAAAATAAGTGAAAAAAATTATATATTAAAGAAAAAATGTTTCATTTTAAGTCTAGATATATATATATATATATATATATATATATATATATATATGTATATATTTAGTGACCAATTAGTTACGGGAAAAAAATTTTATATATATATATATATATATATATATATTCTAGACTTAAAATAAAACATTTTTTCCTTAAGAGGCGGTCGGAACCAAATCGGTGACTTAGTTCGGTGCTTGTAATAAATGCTTATAATAATTTATTCATTTATTAATATGGTAAAAATATAGTCATTTCCTCTAGTCATGTATGTAAAGAATAATTTAAAATAGTGAAAGCCACAAAAGTATACAAAATATTGTTATAAAGCGAAAAATCCCACCTAACAATCGACACGACAGTTTTTTGCATGCGGTATATGTCAAGTCAGTTTGATATTTGTAATAAATGCTTATAATAATTTATTTACTTATTCATATAGTAAAAATATAATCATTTCCTCTAGTCATGTATATAAAGAATAATTTGAAATAGTTGAAGCCATAAAAATATACAAAATACTATCGTAAAGCGAAAAATGCTGACTTGACATATACCGCAAGTCACCAATTTGGTTCCGACCGCCTCTTAATATAAAATTTTCTATCTTTCTTAGTTTATGAGATAATTATGATTGAAAAAATAGGTCTTTTTTTCGAAAAATCATCATAACTGTGGAAAAAAAGCCATAGCAACATTTCACTCAGCTCATTTTAAAGAGGACTATTAGAGTTTTGAAACCCATTTGGTTTTTTTTGATATTATAATTTTCATAAAAATGGCATTCACTTTTATATGGGCAAAAAAAATTAGTAAAAAAATTTTTTTCACATTGCTATGAGAAATTAGAAAATGACTTTTTTCATACTCAACTTACTTTATTTCAAAGATTTCGACCAATCTTTCAAACGCTGTTTGGATTTTGAAGATGCGATCATTAGTTCCAAAGATGTAAAATTTTTTATTTTAATAAATTTTACTTTAGGGTGGGCAAAAGCAATTGACCGGTAATGTATATATACATTGTTTATTTTATAAGGTGACCAAGGTAAGTCCTGGGAAGTAGCTGGTTCCTAAAAATAAACAATTTTTGTGAATTCAACGACCGAACCAAGTTTGTCCTTAACAAATGGCATCCTTTGTAGGAAACCAGTAACTTTGTCACTCAAAATTTTAAATTTTTTTAACGTGAAAATTAAAAACTCTAAAAACAATTGAATTTGATAACTGTTTTTCCGTTTCAGACCTCACTTGAAAACGAATGGAAATTTTATATTTTTCTATAGAATTGGATCGTTTGCTCGTCCTGAAATCTATTGGGCTATATCCTTACTTTTGTATAACAATATTTAATTTATTAATAATGAAGAAAATTTAGATTAGAGAAGGACAGAGCCATACGGCCTCCTCTTAATAATAAATGTAAAATTGGGTCCAATCTTCATTACACTATAAGTATGGAAAAAAATTATATTTTGATATACCGCAAGTGCTATTTCGAAAGGATTTGAGTTCAGTTTTCGTTTAAAAAAAGTTTTAAGCTTTTAACTGTTCATGCTAAAGAATTATAACCGTTTTAAAACCTAGTAACTTTTCAGGGATTTCTTTAATTGCCTGTAATTAGAGAAGAATTGAGCATTAGAATCTGAAATTCTGGGTTTCTCCATATTTTGATACCTTATAACTTATCCCAAAGTTTAAGCAAAATTCGTAATCCAAAGGTCTGGCCCTCTCTTCGTACGTTCTGGTGCTATTCATTTTATCATTATGAACAGCAAAATTTTTTTTCAGTTTTAAAAAGATTTCCTTCTTTTAGCAATCAAAAACAATTTCCATGCAAATTTTAGCAAATCGATCGAGCAGTTAAATACACACACGGAAACCAATTCTTTTTAAATAAATCGAACCTACTTTCCAGAATTATCACAAGTTGAGAGGAGAAGACACTACGACCATTCAAAGGTATGTAACATGACGAAATATCATCTTTAGTTCAAAGTGATATAGGCTGGCTCCTAAAAGAGAAAATTAAATTCAATAAGTAACATCTAAAAGCTCTTCCTATAAGCTAAAAAATGACGTCTGATAAATTGAAATATGTTAAAAACTCGAATCTTGGCAGAATTTTGAAAAAGAATGGAAAAAGCAGATTTTTTACCCTTAAAAAGCCAATTCTCGGCAAGTTTGGCTTCTAGAGGGCTGAAATTTCGCACAGATTCCTAATTTTAATAATACTAAAACATATCTTAAAACCAGCAAAATCGGTGACTCTCGTGCGAACACTTTTTTAATAAAATATTTTTTTTACCCATATATAAACACAAACATATATAAACACACACACACATATATATATATATATATATATATATATATATATATATATATATATACACTACCGGTATATTGCTTTTGCCCACCCTAGAGTGAAATTTATTAAAATGAAAAGTTTCATATCTGTGGAACTAATGATCGCATCTTCAAAATCCAAATGGATCCGGTATGAAAAAAGTCATTTTGTAATTGCTTATAGCAATGTGAAAAAAAATTTTTTACTCATTTTTTTTGCCCACATAAAAGTGAATGCTATTTTTATGGAAATGATGATATCGAAAAAAACCAAATGGGTTTTAAAACTCTAATAGTCCTCTTTAAAATGAGCTAAGTTGAATATTTCTATAACTTCTTTAACCACAATTATGATTTTTCAAAAAAAAGACCTATTTTTTCAATCATGATTATTTCATAAACTAAGAAAGATAGAAAATTTTATAGAAAAGAAAAAATGTTTGATTTTTAGTCTAGAATATATATATTTTATGACTAGTAAGTTTCGGGTAAAAAATTTTTTTTTACTCATTTAATTAAAAATTTTTACTAATTTTTCATGAATTTTCCCTAAAAAGCGCTGCCAAGTGCTTTGGCGCAATACTTTCTCATAGAGCTCATTGAGTTAAAGTAATTTGATTTAATTTTTTTAAATGGGATTTCAATATAAAATACAATTTCTATTCAAGAAAAATTAGTGAATATGTAAATACAAGATGAAGCAGAGCGCACTAGAAGATTAGCAGCGATTGAAGCAGAATTACAAGCCGACAAGAGTTTGCAAATTCTTAAACCTTTGAAGACTTCATATGATGCACTAACTTCTCTAGCTTCTAGCGTAACTACTAAAACTTCTACAGTGCATATACCATATTTTAATAATACCAATCCACCACTAAAAGACTTAATATAAGATATAGAAAATGGGAGGCAGTCAGTACCCCTAGCTCAAAAAGGATTACTTTTATGATCAATAATATCCGAATTAAAAGGAAAAGCCAGACATTCAATATTAGGACACACGTTCAATACAACAGATGAACTTAAGGATCAATCAAAGGGTAGATTTGCTCCAAGCATATCGTATGGCTATTACATTTAAGCCTTAGCTAATGAATGCATGAGCCAAAATAAAAATGTGCTTGAGTATCCCGGATGCCTAACTTAGTTGGTAAGTTTGGCCCAAGCCCCTGTAAGAGAAAATTTAGTTGAAGAAGAATGAGAAACAAATTAAATCCCGCAATTACAAATTTTAGACCTTAAAGCTTTTTTAGAAGTTGCTAAGAATTTAGAAAAATATTTAAGTACATCTTATAATGGCCGCCATTAGATAAGAATGATACAGCAGATAGACGAAGTGAGGAGAACGCCTAGATTTGCAACCAGGAATGACTCAGAGATATTTAATCGTAATATTTCTTATTATTACGATCATAACGATACTGTTTTCCCACATACTACAATCGAAGGAGGTTGTACCATTGCTTTTCCATGACTAAGCTATAGACAAGAGATACAACTTAAGACATAAACTAGTGACCTCATAAGTATTTTAAAGAACCCTAGACCACAACCATCTACAAGCAACGCTACTCCTAAGCCATTCGAACCACGAATTTCTTTCTACTAGCACCATTAGTTTCCTATATATCCTCTTACTTTTTACCCACCTGTGTACCCTAATTTTTATAACCCTTATGCTTATTACCCAATAAATCCTGGTCTTCCATTGACACATTCACTAAATGATAAATAATTCGAACCTCAGAATTTTCAAAACTTACCTCTATCCAATTAACAACGACCTCATTACAAACCACGTAACAATGACTTCAAAAAAACTAATAATAACCTCAGACCAACCTCTCCATTTAGACCCAATGTAAATATGAATAACATTTCTTTAAACTAAGAGGGTGCTCGATGAGCGGGCGCTTCGGCGAAAAATGCCCAACCACTGCGTCCAGCTCAGATTCATCTTGTCAGTGCGGAATAATCCGTTGCGCAAGGAACCGAGGAACTTACCCCACAATGCGATTAAACGTTTCCATTCTATTTTTATTCTAGATACAGTATCTAGTATTAATGCAATAAAACGTAATGCCTTTAAAGGCAATACATTAATTAATACCAACAGAGCAATCACTGTTATCAGAATCTCTACATTTATAGATACGGTAAGCATGCGGAAATGGAAAATCGGTTCCACACACACACATTCCACGTGCTACCGTCAACATCATCTCTTATACAAAGAGCTATATTTGGCTCACCTTATTTTGAAGATGAGTTGGCTAGAGTCTGTTACAACCTTCGAACCCTTATTATGGATAAAAGACCGATAGACCCCATTCCATTGTTAGAAAGAAAAACCCCAACCTTTGACGAAGAACGTGGATTAATTTTTTATGAATAAATGGCCACAAAAATATAAGGTGATGGAAGCCAAACACCTAGAGCTGGAAATTCAAAGAAACCAAAACCTAAGAGTGAAACAGAAAATTTTAATGTCTTACAACAACTACCATATCTGTCTTCTGAAAACGAAACACCTAATAAATTTATTAAAAAAACTAATCCTGGTGATAAGAAAATTAGTTGTAATATTATACATCGTTTACCACCACACGGTAAGGTAGCTTTAAAGATACCTACTACCAAACAATCAGTCAATGGAGAAGCTTCTTTACCCAGAGTAAATGTAAGCTTTCCTTAAGAACAATTAAAAATGAATATGTATGCTTCTTTTAGCTACAGTAAAAATAATCTGTAAACCTTTTTCAGCTACAAAGAAAAATAAATATGTATATTTCCTTTAGCGATAATAAACATTAAATATCTAAGATTCTTTTCACTACAATAATAGTTTGTAACTTCTTTTAACAAAAAAACAAGTCCAAAAACTTTTTTTTTTATATTAAAGCAATTTGAATCTTCATACAGAGATTATTTAGTTACATTGGTGAGAAATTACATGTTAATACATAAGTAGAGATAGAAAGTAACAAATTTACAATTGCAGTTGATAGTCTCACAAATAGGTGAATATTATTTTGCACATTTTTTTTGGTGAGCATAACAATATAGTACTCAAAAGTGAAAGTAAGTATTTTAAACTGGCAAGTTGTTCTAACAATTTGGTTCGCTGTAAATCGTACAAAAGAAATTGCCATAAGATGTGATCAAGGTCTTGTTGCATGCCACATTGACATTTCGGATTATTTATGAAATTCACTCGATCCAGAGAAAACGCTAAATTGTAGTGCCCAGATCTACATCTGTTAATTGTGCTAATAATTTTACGCGGAAGATTCATTTTAAAGTACCATGGTTTTGATTTTCGATTGAAGAAATTTTTAAAATAGATTAAATCTTTAAAATGACCTTGCCCAGAAATACCATCAAAGGTGTTGCTAATAGAGGACTTTTTCTGTAATATTCTCTAAAATCAGTAAACGGTATTTTTAATGAGTCTGATACCTGACCTTTAGCAGCTTTCTTGGCCATGATTCCCGTATGTGAAGGTATCCAATACAATAAAAGTTTACTACTATTAGGTAATACAGCTGAAAATATCAAAGCTTTCTTTTTTATTTCTAGTACATTTGGATTTGTTTGTACTCTTATATTTAGTTTATTCAAGGATAACTACGCACTGAGGGAATCCGTGAAAATCAAAATATTCTTATTTGATATAGTTAGAGCCAGGTCAACTGCATCAATCAGAGCAATGCATTCAGCTGTAAAAATAAAAGCATGTATGTTGATACTTCGCGTTACATACTTACTCATTTCTGGGAAAATGCAAGCACAACCAAAAGATTTTGAGTCCTCTGACTTACTTTCATAGGTATATATAGCACAAGAGTTATTTTTGGCTATCAGTTCGTCTATTATTATATTAGGATTTTTTCTGTTTTCAATTTATGACCTAATTCTGTATTAATATTTATATGATTAGTGTTTCACAGCCGAGTTTATACATGTTATATCCGTGATTCGAAAAAATATTAGATGTACGTTCATAGATATGGTTTAAACATTGTTGAATAAGTCTGAATCTAAATTGTCGTTTACTGTTCTTATTTTCTGTCAGTTGTTTAAATTTCATTACTGTATTGTAAATTGAAAGGTTTTTATTGAAAAAAATTTTGTTTTAATAATTACAGCAGAAGTAAATTTTGCGTTCTTTAATGAATTGCATTTTAGATTCAGCTATGAGTATATTGGTGGGGGTACTAATTCTGAAAACCTAGTGCAAGGCGTATGAGAGAGCTTTAGATTAAATTTTTTCTAGTTTTTCTACACATTTTAATTAATTAGGGAAATATATAAAGCACGCACAATCCATAATAGCACGTACAAAGCTTTTGTAAAGTATGATTAAAGTGTTAAGATTAGAGCCCCACCAAGTACCTCGGAGATATTTCTGTGGTCAAAAGGCAAAATTAGTCATATGCTTATACAAAGGACTTATGTTGTTTTGACTTTTGACTACAGATTTGATAATGTTTAATGATTGGAAACACTTTTGCTCGACATGTTCAATATGGTCTATAAACATTAATTTGTAATCGAATAACAAACCTAGAAAGCGTGCGGTTTTACTTGATTTCATAGACGTATTCACGACTTTAATTTTAATTTTGCCTGGGTATATTGCGGTTATTAAAATTAACAAAAACTGTTTTTGTAGAAGAGATTCAAAACCAATTCGTGCAAATTATTCTGAATTATGTTTCTGGATTTTTCTAAAAGCTTCTTACTTGAATTCACCGGGGATCTTACAATAGAAAGCAATATCGTCTGCAAATTGAGATACAATAACACTTTTCGGAAGATTATTTATAATATTGGAAACATGTATGATATAAAGAAGTGGGCTTAAAACTCCTCCTTGAGGTACTTCTGAACGTATACCTTTGAACGTATATCTTGGTATATATTCCAGATCTTTGGTGAATATATGCCTTTCAAATGTTATATGTTTAACAAACTTAATCAAATTTAGCGGGCAACCTATTTCAGCAAGTTTCAGTAACAAAATATTCATATCAACATTATTGAAGACGACGCTAACATCCGAAAAAAACCGCTAAAAGGTCCTTTTTAACATTAAAGGCTCTCTCTATATTGAGCATGAGATTTATTAAGTTATCTGTGGTCGACTGAATCCTGATTGGCTAATTGGTAAAAGATCGTTATATTCAAGCAACGAAGATAGACGCTTATAGAAGCGTACTTCTGGGTTAACTTTGGGGGCCCAGCTTTTGGAGGACATTTAACATTACGTGTATATCTATATATATATGAAAACATCGGTATATATAGATCTAGAAATACATGGGATTTTAGTAGCGCCACCATGCGGCTGGAGGACATAAGCTTAGATTTTGAGCCCCTGTCCGCCCATTTAAAGTACGCTTCTATAAGCGTCTATCTTCGTTGATTCAAATCACCATTGTAGCTTGTTTTTAGCATCCTTCTAAATATCTTGCAAAAACAAGAAGAAAGAGCTATAGGTCCAACACCATCGCTATTGGGTTTATCAATGAAATGTAGATACGTTTCTCTCCAATGCATGGGATAGTCACTAGCTACATACATTTCATTGTAAATATCCATTAGTAATAATTTATATTTGCCAGAAATTCAGTGAAATTAAATTGTGAATTTGAAAATTCATTGTCAGAACAGTTAGGCAGTTAATCAGAGTCCGTCATGACCCCAGGTGGACAAACTTTATTAATAGCATATATTTTTTTGGCATTTTGATGTCTTCCTTTTTATTGACGATACTACGTGCATTCTAGTAAAAAATTTTTAATTTATTTTGTAAAGCATCCATCGTATAAGAATCAATTAGATTTTTGTGAGTGATATGATTCAGTTTCAGATTCATTACTTTGTGATATAAGTTTTTTCTTTAATTTAAGTTATTCTTGTTTTTAGGTTTCTGTCATCTGTAAGTACATATACAGAGTTCATCTTTTCGATAAGTTTGTACATATCCTATATTTCTTATATCTTATATTCATATATACACGAGGAGAAAATCTAAGGGAAAAAAGCATGATAATTATAAAGCTATTATAGTAAAAAAATACAAGGGAATAATAGCACCGAACTTACGCTTTTATCCCATGTTATATATTCATGGTGAATAGTCAAGATGATTCTTGCTTTCATTGCCCAAATTCATTAGTATAAAATCAATAAGACTAGTTTGGTACGTATACAAGAAAAGTCACTTGGGATTTATTTTAAGAGCAGGCCGGATTCGCTGTCCTTGTCTAATTGAGATTTTTGTTATTTACTCAAGTATTAATCGGTGTATCTGCAAATTGAAGGTTAAGCGCAATAGATATTATTATTACAAATATTTATGCACAAAAAGAAAAAAATCTATCCTTTTGTTTTTGAGAAAAGTAAGTAACGCAAAAATATTATAAACATAAACTTTTACTTTGGCGTTACTTACTTTTCTCAAAAACAAAGCGGTAGATTTTTTTTTTCTTGTGCATAGATGTCTATAATAATAATATCTATTGCGCTTAACCATTAATTTGAAGATACATCGTTTAATACTTGAGTAAATAACAAACAACGCAATTGTTACTCGATCGGTATCAGGTTCTACTCCGGCCTGCCATTAAGAGTCTTGCACTTGACTTATAAGCCACGACCCCTGACGCCTGTGTACCTGCGCGCACATATTTTGCTGGTGCGCGTTAAATTAAAAAATTAGATTCAAAATATATATAATTTTTCTTATATAATTTAATATTTTTTCATAAATATTTTTATTAAATAATAATATTATGAATAATTTAAAGAATGTATAGTAGTGTTCAAGTTTGATGACTTTATGCGAAAAACAGGATGCCAAAAAAATTGGTATGTATTCGAAAAGAAATGTCATAAAAAAAATCTGAAAAAATCATTTTGAAGTAATCTTTAAAGCCCTTAAAAACTAACATGTAGAATTTTTTTATTGTTTAAAAAAATTAAATTGAATGTAGTTTTATCTTAACATTTAAGGCGACTACGGAAGTTAGGCTAAATTCCTATATCGTAGTTTACAAATTACGTTTTGAATTTATAAAATTTCTAGGATTTTCAAGTTTTACACCATTCTGCATGGAAATGACAGATAACAGCTCCGCTGCAGTTGTCACATTGATGACCAATGTGAGCTGAAATTATTGAGTTTCCACATTGGTGATCGATATATATGCATCGAAATTTTGTGTTTTCGCGTCGTTTAACTATGCGTGACTCATAGAAGGTCATCACATCAATGATCTGTGTGTACGCACTATCGGCCATTACGTAAACATAGAAAATCTGTGAGTTTCATGCCAATTAAATTCTCATGATTAATACCTCCTTATGCCATTATTTAATTATTTTTTGTAATAAAATCATCAATGATTTTTCTTTTGTAGTTAAATTAAAATTAATTATACTGAGTATTACTTATTAAATGAAAACTCGTCACTTACATAACGCTGGTTCGATAACCAATAAATATTTTCGTGTAGATAACCAATAATGAGAGAACTGTAATAAAGTCATCAATGATTTTTCTTTTGTAGTTAAATTAGAATTAATTATACTTAGTATTACTTATTAAAAGAAAACTCGTCACTTAAATTACGCAGAGGGGCTATTCAAGCAGTGATACATATGTATGTATCACGCTGTATGTATGCGCGCGCATACTTTTTATTCTCTTCCCCATACATATCGTCGCGAAACATACATATGTATCGCTACTTGAATAGCCCCTCTGGTTCGATAACCAATAAATATTTCCGTGTAGATAACCAATGATGAGAGAACTGTCATCACATTTCCGCGAAGTTGGCTATTCAATATAACATCAATGATCTATATGGAAAACACGAATTTTCTATGTTTACGCAATGACGTAAAGTGTACACACAGATCATCAATGTGACAGTGGAGCAATTCAAGCACGCTTTCATATGTATGTATGGTTTCATACATGTGTATGGCAATCATATAGATAAAAAAAAATTTTTTTAATATAATTGCTACCAAATTTAAGAACTTTTTCATTTGTATGATTGTCATATACATGTATGAAACCATACATACATATAAAAGCGCGCTTGAATTGCTCCACAGCCTCCTGTGAATTAGGCATAATTAAACGACGCGTAAACACAGGATTTTGGTGCGCACATATCAATCACCTATGTGGAAACTCAATATTTTCATCTCACGTTGGTCATCGATATGACGATTGCAGCGGAGCTGTTATCTGTCACTTCCGTGTGTAAGTTTAAAAATATAGTGGAAAATTTAAATATCTGAAAAATCTTACGTATTAAAGGCGTGATTTAAAAACTAAAAAATAAAACCTAACCTAAACTTCGAGGTCGCCTTAAGTTAATTTTCTTACTAATCTATCATCAAATATTTTGATCATAGATTTGTTTTATTAATTTTTGAAGTATGATGCAAATGATTCTGAAAATGATATTTACTTAACTAGTGCAGAAAATAAGTCTTTACCGCACGCGCGAAGATTGGCAACGCGCATGTGGTAAAGACCTATTTTATGCACCTGTTATATACCTTTTTCTTATCACAAGGTTCGGAAAATTCGATCATGATTCAGGAATATAATAATTTTAGAAATAACCGTGCAAAAATATTCCAATTTAAAACGTATGATAAAATGTTTATAAAAAAAGATAAAAATACACGATATATTACAATAAGAATTCAAAATTTTGACGCTAGCATTGTAAGATAATTTTTATAAGCAAAGAAAAATAAAATAAAATAATATTTTAACCAAGGAAAAAATATTCTAAAATATTATTACAGTATAAGTAAATAATAATTCAATAGAGAAAAATAAAATAGTAAATTCATATTTTAACAAAGGAAAATGATATAATAACAAATAAAATGAATTCGTTAATGTTTACTATTATAAAAACGAGAATCTAAAGTTTTCGCGCAATTATTGTAGGTAAAAAAATTATTAAAACAAAGGAAAAAATATAGAAGAGTGGGGATACAAAAAGCAAGTGCTAAATTAAATGTAATTGAAATATAGTTTTAACGAGTGGTCAGTGATAGTTTACATTCGCATCAAGAAGCGTATTGTTTCATTTTATTTGACTCCCGAATAAAAAAATAATATTACAACCAACAAATGGTATTTTGTAAACAAAGAAAAATAAAATAATAAAATAATTTTCTAATCAAAGAAAGAACATTATAACAAAAGTAAAGAAAGTTTTTTAATTTTATTACAGTTAAGGTAAATAATAATTTAAAAAAAAAATAAAATAAATTATTAAAATTTTAAAAAAGAAAAATATTATTATAACAAATAGAATAAATTTATTGTATGTTTAATATTATAAAAACGAGAATCTAATGTTTACACGTAAGCATTGTAAGGAAATTATTTAAACAAAGAAAATGTATAGAAGAGTGGGGATATAAAAAGCAATTGCTCGACTCAATATATTTGAAATGATATTTTCATACGGGCAGTCAGTGATGTTTAACGTTCGCATTAAAAAGTGTTTTCGATTTCCGATGTCTCAATTCCATATCAAGAATGCCTGTTTACTGCACGAAAAATTAAGTGCGCGAAAATCTAAAAAGCGCGTGAAATATTCATCAATCAAAAAATGAATTTTCTACACGCTTGTTAAATTTTTGCACGCTTAATTTTTCGTGCGGTAAACAGGCATTTTCGGTATGGAAATTAGGCACCGAAAAACGAATTTTCCGAACGCCGTGTTAAAAAAAGTGTTAAAAATATAGACACGCTCAATCGTGTGTGTAATATGTGGCGCCGCCGTAAGGTGGGTTATGTTTGATGAACGCGAGATGCGTTTGTTCATTCCGTGGATGACTGTTGGACAGTCAAGTTGTATAATACTTTTGTATATTTTATAATGAATTATTTATTACTATTAAATTACGTTTATTTCATTCAGGTCACCTCTCGCTAATTTTAACAGGTTATGCACCCAGAGCGATTTCAACTGCACATTTTCTTTTACTTTTCTCGCGGCTTGTAAAGTTTGGAGCAGCTCATTATCGCCACGTTCATAATAAATTTTATTCATTAAGAGGCGGTCGGGTCTATTCGCCGCTACATATAGGGTGGCGCTGCGGTCAGGTGAGAGAAATCTATTAAATATTTTTTATACAGCTATTTACAATTTTCTGAGACGACAATATACTTTTAATGTTGTCATTTCCTCTAGCCATCTATATGTAGAATAATTATTAATACTTATCTTGTTTGAAAAGTCTGAAATATTGTTATAAAGCGAAAAATGCGATGCAACGTAGGACCGATGTAAACATGCGTGCACCTTCCCTTAGTGCGACAGAGAGAGCAATACTAAAGAATGATGTATGCTAATGTTTACGTCGGCTCTACCTCGCGCCGCATTTTTCGCTTTATAACAATATTTTAGACTTTTCAAACAAAATTAATATTAATAATTATTCTACATATATATGGCTAGAGGAAATGACAAGATTAAAAGTATATTATTGTTTCAGTAAATTTTAAATTGCTATATAAAAAATATTTTATATTTTTCTCTCACCTGACCGCAGCGCCACCAAGCGGCAAATGGTTCCGACCGCCTCTTAAAAGTAAATTTACAAAACGTTTTTCTTGTCTGCTTTCCTCGCTTCTTTGTGTTGTGTGTACTGCAATTGTGAAGGTATAAGGCAGTGTGTGAAATGAATTACACAAAAGGCTAACATGAGCGACAGAATCTTGTGCAGCACAGAAGGAAGGAACAATGCCAGTAGCACAACAGTTGGTAAGAAAATTAAAATATAATAAAACAGAGAAGTGCGGGTTCTTACAAGTAAAAAGAAAGAAAAACGTCGCGAGTGTGACTTGAGTGAAACAACGGATTATACATGTAAACTACTGTGAAAAGTAGAATCATCGTACGATTGCAAAGGGTGTATTTTGTAAATTTTGTTAAGGGTAAGGGAAGTTAAATAGAGGCCGGTTAAAAGTGAATATATGAGAGAAGACAAAAAAATTACTTTTTCGTAAATAAGTGCTGCTTTGATTTGGTGAAATTTCGTTTTAATAAAAAAAAAAAAAATAAACGCGAAAGCGGACGCGTTTTTATGTATAAATGTGAAATTTAGATGCATGTAGAAAGAAGAGTGATTGCTTAATTTCCGAAAAATGTGTGTGGAGGTGCGTGCAAACATGGCGGCCATAGGTACAAAGCAAGTTAACGAAGAATAAAAAAAAACAGGCGGTGACTGACTAAACGCGAAAATAAACGCGCGGGCATATATGTATATGTGTGTATGTATGTATGTGTACACGCATGCATGTAAAAAAAAAAAACAAAAACAAAAAAAGAAAAATATTTAGATTTTGAAAACACGATTGCAGACAGAAATCTCCATAAGCTACATGACATTGAAGTCACTTATGACTGTAAAGTTTAACTAATTGCCATTTAAAATAGTTAGGCATAGAGCGACTGAACCTCAGCAAATAATATGTTCAAAAGTGTGCTTTTTAAGGACAGGTCAAGGCATTAAGTACACAGGGGAATTTACTCAAGAAGTTTTGGAAAGACTGGGTGCAGAAAATCAATTTGTTTATACAGATACATCTCAGGACAATGGAATTGCAGAAAGGTTTTATCAAACTGTACAAAAAAAGGTAAGAGCCTTCATATATGATTCTGGTTTACCAGAGAACATGTGAAACTCTTGGCATTAAATGCATCAGTTTATGCCTACAACATAACATCGCATGCAATAAATGACATGGTACCAACAATTCAAAAATTCAAGAATAATTAAGAAATAGATTTGAATCAAATAAAACGTTTTGGACGTTTTGCTTACATGAAAGTGCAAATGAGGGTTGGTCAAAAATTTTATTTTATTGCAAAGACAGTTATTCTAATAGGATACGAAGAGACTAGATACATCTTACTAAAACCAAAAGAAGGGAGATTATACAAAAGCAGTGACATACGATTCAACGAACAAAATTGGTCTACAGGGACAAATATGCAACAAATGATATACAAGATTAGAAACAAATTGATGAACAGATAAAAATATATGGTTGAGAATGATATACGAATACAAAGATTTGAAGGAGAGAAAGTCAAAAGATCAGTTGGACGACCAACAAAAGAAAATAATAAGACTGATAAAAAGAAACAAAAACCGGAGGGAGAGAAAATAAAAAAAAAATCAGTTGCACGATCGACAAAAGTTAAGAAAAAAAAAAAAAAATACTGAATATGAAGTGCAAGAATCGGAGGGAGAGGAAACAAAACGACAAATTGAATTACTAATGGAAACACAAACAAGTACAGAAAATAAGATGGACGAAGAGACTCATGTTTTATTAGCTGAAATAAATAGTGATCTGACTACATACTTGGAAGCTATAAAGTCAAAAGATAAATAAAAATGGACCAAAACTATTAATGAAGACTTGAAATCTATGTATAAGAATAATGTATGGAAATAAGTTGTTAATCAATTGTAATGAATAACAGAAAAAGATCAAACATTATACATTCAAGATGGATATTTAATATAAAGAAGACAGTAAAATCAGATATAAAGCCAGATTAGTAATTCGTAGTCTCAAAGATAGAAATGAATATAATTTGCAAAAAGAAACATATGCGCCGATTTGACGATTACCTTTAATGAGGTCCATACTGGCAATGGCAAACAAACTGTATTTAGAAGATGGACGTAAATACAGCTTTACTAAATAGATATTTATACAGTAAAATATATATGGAAATACCTAAAGGGATGACTGTTTATGAAAAGATCAAACAAAACAAGATTTATAAAGTGGAAAAGGCTTTATACTATTTGAAAGTCAGTCTAAAATGAAAAATTTAAAGAGTTAGTAAAGAAATATGGACTTAGATAATTCAACGATCAGCTTTGTTTATTTACTCAGCAAGAAAAAGACGGATTTCTTAATATTGTATGTAGATGATATTCTGATAGTTTTCAACAATGTAGAGATGCTTGAGAGAATGAAGACAAATTTGAAGAAAGAATTTGAAATGAGAGAAATTGGCGAGCCTAAAAGTTTTTTTTAGGCTTAAAAATAAAGCGAGACAGAAAGAAAAGGATACTAAGCATTAAGAATGAAGAATTCATAAAATGCTAAAGAAATTTAGTTTTGATCAATCAACTCCTCAACGAATACCTATGGTAACCAATCAGGTGGGAGAAAAAGCAGCGTGAAGAAAAGGATAAAGTAAGTGAAAAACTAATGACAGAAAGTAAATGTAATCAACGCCATCGCAAAGCAGTTGGCACATTACTATATATAGCCAATGCAAACTGGCCAAGTATTGCCTATGATGTTAATGTTCTAGGCAGACACTAAATTAAACCCACTGAAGATGAACACTAACAAAGAATGACGAAAGATGAGGACTAACAAATGGTTGAAAGAGTATTTAATAATATTTAATAATAGTATTTAATGATAGTATTTAATAATAGTATTTAAAAAAAAAATTTTTTAATTATATATATATTTACATTCATTTATTCAAATTTTATTTTAATATTCCTTACTTCGTATGTATTACAGGTCCTAAATGAAACAACAAGCGACAGAGCAAACGACAATTATCTTTATATCAAGATTGAAAAACCTTAAAAATTTCATTTCTTTTTATAAATTTTCATTAATGTATTCAAATAAAAAATATTATTTATGTATGATAAATAACATTGAGCGTGGGAGGGAGTGTTAAAAATATAGACACGCTCAAGCGTGTGTGTAGTATGTGGCACCGCCGTAAGGCGGGTTATGTTTGATGAACGCGAGATGCGTTTGTTCATTCCGTGGATGACTGTTGGACAGTCAAGTTGTATAATACTTTTGTATATTTTATAATAAATTATTTATTACTATTAAATTATGTTTATTTCATTCGGTCACCTCTCGCTAATTTTAACAAAAAGTATTTTTGAAAGTTATATGAATAAAATTCTGGTTGATCTTTTTGGAACAGTATTTATTTGTTAACTATAAATTAGCAACGTTTCGTTGACAGACGGTCAACCTCTTCAGGCTTAAAAAAGGATGTGGGATAAGACGCAAAAATCAATTTTTGTTATCAAAATATTGCATATTTTTGAAGATGTACAAAAAACTCATTGTTTTTCCTAGAAATATAATAACATAAAATTATAAAATTTTTATTGTTACTAACGAGTACAATTATAATACTATGAACTTCAAAACAAACCTTGATTACCAAAAACCAATCCATATGCAATATTGCTAACTGAATCAATAATATTTTTACACATTTTTTGTATTAATATAAGCATTCTAGCCATCTTATTTAAATTAAAAAAGAAATTGTCAATATCTAATTACAATGTGTATAATGTGTTACAAAATGATAAAGCCGGCTATAGTTTACAAATTATAAAGATAACGACAAGTCTCAATCACAATCGCAGACGTAAACACAGTTCTAAAAACTTTACAAAATCACTTAACGTAGTCAGTGACCAACCCTATTACCAACCATAGGAAAACACAAGTGGAAGCCAAGATACCCTGGTAGCACAATCTGACGCAAGTATCAGTGCGCAGATCTTATATAACATGCTTCCCAAATCAATAAGAGTTCTGCAGTCAGAACATTGCATCAGATACTTGCAGCAGATTTGCATCATACTTACAGCAGATAAAGTGCACCCTAAGTGTCTCATGGGATGCACGGATCTTCGCAGCAGACTTGCATCATACTTATAAAGGTCACGTGCAGCAGACACTTTGCAGCAGATGTGCGCCATACTTGCAGCAGATAAAGTGCACCCTAAGAGTGTCATGGGATGCACGGATCTTCGCAGCAGACTTGCATCATACTTATAAAGGTCACGTGCAGTAGACACTTTGCAGCAGATGTGCGCCATACTTACAGAAGATAAAGTGCACCCTAAGAGTCTCATGTAATGCTAAAGATGCCATGCACAAAGCTGCTGCAATTATGACGCCCGAGCTCGTGATCAAATCATTCAGATTAAGCACCCTTAATTGCACAAGACAATCTAATTCTGCTGCTCAGTGTCTGACGTACGTGTTCGAATGCAATTTCATCGCAATTCTGCTGAAAGTCCCCGTGCAGTTAAAAATCCTTGTGTAACTGCACTAAAGCTGCTGCAAGTCTGATGCAAGTATGTCGCAATTAATCTGCTAAAGATGCCATGCACAAAGCTGCTGCAATTATGACGCCCGAGCTCGTGATCAAATCATTCAGATTAAGCACCCTTAATTGCACAAGACAATCTAATTCTGCTGCTCAGTGTCTGACGTACGTGTTCGAATGCAATTTCATCGCAATTCTGCTGAAAGTCCCCGTGCAGTTAAAAATCCTTGTGTAAGTGCACTAAAGCCGCTGCAAGTCTGATGCAAGTATGTCGCAATTAATCTGCTAAAAATGCCATGCACAAAGCTGCTGCAATTATGACGCCCGAGCTCGTGATCAAATCATTCAGATTAAGCACGCTTAATTGCACAAGACAATGTAATTATGCTGCTCAGTGTCTGACGTACGTGCTCGAATGCAATTTCATCGCATTCCTGCTGAAAGTCCCAGTGCATTTGGAAACCCTCTTGTAAGTGCACTAAAGCTTGCGCAAGTCTAACGTAATTATGATGCTTAGAGCCGGGTGCAATCATCTTAGCGCAGAAATATAGTTGAAATGGGAAGCATGTTAGTTAAGATCTGCTGTAGTTTGACTGACAGACAGAGAAATTGCAGCAGAATTGCACAAGAATTGAAAAAGTTGTGCTACCAGGGTAAATGAATAGAAATTTGAAAACTGTAAAATTAATTTAAAATAAAATAAAAATAAATAAAAACAACACTCAAATAAAATCTTATTTTTCAACTTGTTTAATACTTTTTAAAGTGTTAACTAAATTCTTATATTCCTTTGATAAATATTCTGTATCTTGTTTTCTATTAAGAGTGTCATCATGCAATTGAATCAACAACATCTCTAAAAATCTTCTCTGTTTACAATTATTTTGTGTACCTATAATTTTAACATTATCAAAGTGAAATTTATGATGTTCATGAAACTCATGTGAAGCTATTACAGACTTGAAATCACTGTTTTTAGTGTAACTTATGTGTTCCTTGATTCTGTTAGTTAGCTTTGTCGACGTTTCACCTGTATATGTTCAATTACAATCAGAGCAATTGATTTCATAAATAACTCCTGTTTTGTCCATTTTATAAATAGAGTCTTTTCCTAATGTTATTCAGTTTTTTAATATGTTTACTACAGTCCAATACCTCGCTCCTAACGTCGCTCGGTTAAATTTCTTCATACAATTAGAATTTGCAATGTTAAATGATGGTAAATATAAATTTCCAGAGTTGAACTTTAAAGATTACAATCTACGGATGCTTAGATATTTTACCAATGGATTTTTATATCCAAAAAGTTGAATTGTAAGATGGAGTGTAAGTTTGGTCAAAACGTCTGTCTTTTTCTTTTCGAGTAAGTTTCGTATCAAAAAACATAAAAAATTTTGAAGAACCATATAAATCTCAGAAATACCTTGAAGAAGTTAAAGTTTCAGAGTCCAATCATAAAGAATTACTTTGAAATATAGAACTAAAAGATATTAGGGCTGTTATGTGTTGATACGAATAAGAAATAATTATAAATTTAATTCATAGTCATGTCTTAAGCGTTAAGTATGACTTAAAACTTAAGTATTGTTACTTGGGTAACAGCTGTTACTTCCATTGAGTGTTACATCTTTACTGACGAGTATCTTATCTGTGTGATTTTGTTTCATAACGAACTGTCATAGCCTCTTTATGTAGCACTTAATTCAAGTAACAGCTGATACTTAAGTAATGATACTTAAGTTTTAAGTCATACTTAATGCTCAAGACACGACTATGAATTCAGGCCTTAGTGTACACAGGTATAGAATTGATGCACGTTATATAATTTATTTCTCATTATTTAACGTGTAACTGACTTAAGCTTTTAAGAGACCGCTTGGATACATTTAAAATCTATTCAAAAAAATTATACATTTAAATGCTTATAATACTAATCGTTTCATCTTTGTAATTAAGTCTAAGTACTCACAATTACGCGTAGAGTAAAAGATGTTGAAACGATCGCGCACACCAAGTTTGGAGGGAGTCAAGACGAAAAAATTAAAAATATCAACTACAACTTATCAAGAAATAAAAAAGACGATATCAAAGTAAGTTCAAAAGTAGGTTTAAGAGGCGGGCGTATAGCTCTGTCCTTGTCTAATCTAAATTTTCGTTATTATTGATAAATTAAATATTGTTATACATAAGTGAGGGCATAGCCCAATAGATTTCAGGACAAGCAAATGATCCTATTCTATGAAAAAATATAAAATAGGATCATTTGTTCGTCCTGAAATCTATTGGGCTATGCCCTCACTTTTGTATAACAATATTTAATTTATTAATCAAAACTAAAATAAATTTATTTAATTGTGTTTACTTATATCGAACTTATAATATTTTAATTTTTTAGTATTACCGAGAAGGCACGTGTAGTGAACAAAAGCAGGATAATCAATTTCCAATCAGAAATATATCATATACGATTGCGCATAAATAAACCGTAAATCTAACAGATGATTATGATTATACAGTTACGAAACTTATGTGTTTAAAGTAACTTTCAGAATTTCATCAACATATTGTATAATCAATAATGATGAATAAAAAAGTAGTATAAACGTCTAAGGCACAGTCCGTTGAAAATAATTTCAAGAATCTTACTGATGAGTCCTAAATGAACAGATTTGGACAAAACGTTGTTCTTTTAACTAAGTTTTGTAAGAATATGCTTTTGAGGCCGCGTACACTTTACAGAACATTAACAGCACATTCGACAAAAGAGTTTCATTAGGGAATTCGTAGCGTGCACATCGCTCTCAGTGTGCTCGTCCAATACCTTTGCGATTTTCGCCCAAAGATTGATAATCAAATTTTATTTGAGAGTGGATCCATGTCTGTTGCTGTGTGTTTTAGCGTCATGCTTATTGTAATTTGTAAGTTTTCTGGGTCTTAACAGAAACATTAGTGAATAATAAAAAAGTAGTAAATTCTATAACATCAAAAATGGCGTCAGAAAGCCAAGAACCCTTTGCAAAAGAAGCCAACGCAAAATATCATGGCGGAACAGGTCGAGTTACCCACAGCCAAATTATTTAAAAAATCTACGCGCACAACAAATATCGTAGATAGACAACTTAAAAAATCTCTTAAAGAACTTAACTTAAAAAAACAAAGTACAGTTCAGCCCTATTTACTAGCAAAAAGATCATTTCACTTATCAGATATGAATCTTGAATATCAAAATGACAAAGAAAGAGAACCTAACGATAGTACGATATCTCTCGCCTCTAGCTCAGGCTCATTAATCGGAGACATAAATAATAGTCCCGCAGACTGCACGGATGTACTCGAAGAAAACAATAATTGCACTATTCCAAAAAAATTTGTTAAAATGGCTTCAACAATTAAAGGTCTGCAACAACAAGCACAATTCGATACTCTGAAATCTAACGTGTTTAATGTACTAGACAAGGATAGCACCCAGTCAACGGTAGACGATCATACAGCCAATTCTCATACTTATAAATCTAATAATAAAAGGATCAAGCCACCACCTATATATTGCAAGCATAGTTCAGCTAAATCACTGATCAATGCCATTGCCCAAGTAATCAATAAAAAAAATTTTTATTTAAAAGACTTCGTGGAGGATAGTCTGACAAATCTGGCAATTATAACAGCTTATATGGAAACCTACACTAAACTCAAGGAGCATCTAAAAAAAATAGATGTACAATTTTTTACATACACAGCACAAAACGAAAAAAGCAAGCTTCTTGTCTTGAAAGGAATAAACGATATATAGACGCCTGAAGAAGTAAAATCAGAACTTACTAACTTGAACATATCAAATGTAGAAATAAAAAAAATTGAAAAACTTAGAGTTAGTGCGAATTGTCCACAAAAAACACATTTATTAGTTCAGCTCAACTTTAATAGCATTCAAAAAAATATCACCGCTATCAGAAACATCCTCTACCTTGAAGTACGATGGGGAACCTTTAGGAAAAAAATGCCTATCATTGCCATAGATGTCAGCAAGTAGGACATGCAAGCATTAACTGCAATTTAGAGTATCGCTGTGTCAAATGCAACGAAGATCATGAGCCTGGCCAGTGCAGAAGAACAAATAAAGAAAATAAAAAGATAATGTGATGAGATAGAGAATGCATAATTTTATTTTATTAAAAGTATTAGAATTAAAATGGGTATCTTCCCTGGAAGTTTTAAAATGGCATAAATAATTTTGAAGTTAATGGCAGCAAATTCTCAAATATAAGTTTTTAGAAGCTAATGGCTCTTCTGCCAAGTTTTTAGAAATAAAATTGCACAATTTTGGTCTTCAACCGTAGCATATTAAATAGAAAATTATTCCGAAACTTTGAAGTTAATCGTTCCGGAAATTGTTTATGAAGTAAGTCTTTCATTAGGAATAAAATAAAATAGATATCACTAAGATCAAGTTCATCAATGTTTAAGTAGTAATATTCACTCATAAATGAAATAATAAGTTGATCTGGTATATTATTTTTTTTTCAATTTTGATGTGTACTATCATCGCTATCTTCATCTCAATAATCCCTTTTTTCATAAATTATTTGGCAAAGTTTTTCCAAACATTCGTCTATCAAAGAGAATATAAATTTAACATTTTATGAGTTTTATATAATTAAAGTAAGAATTTAATACGGAAGTACTCGACGATTGCTTCATTAATTTCAAAACTTTCTTTAGCCAAAACTGTAAATATTTCATGAATTTTATATTATTAAAAAGAATGAATTGAATACAGAAGTACTCGGCGATTGCTTGATTGATTTCAAAACTTACTTAAGCAAAAACTATAGATGAATCTAGTAAAAGGTATAAACTTAATAATAATTACTCAATTCATTTCAGTACTCTCAAAAGCTAAAATTTAAAAAAATATATGATGTATGTAGTAAAAAAAAAATAAATATTTAGAAAAAATGTTCTAAAGAATACTATACTGTTTAATACCTAAACTCGCCTAAAATATACTTTTTTAAAAGTAATAATAACATAATAAAATAGTTATTAATATACATGGAAAAAATTGTCATAAAACGACCTATATATATATATATATATATATATATATATGTATATATATATATATACCTGTGTGTGTATGTGTGTGCGCGCACATGTGAATTGATGTAAAATATTCCATGCATATGTATATACATATATTTATAAGTCCACGTATGTGCGTGCATGCACCTTGACAGAGGGGCTATTCAAGCAGTGATACATATGTACGTATCACGCTGTATGTATGCGCGCGCATAGTTTTTATTCTCTTCCCCATACATATCGTCGCGATACATACATATGTATCGCTACTTAAATAGCCCCTCAGGAACAGTCCCATATATACATAAAGAAAAATATATATAAACTCAAGTACGTGTGTCATGCATGTTAATTGACATGAAACGTCCCGTATATATAAACCTGTGTGTGTGTGCGCGCATGTGAATTAATATTAAATATCCCATGTATATGTGTACACAGATATACACACACGTATATATAAAATCCTATGTTTATTAACGTGCATGTGCATGCATGCGAATCGAAATTAAATGTCCTATATACATAAACCTAAGGGTACTCGGACGTGTGTGCGTGTTGTTATAAAATGTACCACATATACAGAAAACCTGTACTTATGAGTACGTGCTAGCCGACATGAAATGTCCCATGTATGTATGTATGTATTACATATATATAAACCAAAAAATATACTGGTCAACGGGTGCAAGTTGACATGAAACGGACCATATATATATATATATATATATATATATATATATATATATATATATGTATATATATGTATCAATGCGCATATACCATGAACATTAAAATATATTATAAAGCATCTATATTCGTTGATACTGCGTATTTCCGGTTGCGCAGTTTGTGCTGGCTGAAAACGATGAAGAAGAATAAAAATAACGAGAATACGATATTTCGAAATTTCAAACTGCATTTTCTCGTGATTGAGTGAACCGATTGTAATCAAATTTATTTTAAATTAAAGATAATGATAATCTTTAAATATTATTAATTGTATTTATGTGTATATATTGATGCATTTTTATAGGATTCGATTTTGAAATTTCCGAAACTCTATTTTAAAGTATAAGAGGAGCGCCTCGACGTTTTCGTGTTCGTACCTTAACTCACCGTCGAGGCGCTACCGCGCCTCTTGATAAATGCTGTGTAAATATTTTAATAAGTATAAAATTTGTGTATATGTTGTAAATAGCGACAGGAAGTGCTTCGGCGCTATCCATTTTTATTTATTATTCTTTTCTTTTTCTTTCTTCAGTCACAGAAGATTTAGTTTTTCAATTATTATAATTTTCCAAACACACCTATACTTAAATCAACCTTATACTAGTCTAATTGCAGACAAGGCGTCCTATTAACAAATTGTAGAAATAATAACAAGAGTCATTGATCTACAAGTCCTAACCACCTAGGCAATACGATTAATATAAACTATATTGTAACTCAATTTTGTATCTTTTTTTTGGGTGTTTGTTATAAGAAAAATATGTATCTGCGCATACAACTCAACGTATCTTAATATTTTGTTAATAAACAATTTAAATAAATTAAAAAAACATTCAACAAAAAATTAATTCTAATTTAAGAAATATCACGATCGTTGAAAGAAAAAGACGAAGTCCCCCTTTCCAACGTAATCGTTAACAACATCATCATGAACACAACGGTCACTGCCATCGTTAAAACTTTCTTATTATTATAGAAATAAATAACTTAATTCTGAATAGTAATATCATCAACAATGTGTGTGTGCATGCGCATATCAATGTCCGTGTAATAAGCATGTGCGAACGTGTGCTAATATCTGCCAAAGTGTATGACTATGTATAATCATGATTAATTGCATGTAAGACACGTGCGCACACGTACACGCGCGTAAACATATGTACAAACATGTACCGACACATATAAACAAGTACACACACGTATACACATAGACAAACACGTACGCCCCCGCGGAAACATGTACACACACATACAAACACGTACGCATACGTAAAAAAACGTACATACACGTCCACACACGTACACACACGTACGCGCTCATACAAACACATACAAACACGTCCACACATGTAAAACGCCTGAACACACTTAAAATACGCACGAACCCGTACGAACCCATAAACACATGCAAAAACACGTATACGCGTATACACACGTACAAAAACATACATGCACGTACAAACACGTAAAAACACAAACACACGTAAAAAACATACAAAAACGAAGATACACGTAGGAACACGTACAAATACGTACACACGCGTACATACACATATAAACACGTACGCACGTAAAAATACGTACAGACACATGCAAACAAACACGTACGCACACGTAGCAATAAGTACATCCACGTACAAACTCGTACGCACATGTAGAAAAACGTGCACACTTGTCCAGAAACGTACGCACATGTAGAAAAACGTGCACGCACGTCTAAACTTGTACTAACTCGTAGAATAACGTGCACACACATACAAATACGTACACACACGTATAAACACCTGTACACACCTACAAACACAAATAAACACGCGTACACACTTACACACACATACAAACACATACAAACACGTACACACACGTACAAACACATACAAATACATGCGAACACGTACAAACATATACAATCACGTACACACACGTACAAACACATAAAAATTCGTGCGAACACGTACAAACATATACAATCACGTACACACACGTACGAACACGTGCACACAAGTACAGATGCGTACAAACACGTACACACACGTTCAAACACGTACAATTACGTACAATCACATACAACCACAAACAAACACGTACACACACGTATAAACACGTACAAACATGTACACACGTGTACACACACGTACAAACACGTACAGACACGTACAAACAAGTACACACACCTACACACGGACAAACAAGTACACACACCTACACACGGACAAACACGTACGCCCACGTAGAAACACGTACACACACGTCCAAACACGTACGCATATGTAGAAAAACGCGCACACACGTATAAATACGTACAAACGCGTCAAAAAACGTGCACACACGTACAAACACTTACACACACGTAAAGGCACGTACACACACGTATAAGCATCTACACACACTAACAAACACATGCAAACACGCATACACACGTACACACACATGCAAACACCTACAAACACATACACACACGTACACACACGTACATACCCGTACCATCGCATACACACACGTACACATACGTACACACATGTAAAAACACTATAGAATATTAATATATCTACAGATTAGGGGTGTGCGAGTAGCTCGAACTACGAGTAACTCGATCAAATTGCTCGACTCGACTCAAGCTCGTCTGAGTCGAGTATTAACTCGAACTTTTCGAGTTACTCGAATTTATCGAGTTACTCGAATTTATCGAACGAGTCGAGTTACTCGAATGGCCCGAGTTACTCGAATGACCCGAGTTACTCGAATGGCCCGAGTTATTCGAACGAATCGAGTTACTCGAATAACTCGAGTTACTCGAATAACTCGAGTTACTCGAATAACTCGAGTTACTCGAATAACTCGAGTTACTCGAATAACTCGAGTTACTCGAATAACTCGAGTTACTCGAATAACTCGAGTTACTCGAATAACTCGAGTTACTCGAATAACTCGAGTTACTCGAATAACTCGAGTTACTCGAATAACTCGAGTTACTCGGATAACTAGAGATACTCGACTAACTTGAAATAAAACACTATATGAATACTAGAAGTAGACTGCTATCTGATAATGTAGAAAAAATAAGTTTTCTTCATTCTAATGTTAAGATAATCTAATAAAAAAGCGATTTTCTAATTATTAGAATAAAATGTAACATTATTTTGTTTGTTACTCTACTCTTTGAAATAATTAATAATTTTTTCATCTTTGAAATGTTCGATTGAAATAACTCGAGCTATTCGAATAACTCGGGTCATTCGAGTAACTCGGGTCATTCGAGTAACTCGGGCCATTCGAGTAACTCGGGCCATTCGAGTAGCTCGGGTCATTCGAGTAACTTGGGCCATTTGAATAACTCGGGTCATTCGAGTAGCTCGAGTCATTCGAGTAACTCACATTTTTTCGAGTAGTTCGTATTTTTTCGAGTACTCGACTCGAACTCGAAGAAAAAACTCGACTCGACTCGAGCTCGAATATTCGAGTATTTGCACACCCCTACTACAGATGACAATAGCTGATATTTCAAAATCTTTCGTAACGTCATAGATGGAAAAAAATTCTAATTTTTAAAATTCAAAAGCTTTAAAACGTTCAAAATGACGTTATGGCACGTTTTTATATATGCAATTGGATTTCTGTATATATCTTCTGATTTTTATACAAAAAAATGTTATATCACGAGTTCATATGAAGAATAATTATATTATAAGCAGATTTTTTCTTTTAGACCTAAAGCATTTTAATATAATAGTATAGAAGTTTATATAAAGAATAATTATATTATAAGGAGATTTCCTCTTTCAGACCTAAAGCATTTTAATATAATAGTATAGATATTTTTATGAACTAAAGATGAATTGTATTTTTTAATCACACTTTTGATACTATGATGTAAATATTTATTATATGGTAGAATAATTTTTGGCTCAGTAGGGACTGTGAATTGAGAAGAAACTTGATCTGAATGTTCGAAAATTCTTTTATTAATGTATTTATTTCTAAAATTTATTGGGTAATTACTATTTTTTAATAATTTTTTAACTAGGATGATATTATTTTTACGAAATGTTCTTCAGACAGAAGAACTGCTCTGTCAACTAAATTGTTAACTATACCAATCTTTTGATTCAAAAGATGATGAGAGTTATAATTTAAGTATCCATTAGAAGAAATTTCTTTACGATACCAATTGTATTGTATGTTTTTGTCAATTATTTTTAATGTGAGTTTCAAAAAGTGTAGAAAACCTTCATTGTTTGGTTTTTCATAAGTAAAAGACAAAATTTCATTAAAATCCTCAAAAGTCTTATGGGCTAACTCTAAATCAGTTTTTATAACAATTATTAGTATGTCATCAACATATCTCCTATAAATAAGGACATTAGATTTATATTTTTCCGAACAATTAAGTTCTATTGATTCTAAACAGAGCTCTGCAAACCAAGGGCTGCAACATCCACCCATGGAAGCATCTCGTATTTGTTTAAAAAATTTTCCTCTATATTTAAAATACGTTGAGTTAAATAAAAATATGATTATATTGAGAAACTCATCTTCTGTAAAGGAAACTGATTGTTTAATTAAGCTCTACTTATTTCTAATGCAATCTACAATTAGACTTTTATCAAGATTAGCATACATAGTTACAATATCTAAGGAGGCTAATTCATAATTATAAGGAATATTAACTTGTTTTAGATCTTTTTTCAGTTGTAAACTATTTTTTGTACTATATTCAGGTTTCGGAATACAACAGTTAAATAGCTCAACTATGCATTTTTCCAAAAGACAGGTTGGACTATTAATAGCTGAGACAATTATTCTGACGGGTTGGTTTTCCTTATGTATTTTAATCAACCCATAGGCACGAAACAACATTGTGTTATTTATATTAATATTCAGTTTCTTAAAAATGCTATTATGTTCAATTAAGTTTTTGCTCTTTAATTTTTCAATTAATTTTTTGGTGCTGTTCTTTAAAACATTTAAAGGATCTTTCTGAATAGGTTGGTAATAGGTAGTGTCATTCATTTGAGAAAAAAAATCTTTTTTGATATAATCAGACCTATCAACAACAATGGTGCGATTAGCTTTGTCGGCTTTAGTGAACATAATATTATCATGATTCTTCAAGAACGATTTAGTGTGTTCAATCTGATTTTTTAATTTTTTGTCTATTACATTACTATGAGTTTTCTTTTTTAAATGTTTGTTAAGCAAACTAATAAAATACTTCTTACAATCTTTTGGTAAAAATCTATTTGTTTGTAAACTACTCTCGAGACTATTGACAAATTTAAATATAAATGCAACATTAAGATCGCAATTGAAATTAAATTTAAAATCATCTCTTCAGAAACAACTTTTCTAAGATCTCTCATCTAAAAGGTAGGTGTGGGAAAGTCGAAAAATCTAAAAAACTTTAGAAAAGCTGCGGAAAAATTATTCGAAATGGACTTCATACGCTTTCAATGGAAATGTTTACTTTTTACAGCTTGAAATGCCATAAAACCGTTTTGAAATCTGCGATTACCCTTTATGAATTTTAAACTTTTTTTCCATGTAGACAAATAATATATACGTTTAGACCCTCTCTTAGCGTTACCCAGGATCAATGACGTGGACATGTAAGGCTAGCTGATCTCATGTGTATATATGTGCCTTTGTGTATGTGTGGCAGATGCTTAATCTGTTTTTCAATAAAACGAATAATTAATTAATAGTCATATACATTATTATTATTACAATTATGACCAACGCGCATGCGGTAAAGACCTATTTCATGCATGTGTTATGTACCTTTTTTTCATCACAAGGTTAAAAAAATTCAATCATGATTCAGGAATATAATAATTCTAGAAATAACCGTGCAAAAATTTTCCAATTTGAAACGTATAATAAAATGTTTATAACAAAAGATAAAAATACACGATATATTTCAATAAGAATTTAAAGTTTTGATGCTAGCATTGTAAGATTATTTTTATGAACGAAAAAAAAATAATAAAATAATATTTTAACTAAGGAAAAAATATTCTAAAATATTATTACAGTATAAGTAAATAGTAATTCAATAAAGAAAAATAAAATAGTGAATTAATATTTCAACAAAGGAAAATGATATAACAACAAATAAAATAAATTTTTTAATGTTTACTATTATAAAAACAAGAATCCACAGTATTCGCGCAATCATTGTAGGTAAAAAAATTATTGAAACAAAGGAAAAAATATAGAAGAGTGGAGATACAAAAAGCAAGTGCTAAATTCAATGTATTTGAAATATAGTTTTAACGAGCAATCAGTGATAGTTTACGTTCGCATCAAGAAGCGTATTGTTTCATTTTATTTGACTTCCGAATAAAAAAATAATATTACAACCAACAAATGGTATTTTATGAACAAAGAAAAATACCATTTGTTGGTTGTAATATAATTTTTTTATTCGGGAGTCAAATAACTTAAGGTAAATAATAATTTAAAAAAAAAAAAATAATAATTAATTAAAATTTTAAAAAAGAAAAATAATATTATAACAAATAGAATAAATTTGTTATATGTTTAATATTATAAAAACGAGAATCTAATGTTTGCGCGTAAGCATTGTAAGGAAATTATTTAAACAAAGAAAATGTATAGAAGAGTAGGGATATAAAAAACAATTGCTTGACTCAATATATTTGAAATGATATTTTCATACGGGCAGTCAGTGATGTTTTACCTTCGCATTAAAAAGCGTTTTCGATTTCCGATGTCTCAATTCCATATCAAGAATGCCTGTCTACTGCACGAAAAATTAAGTGCACGAAAATCTAAAAACCACGCAAAAAATTTTTTTCCATGTAGACCATGTAGTTAAAGGTCAGTTTTAGACGAGGTTTCAGACATTTTTCACTAGCCGAAAGTAGCGAAAGAAGTAATTTCGTTTATTTTCAATAAAAATATATATCAGAATTGCTTTTACTTGTAAATATCTATTCATTTTAACAAATTAGAAACGGAAGCGAGTAAATTTCTTAAAATTCAAAGAAACAGCAAAAAAAAAAAATAAATAAAAACTAAATATGTTTTTTAGCTATTTTCGATCGGTAAAGTTAGTCGAAAGCTAATCCTAAGTTGGAAAGTGTCACCATGAAATACAATGCAAATTAAATGTGAAGTGGCCAAAATAAGAACTACTGACTCTGGGCAAGATACTTGAGATCTTATGGCTCCACTAAATTTATCTGATTTGATAATGTTCTAGTGTTCAAATAAGTATATATAATATTAGTGTAATTATATACATTAAGGGCATGATGAAGCTTCCCCTTCTGATAACATTTCTGATCCAAGTTTAGGAGTAAATGGTGAATTCATTCGGGTTTTTTTCACTTCAAGAAAAAAATTAGTAGGATTTAACTTGAGTGCAGACAATCAAAGAAATCCACCAAAATGTTATACTGAAAAAGTTATATAAAAGTTTTCAATTTATAGTATTTTGAGGTTAGGTTTGTCAACTTTGATATCTAATTTGCGATCTAAGTTCATAAAAAAATAACAGCTCCAAAGGATTTTTTATTTTAACTTGAATGATTGTACTAATATAGCTAATGTCGAAATTTTTCAAAATTTAAAGAACAAGACGAAAAAAATTAGAAGTAATAAATATCTTTTTCAAATTTTTTAAATTGAATAAAATATATAAGAGATCCCATGTGAGATCACATATGCGATCGCACACGAGATTGCATATGAGATGTCACATGAAATCGCCTATGAGATCGCATATGAAATCAAATGTATATTCGTTAAATTTTTAAAATAAAATAAATATATGTGCGATCTGACATCAGATCTCACATATATTAATTTTATTTTCAAAATTCAACGAATATATATAAGATTTCATAGACGATTTCATATGAGATCTCACATGAGAGTTTATACAATATTTTCAGTAGGGATGATTTTTCTCGGCTTGTTCTTTAAATTTATACGTATTTACAGTCTTCTGATTCTCATTTATTCAAAATAAATTCATACCTATAAGTAGAATCGGTGGTAGCGCAGGGGCTAAGGCTTTTGGCTCATGCTGTAGTAGACCGGAGTTTAATCCCCGGGAAAATTTTAGAAAGATTTTTCTAAATTTTTCTCTTTGAAATAGAACTAGAAGACCAGGAAAAACCAATTAAAAATTCTCCCTGGCCAATAAGAATTACATAAGTAAGGTGAAATCACGGGTTTCAGTCCACAGTGATCAAGAGACCCAATGGCAATAAAATAGAGGAGAAGATGATATCTACAATCCTAAGTGGAAATATAAAACGTGCATTACTGTTTGAAATAGTTTAAAATTTATCAAAACCGTTGAAAAATGTTTAAAACTGTTTAAAACTGTTCAAAATAGTTTATAAGTGTGAAATTTATGACATTTAAAACAGTTATAAACAGTTTTAAATATTTTTGAACAGTTTTGAATAATACAGAATAATTTGAAACTGAAGTGAACATTTTCTCGTATATATTATATAAATTTTAATATATATAAGAAAATTTTTACAAACACAAAATTATGAAACACTAATTGAAATCATTTCAAACATTTTAGAACTTTTTAAAACTGTTTAAAGGTGTTTAAAACTGTTGAAAATCGTTTAAAACTGTTCAAGTTAATAATAAATAGTTCATATCGATTTAAAATTGTTTTGAAATATTTGAATATTTTAATTAATCTATAACTTATGAGCATAATAAATTCAAAACTATTAAACACCATTTGAAATCATTTCGAACTTTTCAAAACTTTTTAAAAGTGTTTAAAAATGTTTCCAACTGTTCATAGCTGTTTAAAAGTCCTAAATTTCGCACTTATAAACAGTTTCAAACAGCTTTGAACAGTTTTAAACATTTTTAAACATTTTATATTTTCGCTAGGGATTATAAACAATTCTGATGTTTATTCATATGATAAAAAACGAAATTCATTTTTAAACTATATTTGATCGATAAAGTATAGGTCTAAAGCAAACCCTGAAGAATTTTGTTTTATAATAGGTTTATTTTTGTCCTTTTAATCTAAATTTCAACTTTATTATATATTGTGTCATGAAACGAATTTTTAAATTAGTGTCATTCAAAAACTAAATAGTAATAAAAAGATATAATTTTTTTAATAAATTATTGATTTTTTCAATAATATAGCATAAGAGAAAAAAATAATTTGACATTAGTGAGTATTAAAATAATCAATGACTGTTAATCAAAAACATGTATTATTTGTAAGATATTAAAAGAAAACAGGCACGTTTGTTATAAATCTATCCTAGAGCAGGTCGCTCATCTTTGTCCTTTCATATTAAGGAAATGAAATTTCATTTTTGACTGCACAATGTTTAAAAAAAAGGAAGCCCTATTTTTCACCATAAAAATAGTTATCATACATTGTTTTAAAATGATATTAAATTAGTATGTGAAAATGTTCCTTTTATCACGGAATTTCACTCAAAATTTGTGACTACACAGCGTGAAAAGTTTTTTTAACTTTAAAGAAAGTGTTTTTGAATAGAAGAAATACGGTGCAAGGAAATGAATTTCTTTGAGTCAAAGAAAAATCATTTTTAAATTAATGAAATAATTTTTTAAATAAAAAAAAAACTTTGAAATATTCTTTAATAAAATATTATATTTGAAAAAAAAAATGTTCGAATTTAGAAAAATATCTTATTAATTTTAAGAAATTAGTTACTTCTAAAATAGTGTTGAAAGTCAGTAAAACTTTCTGAAAAACAATGCTATGTTTTTTTATTGAAAAAATATAATATTTATTTAAAATCATTTTTATATAAAAATGAAAAAAAAATATCTTACATCAAATAATTTTTTAATTCAAAGACATAATTTGTAAATTAAACAAATCAGTTTATGACTTCAATAAACCCATCTCTTTTCAACAATAGAATGTTTGTTAGTGCAAAAAAGCGATATAATTGATTACATTTCTTTACATTGAAAAGAAGATTTCGAATTAGAAAAAAATAATTGTCAAAATGAAGAAAATATAACTGAAAAACTTAAAAAATTTTCTCATTTTAATAAAATAATTATTATTTTGATTAAAAACATACATTTCAATAAAAAAAAAATTTCACAATTATTTATAAACATAATTACAAAAAATATATTTTAATTAAAATCAATATTTAACTGTCTTAAAGAAATATTTTTTTGAATAAAAAAATAATTCTTTGAATCAAAAGTTTCAGTAATTAAAAAAAATTGAAATTTATATTGCAGAAAAAGAACTTTAATTTGTTGAAACATTTATTTTAACTAATATTTTAAATTTACTTGTAACAAATTATTTCTATACTTAAAAGTGATGTTTCATGTTTTCAAAATAATATATTCTTCTACAAAAAAATATTTTTTAGGCTTGAAAAATTCAAATATATTTTTAAGGAAAGATAATATTTATTCATTGAATAGTTACTTCTATTCGGTACGCAGAAATTAATTAATATGCAATATTTTTTATATGCATAAAAATATTTTATTAAAGGAAATAAATTTTATTTTAATTATTTAACTCAATATTTATTTTGACATTACGAGATATAAATTAAAAATAAAATTAATAATTTTCAGTATGAGATATTGTTAAGTTCAAGAAATATTTTATGTATGTTGAGAAATATTTCATTGCTATTTGAAAATTTTATTTTCACTGACGCAATAAATGATATTGATGAAAAAATATTTCACTGATTGACCGAAAAAATATATTCGATACAATAAAATTTTAGGGCATTTATCAGACTCTTTTAAGGCTGAAATTGAAGGTTTTTCCACCTAATTTTAAATTGATTATGTATAAGAAATAATTCTGGGGTATGTGAGATACTATAATCACATTTACTGTACGGAAGGTAGGTAAAAATGCCCAAAAATCGAACTAAAAGTGGTTTTTCGTTTCTGTAGGTCATTGCACCATTTCTAAAAATCTGAAAAAATTCATGGTTACAGTTTTTTGATCGGAAAACAACATATTTTCTTTTGGTTATTTCTGTTGTCTTAGTTTTTTTTAAATTGAACTTTAAAAATTTCAAATGCTTATACAATTTTAATTTCGCGCCAAAACTATTTTTTACCTACGCCAAGTTGTAGGGCTTCCAAAAACCTACAATTTAAAAAAAACGTATTTTTCATCCACTAGAAGCCGAGATATCGAGAAAAAATGAAAAAACACGTTTTAAATAATTTTGAGGTTATAATTTATTAAAAAGAACTAGAAATTTTTTTGTGTGGGTATTTTTAATGTAGAAAAAGATAGAATTTTTATTTTTTCAGTTTCTGGCGGGGGCAATTTTGATCCTCTCAATAGGCTAGACCCTTGTAGAGGTTTCGAGAAATCGTTTTATAAAAGTGTAATTTAGAGAAATATTACTTTGTATTGATAAAATCATTTTATGTTCATTAAAAACTCCTCTACGCTTTTCTTAAAATTTTCTAAATATTCTTTTGATTGATGTTTCTCCTTACAGTTTATGTTTCTTCGATTCTAACAAAGAGTAGTATATATCATTTTTAGCCGCGAAAACTAATGCATTTGAGAAAGCTCTAAAAAAAGTAACATATTTCAAAATTTTTCATGAACACTAACAATTTTCATGACTTTTCAGCGAACTTGATGGGTCGATGGATCAGAATTTTGTCCGTAGGTCGATGAATCCCAATTTGAATACATTAGTCGATGGGTGTGGATCTAGGTCCGTTAGTCGATGGGTCCAAGTTTGGGTTTAGATCCATAGAACTATGGGGCTGGATCCAAACCAGCTTCCGAGACAGGACCTTTTAATTGGAAAGTAACAATGCTCTAAGGCTGAAAGTTATAGTCGTTACTCAGTTCTTAATTTTAAATTTACATGTATTAAACATCATAAGATCTCTACTTCCATAAGAAAAACAAAGATAGAATGATGTTCGATACATGTAAACTGAGAGCTGAGAACTGAGTAACGACTAGAACTTCTAGCCTAATTTTTGTGGGATAGCACTGATGTGTTACTTTTTGCAAAACAGCGTTAAAAAATGGTATTTTTCGCGGGCCAATTCGAATGGGCTACTCGTTACAGCAAAGGGTGTTAGATGTGCTGCTTTTTTTTAGAGGCGACGATTTAATGTCGTAGATTTTAAAATTATGATAACACTTGTCATTTTAAATACACTTTTAAAACTGTAGTCAACAACAGGTTAGAGCAAATTTGATTAGCGATCAAGAATTTTAAATGCTATTTTATTGTTTAGTAAAATACTTATTATATACTCAATATAAATTGCTATCAAGCGCAATTTTTCGTATATTCATGATTTCATAATGGAAGGTTGTTCTGGAAATTTATTATATTTTTAGGAAAAAGTATGGAAACAAACTCAGTAATTAATGACGAGCTCGAATAAAAACGTTATTTACTTTTTTCTTATTTTCTCTGGGTAGATGTGGGTATTACAGTGGAATCAACATATAATGAACTTTAAACTTATAAATTGAAGCTTGATAGATCAAGAAAACTTATCACTTTCATTTTTAAAAGCAGGCCGGAGCAGATTCGATACCAACCGAAAATTGGAAATCCGTTATTTAATTTTCTCCTACTACACGTAATGGAATGCATTAGAATTTTAAACATATTTACGAAATTTTTTTCTCTATTATGTTCACCAAAAATAATTTAAGAAAATTTTCAAAAATTATAAATTTTATACTACAGCTGTTTATTAAACTTTAGGTACGGTTACTTACTTTTTGTTTAAATTATGGTGAACTCTATGAAAAAACATCTATTATACAATCATGCATGTGTAAAAAATTGCGCTCGATAACAATTCTGTTTGAAAACAGTATAATTATTTTATTTATGATAAAATAACATTTTCACTTCTCGGTCGGTAATCAAAACTGCTCCAGCCTACTCTAAATAAAATATTTAAACATTAATTTATTATAAAAAAATTAATTTAGCATAAATAATAGAATTAGAAATCAGAAAAATCGAATTTAAAATAAATTAGATTTGCAGATATTACTGCAGTCGCGTATCGTATGCTGCCATCCAGTTACTACTGAAGCTTTACTTTATTTTCTCACTTTCATTTTCTTCACTTTACTCTTTTTCATCATTTCTTAACTCAAACTTAAAACTTTTTAAAATATTTTAAGATTTCTCAGCTCATTTTGACACTTCTTCATATTCCGTTCGAAAAGTTGAGGTTAGGTTAACCACGTGTTATAATAATAAAAGGATGCCACAGTGAGTCATATTTGGTGGTTTAAATGACGCATAATACTAAGGTGTAAAATTAAAATATTAAATATGTGCTAAGTGAAATTTCCAAGAAATATATAGTAGGCAAAGATCTATTTTATTTAATAATGTTCTTATTTTACATAATAAAAAAGAATAAAAACCGAAAATATTGTCAAATTTTGGATGCACACGTGATCGCAATTTTACGAAATTTATCAAGATTTTAGAACAGTTCAATTTTAAATAACCAATATTAAATATATGTAGACTGTTTTTATGAGATATATTCTTTAACATATTAAATAATACTTATAATATCTGATTATGCATTCAATTATTATTTATCGACTCAGAAAAAATTATTTTGACAAATTTTATATGAAAAAACAGTAACTGGCACCTCTGTAGCAATACCCACATCTACCCTAATTATTTATGGAAAGTAAAATAAAAAAATAAAATTTAGGAATTCATTTAAAAAGCAGATATTAAATCTGTTCCTCTGAGCTCTTAAAACATTAATGATGCGCGAGCACAATGTTACTTGATAAGTTAAAAATTTGTTTTGTATTTAGAAAATTATGTTTTTCTAATGAATATTTAGTCTCAAACAATAAAATTGGGATAATTACAAAAGCTGAAGAAATAGATTTTTCCCACGCTGTTCCTACAGTTGTAGTGGAGACCTTTGGTTTTGGTAAAATTTGAAGAATGTCAACATCAGGATCTTTAATTAAAGCTATGATTAAAATATGTGCTTGTTTCGTGGCTTCTGATGATCCCCTGAAAAAGAATATCTTTCTGAAATTCGGTTATATTACATTTTAATGTAATAATAAAGATAATAATGATAATAATTAAAAGATATGATTTATTATTCTAAGAATTTCGATATCTGGTTTGATTGTTATAATCATAGTTTATTATTACCTTGTTGAAAAAAGTACTTTTTTAATAGTAATTTTTTTTGTTGAGTAAATTTTTGAGTACAAGATTTGGTCATTCTATGAGAGTTTATTTCATTGAAAGCAATAATATTTCTTTCTGTGTCATCAAAATAAGCATAGGGTTAATATTTCATGTTGAAAATAGTGTTTTCACTTTGAACAATTTAACTTAATCTACTTAAAATATTGAAACCATATATTCTATAAGCCCCACATAGCATGAAAGAAATTTGAAATAATCTCTTGAAATATTTGAAAAGGAACTTAAAAAGATAACCATATTGTTTTAAAAAGAATTTATAAAATAATGCATAGAAAGATTACAAAATCATTACAAAAATAATACCAAAAAGGAATCGAAAGTCAAGTTATGAAATATTACATAAATCCTTACTGAAAGGACTTCGAAAGGACTTCTTGAATTCTCACTTTGAATTCTAATAAAACTAAGGCGATCGTCTTTGGCAATAGTCGTTTTGTAAACTCTTTTTATGCTGGAAGGTCACGGACGATCTATCTTGAGGGAGGCATTAGTATACCTTTTTCTGACTCCGTGATGAGTCTTGGTGTTGTGCTTGACTCTAAACTTTCTTGGGAACCGCACATTGATATGATTACAAAAAAGTTTAATAGAGTTTTATATGCTCTGCGGTTTTTCCGTCAGTACACTACGGAGACTCTGCGTAAACAGCTCGCAACCGCCCTGCTGTTCCCACATCTTGATTATTGTTCAGTGGTTTTGCTCGATGCTTCTCAGGGGTCAAGAAGACGAATACAGAGAAATCGACTGTGATATTATGAATGCAATATTTATACGTAACGTTACAGTATTATCTTATTTTGTATTTTATTATGTATTATATATTATTTTTTTGTATTACACACTTTTTGTAAACTGTTACAAAATAAATATCTATCTATTTATCTATCTATCTATCTTGAAAGGAAACAAGAAACAACTCAGAAATCTTCCGACGATTTCCATTATAAAATAATTCAGGAAGATTTTTAAGATGATTTAAGGTATTATCTCACCAAATCATTTCAGGATTCTTCTAAAAAGTTTTCGAGCAATAATTAATGAAATATTTTAGTAAAATCTCGCAAAATATTAAAAGAAATAATTTTGAAATCTTTTTGAAATATTTTTGGAAATAACTTATGATGAGGATAAAAGTAAATAAAAAGTAAAAAAAGGATAGAAAAATTTAATCTGTATTTTATATTACGAATTACTAAGAATAGTATTTTATTAAATAAGATCAAAATTGTTAATATAATAACATATGTAACAGCATGAATTAATTTTGAAATAACATCATGAAATAATTTAATGTTTAAATGATTTAAAAAGGACTTTAAATCATAACCAGATTATTTCGAAAAGAATTTATGAAATAATACATAAAAACATTACAAAATGATTATAAAAATATTTCCAGAAAAGAAACTAAAGTCATAGTATGAAGTATTACATGAATTCTTGCTGAAAGGACTTTTTGCAAGAAAACAAAAAATATTACAGAAATATTCTTACGATTCCAATCATAGAATTATTTAAATGTATTTTGAGGATTATTGAATGTATTCTTTTACAAAATCTTTTCAAGGTTGTTTCGGAATGCTTTCATGCAATATTTCATAAAATCTTTTGGTAAACTTTTACGAAATATTACATGAAATAATTTCAACTCTTTAAGTCACAGTGGTACTGCCAGAGTACCACCTTTTTAAACCGCTGTCAAAAATGTTTTACTGCATATTTTAGTCTGAAATTTTGAAGTACAAAATTTCAGGCCAAAATATGCAGTAGAAAAAAGCATGACTCAAAGGGTTAAAATCTTTTGAAAATTATTTATGTGATGACTTATAATACTAAAAAAAGATATTACACGAATTCTAGCTGAAAGGACTTAAGAAGGGGCCGAACTATCTGTCTTTGTCTAATAGCGTTTTTCATCATTTATGTAAACACTATCCGGTATAACAAGAAAAAAATAGCAGCCCCCGCTAGATATTAGTATAATAAGTAAATTTTGTAATAACAAACAAATTTTTCTACTGCGTAGTTTTTGAATAATTAGAGACCTACCAAAAAAAGATAGGTTATATTCTAGATTGCTAGTAGGTCTCTAATTAGTCAAAAACTATACGGTAAAAAATTTGATTGTTATTACAAAATTTACTAATTATACTAATATCTAGCGGGGGCTGCTATTTTTTTCTTGTTGTAAAGGATAGTGTTTATATAAATAATGAAAAACGCTATTAGACAGAGACAGATAGTTCGGCCCCTTCTTAAAAAGGACTTTTTGTAAGGAAACAAGAAATATTACAGAAATCATGTTACGATTCCAATAATATAATCTTACTATTATATACAAGGACAGCGTTTGTTTGAATGTTCTCAATTATCTCAAAAACTACTGAACCGATCGTTTTCAAATTTTAAATTTAAATTCTTTATAATGTGACGAGTGTCATAGGCTATATAAATAATTACTTTTTTTAATCAATAATCTTACTATTATATAAAAGGACAGCGTTTGTTTGAATGTTCTCAATTATCTCAAAAACTACTGAACCGATCGTTTTCAAATTTTAAATTTAAATTCTTTATAATGTGACGAGTGTCATAGGCTATATAAATAATTACTTTTTTAATCAATAATTGCAATAAAATAATTATAGACCTAGATCTTAACGCGTAGGGAATAGGGACTACTTTTTTTCGGCGTTCTGCGAATGCTCTATCCTTGCTACTTTCCTTGGTTGCCCAATAGGTGGCGACCGATTTTGTCTTTCACTTTATTAAACTGGTACGGTAGAAATACTTATACACCTTTGATATTCCGTAACTTCAACACAATATATTTTTATTGCATATTCTCTAATCACAGAGTAATATTACCTCGGATTAATTAATAAAATATTTTCCTATTCCATTAGGCAGAATCAAAAATTATTTATATTTATCTCTTATTCAAGGAAATTTTTTATTCCCCAAATATTTATTGGCTCATACATGAGAATTTAACCCTTCATGGTTAATAAAATAATTTTCAAAATAACAAATAATTATGTATAATTTGCGATTTTTTCTAAAAATTTTATTCCAAATATATTAACAAAAAATATAAGATATTTGAACCGCTTTCAAATCACGTTAATTTTATTCAAAATACAATTTCTCATAGATTTTTCAAGAAATTTGATGTTTAGAAAACTTAACCATTTTTATACAAATGAATTTTTTTTCAACTTTTTTAATCATTAATAATATGAAAAAAAAATTTTTTTTCATTTATTAACACAATCGCAAATAACGTTGATTTTATCATCCTGTAAGAGTACGATTTAATAAATAATAGTTTTTGAGATTCTATTTCTAGAATCATATTATATTCTCCATTATTTGAGTTCCACACGTAAAAAAATGTTTGTTATGGCTTCAGTATAGCTAAAGTATAAATATAATATGGCTTATAAATATCGCGATGAACACTTTTCCATACCCATTTTAACATACTTTATTTTTATTATCAAGTATGAAAAATTTTTCCCATGATTTTTCTCATACGTAATATTAAAGAATTATGGAAAAACATTTCATTTTTCTTATAAACAACCTGCATATTGCAGTTGACGATGAACGGTCTGAAGACAAATCTGAGTTAAGAAGAGGCCGAACTATCTGTCTTTGTCTAATAATGTTTTTCATTATTTATGTAAACACCATTAGCTGTAACACGAAAAGAATGGCAGCCCCCGCTAGATACTATTATAATGGTTAAATTTTATTATAAGAACAAAATAATTTAATCATGTAGTTTTTGAATAACATGAGACCTACCAAAAAAGATAGGTTATATTTAAGATTTTCAGTAGGTCTCATATTATTCAAAAACCACATGATGAAATTATTTTGCTCTTATTATAAAATTTATCTATTATACTAGTATCTAGCGGGGGCTGCCATTTTTTTCGTGTTACAACCAATGGTGTTTATATAAATAATGAAAAACATTATTAGACAAGGACAGATAGTTCGACCTGCTCTTAAAACAGAAAATAAGACAATTAAGATCACTAAAAAATAATTAATATATAATATGAATCAAGAAAAAAATTGAAATGACCAGTTTCTTTAAGGATTCAAGACTGACTAGGAGAGTATCAGACCTCCGGATCACGGATTTTGCTTAAACGTTGGGATAAGTTTTCAAATGTCAAAATATGAGAGGAAACAGAATTTTAGATCCCAACGCTCAATATTTTCCTAGTTACAGACAATTAAACAAAATCACTAAAAAAGTTACTAGATTTTCAAACGCTTACAGTACCTTAGCATTGATAGATAGGAGCTTGAAACTTTTTTTAAATGAAAGCTGAGCTCAAATCCTTTCAAAATAGTAGTTATAGTATGTCAAAATATTTTTTTTTCCTTAAGTCATAGCGTAATAAACATTAGACCCAATTTCAGCTTTTGTTATTGATTAATGTCTTAAAAAGAAAAATTAGGTATAATATTTAGCACTCTATAACTTTGGGAAAAAATAATATTTTGACATACTATAACTACTATTTCGAAAGGATTTGAGCTCAGCTTTCATTTAAAAAAGTTTTAAGCTCCTAGCTATCAATGCTAAGAAACTATATGCGTTTGAAAATCTAGTAACTTTTTTAGTGATTTTCTTTAATTGCCTGTAACTAGGGAAATATTGAGCGTTGGGGTCTAAAATTCTGTTTCCTTCCATATTTTGACATCTTAAAACTTATCCCAAAGTTTGAGCGAAATCCGTGATCCGGAGGTCTGATACTCTCCTAGTGAGTTATTGTCTGCAAAAAAAAATCAAATTTGAATGTAATAATACATTTTTTTTCTTATAATTAATAACCTTAAATTGTTACCTGAAATTAAATACAAGATTTAGGTCCATAAATAATTTTGAAAAATCTCATCGGATGGTTAAAATCTTTTCTTTTATTCGAACGTTTGATGTTGATAATTATCGCAGACTCTTTCAGCTAATTTTCATCGAATTGGCTTCAAAATTTCTAGTGATCTTTCATTTGTATATCTTTACAGAATACATATTAGTTTATTGAAGAAAAAGAATTTAAAAATTTGGTTAAGAAAAAATTTAAAATTTTGGAAAAAATAGCTATTTTTGTGAATTTTATGTATGTAATTCAGTTCAAAATTTACTGAAACTTATCTTATCAAAATTCCAGCATTGTTATTTTGTAAAAATTTATAAATTGAAGATCTTTGGAATATTTGAGGTCAATTAGTTGAAAATTGGCTGAGAAAGCCTGCGTCAAACTCCAACATGAACAAAATAAAGTCATCAACTAATCAAAAGAATTTGAAGCATTAGATGAGATTTTTTTAAATTATTCATAGACCAAAGTCTTATATTTAATATATATTTAAGGTAAAAAAAATTAATTACTTAATATTATTAGAAAAATATATTATCATTACATTTAAATTTGCTTTTCTTTCATCTTTAAAGTCAGTCCCGATACTTTAAGGTATCAAGCCTGAGTTAAAGTCTAAAAAAAATTAAATTTAAATATAATGATAAATTTTTTTTTATAACATTATTTGAAACATTTTTTTATCTTAAATATATATTAAATATGAAGCTTTAATCCATGGATAATTTCAAAAGACCTCATCCGATGGTTAAAATCCTCTTCTCTTATCGATGAATTGATTCTTTTTATTTCTTTTAGTTTAATTTTCAACCATTCTTTATAAATTTACTGACCTGGAATTTTGATAAGACAAGCTTAAGTGAATATTAAACAAAATTACTTACATAAATTTTGAAAAATACCTTTTTTTTCTAATATTTTCAACTTTTTCCAAATCAAACTTTTTTCATTCATTTTTTGTTTAGAAAACTGAAACAATAAACTTGTGAAGATATATAATTTAAAGATGTTTGCAAATTTTGAAGTCGATTTGTTGAAAATTGGCTGAAAAATTCTACGGCAAGTAAAAAAATAGACAAAATTATTCATCTACAAAAGAAAAGCAAGTTTCCAAATAAATTAAATGCGAAATTGAAGGAAGGTATTTTTGATGGTCCATAAATTAGAAAAATTATGTCTGATGATCAGTTTATTAGTTCCATGACAAACATTCAAAGAGCTGCATAGGTTAGCTTTAAGGAAGTTACTGAAAACTTTTTGGGTAGTCACAGAAGCCCAAATTACAAAGAAATTGTATCTAAAATGGTTGAGAACTTTGGGAAAATTACAAATTACATTTTCTACACAATCACTTGGATACACGGAAAAATCGGAGTACTATGAAACCTTATACTAAAATCAAAAAGTCAGTCAAATTACTAATACCAGTAGTGTTTTTAACGATCTCAGCAGGTATATTACATCTACTCGTCTGAGTATCTTTAAAACAAGGGATAGGTAGTAAATTTACAAATACCGTGACTTGTTTGAAACGTACTGTTTGAAACGTACAATCAAAATATTAAGATGTGTGCTTATACAAAAGTTATAGTCCATTGAATTATGAATTCACAATTTTTATTTGTCTGATAAAAATTAAAAATAGTATTATAGCTATCTACGCAATAAAACATAAGATAAATCTTATTTTTCCAACTTATTCTGCGTACATTGAGAGAGTTACAAATATAATAAAAAGTAAATAAACCATTTAAAAAAACATGTATATTTCAAGTTTATGCTTCATATGATTATACAAAAGTTATAGCTCATCATATTATGAATTTATAACTATTATTTATCTAATACAAATTAAAAATGATTATATGTCTGTTCACTTGAATGAAGAACAAAATTCAAAAATAAATTTTAACATTGTGTGTAGTTTATATTATAGTAATGTTAACTGTCAATATTTAATATAATAATATCAACTGTTGAAATTATTATATCACCATATACAGTGATTTATTTTCTAGAATTTTTTTATTGCTCTTTATTTTACATTGATTACTAAAAACGAATGAGTTTTAAGAATAAATAAATATAAATACTGTATAAAATAAATACTGTACATAGTCGTAAAAATAAAAGTACTTATAGTAGTATCTGAATTTCTAGTACTAGTCTGGTAAAATCCCAAAATTAGGTGTATAAAAATTAGTACTAATGTGAGTCGCTTAATTATCACTACTAGTATCTATTTAAATCAGCCCACCCTATGTCTTTCTGGTGACTGAGTATGGAGATTTACCGTACTACACTGTGTACTTTTCCTAACAACTGTGGAGATTATAATGAAGAACAGGGAGAGCATTTTCACCAAGACATTAAAGTAATGGAGAAGTGTTATCAAGGAAGATATGATACTAGTATGCTGGCCAATTACTGCTAGATGTTGAAAATAGATTGTAAAACTATTGGGAAAAATCGTAAAAGGAAACCTCTGCACTGACCATTTGATGAGAAACGTGTAAGGTATAATAAGAAAAATTAAACGGCATGAATTTCGGTTTGTTTCACGCGAGTTTTGTAGATTTGACTTTCAAATGACCTTCATTCTGAGGTCATGGGGTCAAATGGAACACGGATTCGGATTCAGCGACCTCAAAAACATAAATATATACTGTTAAAATATGTTTGCCATTAATTTTGTAGGTTTGACCTTGAAATGACCTTAACTCTGAGGTGCTAGAGTCGAACGGATCACGGATTTGGATTCAGCGACCTCAAAAACATAAATATATATTGTTAAAATATGGTCGCCATTAATTTTGTAGATTTGACTTTGGAATAACCTTGACCCTGAGGTCATGGAGTCAAACGGACCACGGATTCTGACTCAGCGACCTTAAATACATAAGATTTACAAGGTCTGGTCCGTGGATTTTGACATTTTTTTTGTGTGGCTGTGTTATCTATGACTACATTGGATGGTTAATCGTATTAAGCACTTTTCGTCTTTATTTTTACCCTTACATTGTCTTTCAATATTACAATGAATTCTTTGGAATGTTAAAAATGTGCCTCTGCTACGAGTGTTAGTCAAAAATAGTTAAATATCATTAAATTATGATTAAGTACATAATTCAGATGTAGACAACATAGAACTCTTTGTCGGTATGAAGATTCCCCTTAAGAGCAGGTCGGATTCGCTGTCCTTGTCCAATTGAGATTTTTGTTATTTACTCAAGTATTAATCGGTGTAACTACAAATTGA